>CM050172.1:60040522-60138022 GCA_027410445.1 Discoglossus pictus | reverse complement strand
ACTCATTTTCCATGCAAAAAAAATATATATTGTAACTTTGATCTTTTAAGTACGTTAAATAAAAATATGTGTGCATTCAGTGTCCCTTTAAACAAATTATATTTCTGTATTTAAGAAAACAAATATCCCTATCCCTTTCAGGTTAGCATTACCTTCAACTATCCCTATTTGGTGGGGCAGTGCACCGTTTAAGGGAAGATCTATTTGTCCTTCATGAATGCCTCTATTTTAACAAAATTTAACTCACCTCTACAAAATCTAGATTTGCAGAGCTGAATGGCCTGCGCGGAGGCAGGCCAGGCACGCCGGGTCTGAGGCGTCGCTGCGTGACCCAGCGGAGCCTGGGCGAAGCTGATTGGCTGGGAGGAGGAGGAGGGACTTAAGCCTGTTTCGCGGGCTTCCTCCACACTCTGCGCCGGCCATTGAGCTGATTCCCTCCCTCCCCTAAAATGGTGATCAGATAGGAAAGTAGCAGATAAGGAAGTAGGGTACGTCTAGAGGGCGAGGTTGGTTGAGCAAAGTTCAGGAAGCTTAAGCTATGTTTAAAAAAAAAAAAGGGGGTGGAAAAGAGTTGAAGGGTTAGGATTCTGTGAATTCTAAGTTAGGATGCAAATAGGAATGTCTTTGGTTGGCGGGAGGTGAGGCACCCGGCCCTCGGGCTTAAGTGGGCGTTGACCAGGCCGGGCTCCTCCTCCAGGATATTATTTGAGCTGTGATTTAACAATGTTAATTATGTTAATTGGTTATTGGTTTATGGTTGCTTTAATAAAGCTGTGGCCCGTAATTTTCCCAAGAAACGCTGTTTCAGTGTGTTTATTTATTCTAAAGCCAATTGGATCTTGCCAGGGTCACGACATTATGTATTAAAAATATTTAATGGGAATTTTTAATTATTATGTAAATTGCATAGTGCACTATAAAACTTTTGAACAAATTCTTCTATTTAATTATTTGCTATCCTGTATATTTTTAAACAAACTTTGAACCGAATCTAGCGTGGAATAAATATATAAATCTGTTAGCAATTACTGCTTACTCACCTCTGGTCAGAAATATTTTTGGCACATTACACAAACAGAAATATGGTCAGAGAATGTATTTAATGTACACACGATCCATCTGGCATAAATGGTAAAACCTAGCCTTCAGCACTGGTTGCTGCAAATAATGCACTGCACAACTTCTGCAATAAAAAGCCCTATCCTAATTTTTATGTTTATATTTTTTTCGTTTTTTCTTTTCCTGTGTTTTTTAGTCCGACCATCAAGTTTTCTGTAGAATTGTCGTGCATGTGTACCTAGATTCATGACCCACCACAACTTGTCAAGTTAGGCACACAATCACAAAAATAAGAAAGCTTATAAAAAAAAGTATTTATTCACTCTATAAAAAACATTTGCCCATTATCAAGTCTAGTTCTTGAAATGAGCATAAAGTAAAGGGACAACCCAGTCTTAAACTTTCTATTGTGCATTAAAAAAAAGGACGCTCTATATATTATACGTATTTGCACAGAAGATAAATTATTAATATATTGTTTAAGTGTGTTAGTATTAAAGCAGCACAAACATTTATGTTCATATTTATTTTCTTTTTTCCTTTCCTGTTTCTTGCAATCCTTCCACAAGTTTTATGTAGATTTGTTTTGCATGTGTACCAAGATTCATGGCCCTAATAAATTGACAAGATAGGTACACAAACACACAAATAATAATGCTTACAATAAATGAAAGTTGTTGTTTGTTTGTTTTTTTTACTTTTGAAAAACACTGGTGCGCTAAGTTTTTAGAGCACTGGGCTGACTTTTCACATTGGTACAACCTCTATAGCAGGGATGGTTTACACCTTAATGAAGAGGGAGCTGCTGTGCTAGGGGATAGGGTGGTGGAAAGGCTGGAGGAGTTTTAAAACTAGTAGGTGTGGGGGGGGGGGGGATTAAATAGAAGTAATGGGGTAATAAGTGTAGAGGGGTTAAGGAATGAATTACGGTAACTAGTCATGAGGGACGAGATGGGAGTGGGTTAGTACAGTCAATAGGGAGGTATAGTGGTAGGCACTTCAAAACTACAAACTCATAGCAACATAAAATGTACTGTATGTTTGCTAATGCCAGAAGCTTGTCTGGAAAAATGAGAGAGTTTGAATTATTAGCAGTTAATAAGAAATGGGATTTAATAGGCATTATCGAAACATGGTGGGATGACTCTCATGACTGGACTGCTGATCTGGATGGTTATAACCTATTTAGGAAAGATAGAGGCAATGGTAAAAGAGGATGAGGGATTTGTCTGTATGTTAAGCCTAAATTTAAGCCTATAGTCAGAGAAGATATTTATGCTGGAACTAGCGATAATGTTGAATGTTTTTGGGTAGAGTTATATAGTGGAGCAGCAAATTCCAAGAGTATTGGTTGGAGTATGCTATAAACCCCCAAATATAATTGTGGAAATAAGTGAGGAAATGCAATTATTGTTACAGATTTGAAATGTAGCTAAGCATGGGCAAGTTTTATTAATGGGAGATTTTAACTACCCGGAGGTAAACTGGATGAGTGAGACCAGCAGTTCAGCTAAGGGGAGCAGATTCTTGAGTACACTCAGATCATTATCTGGCCCAGGTTATACAAAAAACTACAAGTAAAATATTAGCATGTATTAAGAAGAGTATAGAAGCAAGGGAAGCAAATATAATTCTGACACTATACAAATCCCTATAGTGCCCACATTTGGAATATGGAGTACAATTTTGGACACCAGTACATAAAAAGGACATAGAGCTGGAAAAAGTACAGAGAATGGACACAAAACTAATAAGGGGAATGGAGGGGCTAAGTTATGAAGAAAGACTAACCAAATTAAACTTATTTTCTCTAGAAAAAAAGGCGTCTAAGAGGAGATATGATTACCTTATATAAATATATCCAGGGGCAAGACAAGGCTTTGTCAAGTGAACTTTTTGTGCCAAGAGGTTTTCAACTGAAAAGGGGACATCCTTTGATATTAGAAGTAAAAAGAATTGACCATAAAGAAAGAAAAGCATTCTTCACAGTAAGGGTGGTTAATTTCTCTACCAATGGAGGTGGTGACAGCGGATTCGATAGATAACTTTAAAATGGGATTGGATATATTCTTAAATAAAAAGGGCATTCAGGGTTATCCTGGATAATTAGAGAGGGAGTTTTGATCCAGGGAGGAGTCCTATCACCAGTATCTGGGTTCAGGAAGGAATTTTATATTTTTTTCTGCATTTTGAGACAATTAGTAGAGTTTCACTGGCGCTTTTTTCTATTTTCCTTTCTCTGGATCAATTATCAATTAACAATTAAACTGCATATTGCAGATCAGAGGAGATCTAAAAAGGTTGAACTTGATGGACTAAAATACTTTTTTCAACCTCAATTACTATGTAACTAGAAATTAGGGTTTCTTGGATTTAGTTATCATCAATAATATTGATATGGTATCAAATGTTGAAATAGGGCAACCTTTGGGAAACAGTGATCACAACACAGTCTTTAATAAGAGATTTAATTAAAAAAAAAACTGTAAGGGGCCAACAAAAACTCTTAATTTTAAAACGGCAGATTTTAACGGTCTAAGGGCAGCAAAACAAAGGATACACTGAGACAAAGAACTGATGGGTAAAAGTACTGAACATAAATGGACAACATTTAAATTCTTACAAAATGTACATACTTATCACTATACACCATGTGGGAATAAAAGTAAAAGGAGTAAATCACATCCAATGTGGCTTAACAATGATTTAAATTTTCCTTTTCCATGCCCTGTCACCTCACCACCACTGGCCATGCCCCTCACCCCATGCTATGTCCCCTCATCCCATGTTCCTCTCCTCCTCACCTCATGTCACCTCTAAGCCTCCCTTGGATCCCCCCTCTTGGTTACTTACCCTGATCCATGGCACTTGATTGCTTTGCCTCTTCTGCTCCTTCCCTGCCTGCGTGTCTTGATGACATCATCGGGATTCGCAGCTCCACAGCAAGATGCATCAGCAGAGGAAGAGCAGAAGAGACACAGCAATCAAGTAACATGGAACAGGGTAAGTAACCATGAGAGGGGATCCAGGTGAAGCTGATGGGGCATGGGCTGTGGTGGGGAGGTGAAGGGAAGATTGCACTGGGGACCCTTCAGAGGCAGTGGCCCCGGTGCTTTGCACCGCATGCACCAGCAGTTCTTCCACCACTGTGTAGTACAATTTTGGACACCACTTCATAACAAGGACATTTTAGAGCTGGGGAAAGTACAGAGAAGGGCAACAAAACTTTTTGTGCCAAGAGGCTTTCTACTGACAAGAGGTTAGAATTAAAAAGGTTCCACCTTAAAGAAGGAAAAGGGTTCTTCACAGTAAGGATGGTTAATCTGTGGAATTCTCTACCAAATGAGTCGTTGACAGAAGAGTCGATAGATAACTTTAAAAAGGGATTGTATACATGTTTAAATAAAAAGGGTATTCACGGTTATCCTACTTAGTCAGAGAGGGAGTATTGATCCAGGGAGGAATCCGATCACAAGTATCTGGGGTCAGGAAGGAATTCATTTTTTCCCTTTTGAGACAATTGGTAATGTTTCAATGTTTTTTTGGATCAATTAACAACGAATCTGCATATTGCAGATCAGAGGAAATTTAAAAAGGTTGGACTTGATGGACAATAAGGCCCTCATTCAATTGCGATTTGGCCAATTGAATAGGGCTCTAAATAAGTACATAGCATTTTTTTTTTTTAAAGAAGTTTTTAGTTAGTGAAAACCTTGCTTTTGGATGATGCTTACTAACTAAAAACTTTAAAAAAAAAACATGTTATGTGCTTATTTAGAGCCCTATTCAATTGGCCAAATTGCAATTGAATGAGGGCCTAAGTCTTTTTTCAACCTCAATTACTATGGGCCTTATTCAAATGCATTTGGCAAATTGAATAGGTCTCTATATAAGCACATAGCATATTTTTTTTACAGAAGTTTTTAGTTAGTGAACTTCTATCTAAAAGTAAGGTCTTCACTAACTAAAAACTTCTGTAAAGAAATATGCTCTGTGCTTATATAGAGCCCTATTCAATTGGCCACATCGCAATTGAATGAGGCCCTATGTAGCTATTTGAAGTCTAGTTCAAGAAAAGGGCATAAATTAAAGGGACAACCTAGTCTTAAGCTTTCTATTGTGCATTTAAAAGAACATGCTCTATACAGTATTAGAGATATTTACACTGAAGATAATTATTAACACTGTATACCATTTAAAGACAATAATATTAAAGCAGCTCAAAGAAATATAAAAAATGTGTTTAATCCATTTTAGTTTTACCAGTAAATTGAAACAAAATTGAGAGAATGTGTAAATAAAGACTCATGGGCGACCTGTTATCTGTTATTCTTAGTGAGTAAACATACAAAATAATGTAGATAAATGCACAAAGCTGTTGCAGTTCAGAGATTCACAAGGCTCCCTGACTCTGTTTCTTGTAATATTTCAAGACAACGGAGGAGAAAATAAACCTACCCCTCTCTATGTTTAATGTAAGTTTTGTACACTGCAGTTTATTTTTCTTAAAAAAAATAATTAACATTGTAATGTCTAAAACATGATCTTTTAATGGCAGGGAACCTTGGATGTAAAAATGCTTCACTATCTGTTGATAAAAGAATAATTGATAAAGGTGGAACCGAGGGATAACAATGAGATGTTGTTCCCTGTTCCCATGTGGAGGCTTTTAGAAGGCTTCTGCAGCAACAGGGATTATCCAGGAAAATGTGAACGTAAAAATGGAGCTTAAAGAAACATGGAAGGTTTCTGGATTTCACTGGGAATAAACTATACCTGTGTATCTATTTACTTTTGCATACATTATTTTTAATGTGCTTAAAAGCTAACTTTATTCTGCCTAAAATCATAAAATGTGTTCCTGTTTGGGTCTGTCCTCCGTAGTTCATGACGCTTATGAACGCACAGACTGTGAAGTGCAGTGTTTCAAATTAGCCATCTCTAAAGCAGAATGTTGCCTCTGATTGGTTGCTATGAGACAGTGTAATCCCTGTACTTAGAAGTACACTATATCCATGAGCTGCAGAGGGGGGACACCAGTTAGGAACTATTTATAAGATTTTAGGCAGAACAAATATAGCTTTTAAGCTTTTCTTAATAAAATAAACTACACAAAATTAAAGAGATAAATAAGTATATTATATTCCTAGTGAAATCCAGAAATCTTCCATGTACTTTTAAAAAACTAATAGTCAGCTTCCTGGGAACAAATATTCTACGCTTGCACTTGTTTTCTTATCATTTGTTTTACCTACATTACTTTATTGTACCCTTGTAGAAAGCCGTACAGAAAATGTGTGTGCTTTACAAATAAAGTAATAATAATTATATTACTTATTAAATGGATATGGAGGGTTTTCTAGTTTTAATATTTAAATAAGCGTTTATTTACATATCTAATCAACATTTCATTTACAAGTCCTTAAAAAGCTCTGCTTTTACTCTCTGAAACCTTCCAAATAGTCCCTACAAATGCCTGCCCCCACAGCTCATGCATATAATATATCTATTGGTAAGAGATGTGCTAGCCACAACAGCATGTTTTGAAACTGAAAATATTATACAATTATCAAACAATGGTTCTGGACTTCTACCTGCTCACTCTTCCCCCATCCCTCACTTAACAGTTAACTATAAAACACACCGCCATCATCCAGCTCCCAGCGTGTGATGTAACAAACACAAAATGGATTCCTGTACTCAGAGTCTTCAAATTTTCAGAATTCTTTATGTCCATGTTAATAGTGTTAGTTTGGTACATACTTGACACACAAGTGTCTTTTTTCTTGTGGCCCTTTAAAAACTTTGAGTGGAATTGTTGGATCATTTAGCTTAAAAAGAAGGTATTTTAATTATCTGATTCCTCTCTCTCTGCGAGTAACTTTATCTAAGGTGATTAAATAACTTGAACCGTGATGGTGATAACCAGTAAGAGCATGCTAGTCGTAAAGTTTATGTTATTATTACTTAGTATTTGGGCATGGTCTTCTAGCTTATAGTGCACACTATGTGAGTTAAAGTGACACAGAAAAGGTTCCAAATATGGAATAATTTAAAATTAAATTTAATAAGTACTTTATAGATTGAATGCTATTCAAAAATAACATTTTCTGAGAGTAACTAAAATTAAAGTTTGCTATTTTGAGATGTCAGTTATGCCTTTCTGATCCAACCACAAACTGAGAATCATATCTTTTTATAATAAAATATAATTTGTATTAATTAATAATAAGCCATTTATTTAGGCATTGGATTCCATTGTCTTGACTGTAGCCGCCTGCTAAAAAAGAGGCTAAGGCCCTCATTCAATTGCAATTTGGCCAATTGAATAGGGCTCTAAATAAGCACATAACATATATTTTTTAAATAAGTTTTTAGTTAGTAAACATCTATCCAAAAGCAAGCTTTTCACTAACTAAAAACTTCTTTAAAAAAAATATGCTATGTGCTTATTTAGAGCCTTATTCAATTGGCCAAATCTCAATTGAATGAGGCCCTAAGTATGCTCAATGTAAAGGCAACTGCAGTGAAGACAATGGACCCACTGAATCCCTCAGTAAATCATGCCAGCAGTCTCTCATCAACAAAAGGTGAGTTTTTTTGTGGGTCAGAAAGGCTGATTAACAGCTCAAAACGCCAACATTTAATTGTACTATAGGACAATGTATTTTTAATAACACTGAATAGCATTGAATAAATAAAGTACTTAAATATAATTTTTGAATTATACCATTTTTGGAACATCTACTATGTCATCTTATAGATAAAGTTTGTGACGGAAAGGTAGGATCTTGTCATATAACCATGTAGTTAAACTTTGTAATTTTTAAACTGATTTCTACTTAAAAAAGTAATAATGTGTATTCTTCACATTTCTGCAAGTGGGACCTTTGCTGTGTTATTTAAACATACAATTAAAGGGCCATTGTAGGCATTTTATCTTTGTTGCATATGAAAGAGGACATTTGAGATTGTTGTACAATGTGTGTGTGTTTTAAAAATGAAGCTCCTGGAGCAGAATATACTGCTTTGAATGTATAACTGCCTTTTGGGTTTTGTACCTAACAGTCAATGAGCAGAAATACAGCTGTATGAGTCATACGTGCCTGACAATGAGATTTAGTGTTGTGCATATTTTTCATTAAAAAAAGACACTTTTATAATATTTAAAACCTGCTCTTTGAAAAGCATTATAGAGAAAAATACATCCCATGTCCCTTTAATTTTGCAGTTTATACCTGTTAATAAAACTTTGTGTTCTATAAACTAAGCAAATACATTACTTTGTAGGTGGATCAGAAAAGCTGTTCAAAAGGTAAAAAATTTAAATTCAAGCTTACTGTGATAAAAATGCATTTAAAAAAAAAAATTATTGATAAAGTACTTATTATCTATAGTCTTATATCTCATACCATATTTGGAATCTCCACTGTATCATTGTATTGTCTACAGAGCTACAGACATTACTTTAGATGTAATTGTTGAATATTTAATAATACCCCTTTCAGTTATATCCATTAATAATTCCTACTTGGGTATCAGTCCACATAAATTATTCCACAACATCCTGATATAATACTCTCCCTAGCAACCTGATACAAGATCTTGACTGCTACTGTATACCAGTGAGTGCCCTCATCTGGATCAATTAACAATTAATTCACATATTATAACGATCAGATCCACAAATGAATCAATAGATCCCAATCATTGGTCCATGTGTCACTCTTAAATACATAATTAAATTAGGGGAACACTCCTACTCAGTGTCCAAGACAGCAGAAAGTATGGAAGACACAAACATGGCATCCTTCTGGCACGAGCAGTGTCTGATAAAAAAAAAAGATTTTAAGAAAAATAATTTTATGTTGTTAAATTGTTACAAACTCTACAAACATATGATGTTTTTCCCAATTTATAGTGGTCCTTTAATAAATATTTCAATTACCTCAATGTTTTCTTCACCAGGATAATCACCAGTGTTGCCTCACATCAGATGTGGCTTCTTGGTTACAACTGCAGGGTCCGGAGCAGTCCCACCATTCATTACTATTACAATGCTGTAATATTATTTAACTGGTTGGCCTACACTATTGTTTTATATACTAGCTAGTCACATGCCCAATATACGTCAATAGCTTGAATATTTTCTTGTTGTTTGTTTATTTCAAGGGCTCATAATTTGTATCTTCTTGATGGTCCATCCTGCTTCAACATTACAAAACAGGGATACAAATTGTGATATGTTGATTTGCTATCTAAAGATTTATCAGCTGAACAGTAAACACTGGATCCTTCCTTAAAGTGCCATGGTGTAATGACAAAAATAGTCAAACAGGATAATTTAACGTTAAATAACCTTTATTTAAGTGAACAGTTGTGTTATTATATACAACATTACATATAACTTTGTACTAACATATAGTAATAGTAGTAAAATATCTGCTTCCTCAGTTTTTCTTTAAACCAAAGGAGTAGGGTGAGTCTTGACCTAACCTGAAATCAAGGCTTCTTGCAGAATATGGATGGGAATTTAAATAGGAATATGGTAACAAGGGATGGTTAATTAGTCCATAAAGAGAACTTTAGTATTTTGGGGGCAAAGCTATGAAAAATAGTCCTGAATAGTAGGATATGTTTATATTTACCCCATCCCTACTATGAGCCTCATTCAATTCGGGGCCGTAACTCCATTGCAGATAGACCCTTTTCTGGGATTGAGCTCACGTTGCTCTACTTTTACTCTGCTATTGAATATCCCTCACTGCCTGCTCATCACACCTCTGGTTGGTGACATTTTGCAACAGAGGTGCTCCCCCCACACGTCTGGCACATGGCATTCTGCTGAATGGGGTGACAGTACTGTTATATCTCACAGAGACTGGTCAGTTTCCTCAAATATTTGTGAAGAAATCAATAAATATTTGTGGGTGTAGATGCATGGACAAGGATTGATTTTACTGGGGTAAGGGAGGCCTAAAAGGCCCAGTTAACATTTTTGTTCGTCTTTGTGATACCAAAGAATACATTAGAAACAAGGGTATCAGGAATGCAGGATTGTCTCCCCTTCTTTGTGCTACAAAGTGACCCTGATAGTTCTAGATGATGGGGATGATGTCATCCAATATCCCAAGGAGTTCAGCATCTTGTAGAGACCTTAGCATGTGGCTCTGCAGAAATAATGAAAAACAGTCTGCTTTGGTCAAGGTTACATAGCTACATAGTAATTAAAGTTGAAAAAAGACTTTAGTCCATCAAGTTCATCCTTTATAGATCTCCTCTGACCTGCATTATCTGGATTAGTTGTTAATTGATCCAGAGGAAGGCAAACAGAAAAGCAAAATACACTGAAACATTAACAATGGTCTCAAAGGGGAAAATGATAAAATTCCTTCCTGAATCCAGAAGCTGGCAATAGTAATGCCTCCCTGGATCAATACTCCCTCGCTAATTATCCAGGATAACCCTGAACTCTCTTTTTACTCACAACTATATCTAAGCCCCTATTAAAGTTAACTATCAAATCCGCTGTCAACACCTCCTCTGGTAGAGAATTCCACAGATTAACCACCCTTACTGTGAAGAACCCTTTTCTTTCTTAAAGGTGGAATCTTTTTACTTGTATTGACCCTGGATATAATTATATAAGGTAATCATATCCCCTCTTAGATGCCTTTTTTCCAGAGAAAATATGTTTGTTGCAAAAGCCAAGATTCCTATTTAAGAAATGTCTGGCGTTTTTGTTGTTTGGATATTGCTGTGTACATAAACAATGCAAGGATCCTGTTGGGCTATTCTCTGGATTATGCTACATACAAAGGAGATGATTGGGTGGGTGGTCTCAATGTTAGGAATAGTTAATGCCATTTTGATTGGTTTCTTATGTGTGACTTTTCAATACAAGGCAAACAAAGAAGCTGTATGGTAAAAAGTATTTATACAACCTTTTTGTTCAAATGAGTCGGATGATCACTTTAAAAATAAATAAGCATCACATTAAAGACTAATCAAATTAAAATGATTATTTTCTCTAGAAAAAATGTGTCTAAGCGGGAATATGATTACCTTATAAATATATCCAGGGTCAATATAAGGCTTTGTCAAGTGAGCTTTTTGTGCCAAGAGGTTTTCAACTGATACAAGGACATCCTTTGAGATTAGAAGTAAAAAGATTCCACCTTAAAGAAAAGGGTTCTTCACAGTAAGGGTGGTAATCTGTGGAATTCAATACCAAGGGAGGTGGTGACAGCGGATTCAATAGATAACTTTAAAAAGGGATAAGATATATTCTTAAATAAAAAGGGCATTCAGGATTATCCTGGTTAATTAGAGAGGGAGTATTGATCCAGTAAAAATCTGATCGCCAGTATCTGGGTCAGGAAGGATTTTTTATATTTTTTCCCCTTTTGAGACAACTGGCAAAGTTTCACTGTTTTTTTTTTCTGTTCTCCTTCCTCTGGATCAATTATCAACTAATTAATCCATTAATTGCAGATCAGAGGAGATCTAAAAAGGTTGAACTTGATGGGCTAAAGGTATTTTTTCAACCTAAAATTACTATGTAACATTAGAACATAGTTGTTGGGTTTATCTCCTGTTCTGTTCATACAAAACAGCAGAGGGGTAGACTCACCTTAAAAGTATCCAGACATTACCATAGAGATAGTGACCCTCTTTTAGAGACTATTTAAAGGATATTTAAAGAACCACCGATCAATGGAAAAAAATAAATAAAAAAAAAACTTATCTGACTCAAAGCATAATTAAGCAGGAAAAAGTCAAATCTTAATTAGAAAAAACTAAATGTTAATAACTTGGAGATATCCATGATAACTTGGTGGAAGTTGTGTGTGTTTGTGAAAAAGGGGTTTACATTTCTGGAGAGCTATTGCTTTCACTGTGGAATAATTTAAATGAGAATTATATTTTTTAAAAAATGGCAATAAAATAGCAGGGACACGAGCACAAACGAAGGTGGGGAACCCCAGACGGACCCAGAGCGCCCACACAAGCAGCGGGAAGGTACCCGCCGAGAAACCGGGCACGGTTTCTAAACTTTTTAAAGAGTACGCTGACCGCACGCCGGAACACAGTGAAGCAAATATAGCACCGATGGCGGGAGAGCGCTTCTCTAACCCATCCAGCCCTGCAGCATCGGAGGCATCAGTAGCCTCAGCGGACCCAGAGTTAAAGGAACTGCTTAAGAACTTGCCTTCTAAGGCAGATCTCACTACTATGCTGCAAAAATTAGAATTTTCATTCCAGCACAAGATGGAGGTACTGGGCGCAGACATCAGGCAGGTAGGCCTCCGTGTACAGGACCTAGAGGGAGATAGGGGATGTGTGCAGACCCAAATTACAGCCCTCTCAGATCGTTTAGATGACCATGACGCCCAAATGTCACAACTTCAGAGATCACTGGATGATATAGACAATAGGGGGCGCAGAAATAACCTAAGGATAAAGGGCCTACCCGAAACAGAGGCTGAAAACATTCAAGCAGCCCTGCAAGAACTATTTAATTTAATTCTAGAGAAACCACCATCAGCACGGATCCAATTTGACAGAGCGCACCGCTCACTTAGACCCAAAAGTAACAATGGTGAAACCCCAAGGGATATCATATGTCGCTTACATTACTTCACAGATAAGGATCGTATACTAAAGATGCTGAGAAACACTGAGTCGCCACTGCTGTTCCACGGGCACGAGATACAGATTTACCAAGACCTCTCATGGCTCACTCTTCAAGCACAGCGACACCTGAAGCCAATTACAGACCAACTGCGGGCCAGAAACATCAAATACAGATGGGGCTACCCCTTGGCCCTTATCGTCACACTTAAAGGGACCAACCACATCATAGCAGAACACAGAGATGTGCCACCATTTATCAGGGCACTGAAACTCAAAGAGGTGCGCATTATGGACTGTTACGCCACGGACACAGCGCAGACCCACATGAGACTTCCGAGGGAACAAAGAAGACGCTCACCCCCTAAGAGGCAAAGAATGAACTCCACAGATGACCACAGAAGGGGTGACCACTCACCAGCTCTGGGAACATTAAGAAGCCATGACAATAAAGGCCTTAACCAAGCAACCAACACAGAAAGGATATTTAACCCCGGATCAGAACGTTATCCCCGTTCTGAGACCTAGCCTCCAACCTATCATTAAAAAATACCTAGTAAGGTAACAAAGGAACTTTTGCTTTTATCTAGTCCCAAACGATTAAGACATTCGCAAGTGCCTGCTTGCCCACCGACACGTGCGAACCACAAAAAAACTTTTACAGACACAACGCATACTGCCTTGGAGCCGGCGACTCCAGCGGACTTGTCCATAGCAGTTAACCGGCCCTCTCACTGAGGATACGTCCGGATTTACACGTTATTCGGACAAGGGAACTCACGCCCCCTGCTGTCTCTGGCAGGGTGTAAGACCGGAGTTGTATTTAAGTTTATGTTTATGCTTGTTTATGTTTTTGTTTAAGTTTAAGCTTTTGACCTGATAATTATCGGTGTACTTTCTATTTGCAGTAGAGGTTTCCTACGAAACAACCTTGTGGTCACATTGCAGTACGTGATCGCTGTTGCCCGCAGCCCGGACGAGGGGGATCCACCCAAGACTAGTGGGAAACAGACCACATTACAAAGTAGGTGCTCACACGCACACACCACCACGCCACACACAAATGGCCCTTAAGGTCGCCTCCCTCAACGTTAAGGGACTTAATACCCCGAACAAACGTAGACTACTGTTGAGAGACCTGAAATCACGCAAAATAGACATTGCACTTATACAAGAAACCCACATTTCTAAGACAGCGTCAATTTCCCTGAAAGACAGACATTTCCCACAGACCCATGAGGCGAGAGCGCTCAACAAGCGCGCCGGAGTGGCAATACAGGTACACAAAAACTGCCCACTCCACGTCACGGAGACACTAGCTGACCAGGAGGGCCGCTACATCGCTCTAACAGGCACTATACATAGCATTAAAATAAGAATCATTGACGTATACGCTCCTAACATACCAGACCCAAAGTATTTGGACACTCTCACAACAATCATAAATGCCGGTGGGGGAGGGATAACACTAGTGGGGGGCGACTTTAACGCTGTTCCATGTCCAGCGCTTGACAGAAGCTCGAAAACAGGCTCACTTAGGTCCCATGGGAGAGGTGCGCAGGACAAGCTCTTGCACACATTCCTTACAGACACGCAACTCCTAGACACCTGGAGGCTCCAACACCCAGACACACGGGATTACACGGTCTATTCGACACCCCATGGAACGTACTCAAGGATAGACCACATTTTCCTCAACGGGGTAGGGATGTCCAAACTCATACATGCTGATATAGGGAGTATTACATGGTCGGACCATGCAGACGTATCAGTCACATTGGACAAACTCAAATATTCCGCCACTTGGTCATGGCGCCTTAACACAAGCATGTTAAATAGCGACATCATATGCGAGGACACACGTACTATCCTCACAGAATACTTCACACATAACACCACGCCAGAAGTCGGCCCAGTATCGTTATGGGCAGCTCATAAAGCGGTTCTGAGAGAACACTTCATTAGAGCAGCAACGCACAAAAAAAAGAGCAACACACAGGCACTGATAGAATTACAGAATGCCCTGAGAAAAGCGGAACAACAGCATAAACACAATCCCACTGCAAAAAAACTAGCAGAAATCTCGGCATTGAGGCACTCGATCAGGAGTGTGCTGCTTGAGGGGGTGGCACATTCCATACAGAGGTCTAGGCGACTGTTCTATGAAAAGTCCAACAAAATGGACTCTCTATTGGCCAGAGCACTACGCCCCCGGAGGGACCACAAACCCATCACGAAAATACGCACACTCACTCAAGAAATCGCAACGACCCCCCAAGAAATAAACAGGGTGTTTACAGAATTTTATTCAAACCTATAAGGGCAGACACACCTTGCACTAAATACGCCAGAACAAATACGCACCTCACTGCGTACACTTCTCACTGACATTAAACTCCCTGAGATGACTAATACAGATATCACAGTCCTACAAGATCCGATCACACAACAGGAAGTAGAACAAGCAATAGTGATCTTAAAAGGGAACAAAGCCCCAGGCCCCGATGGGTACGACATAGGTTATTACAAGAAATTCAAAGTAGAATTGGCACCTCATCTCACCGCCTTATATAATCACTTCATGACGGGCGGAGCACCCGACGCAGGTATGGCATTGGCCAACATTATGCTTATTCCAAAACCAGGGAAAGATACCGATTCGGCTGCAAATTATAGACCCATCTCCCTGATCAATTCTGACCTCAAAATATATGCAAAAATCCTGGCGGCCAGGTTAGCGCCGATGCTCACACGTAATCCACCCTGATCAGGTAGGGTTCATACCAGGTAGACAATTGTACGAAAATACACGTAGGGGGGCGGTGCTCACATGGTACATGCAGGTGTCAGAGCAGCCTTCACTGGCCTTATCCCTGGATGCGGAGAAGGCCTTTGATAGGGTGCAATGGCCATATCTGTTTGGCCTGCTGGAGGAGTGGGGCTTCCCGGGGGCATACATCCAGGCCATACGCGCCTTATACACCAACCTGAGAGCTCAAACCCTAATAACAGGGGCTGCTAAGACCCCATTCCACCTTCACAACGGCACACGACAGGGATGTCCTCTATCCCCGCTTTTGTTCGCTATTTCCCTAGAACAGCTTTTACAAGCCATACGCCAACATCCACACATACACGGAATAAGGGTAGCGGGAAAAACCTTCAAAGTATCTGCATATGCAGACGACGTACTGCTGACTCTTACGGACCCCTTGACCTCCATGGAATATTTGACACAACTTTTAGAGAACTATGGAACCCTAGCGGGCTACAGAGTGAACTTCACCAAATCCATGGCACTACCATTTCACCTCCCGGCTCAAGACAGGGTTACAATACAGGTTAGACAGCATCTGCCCACCACAACCGACAACATACCCTATTTAGGGATCAAACTTACGGCGAATTAAGAACATTTACATGACACTAACTACTCCCCATTGATTCGGTCACTCATAAGGGATCTGGAACAGTGGACAGACAAACCCATCTCGTGGTTAGGTAGGCTCCACTCAGTTAAAATGAACATTCTTCCTAGAATATTGTTCCTGTTCCAGGCCCTGCCCACTCCGATCAAAAGAAGTGACCTAGCCACACTACAAAAAGCAATAGACATGTTCATTTGGCAAAAGAATCGGCCCAGAATAGCAAGAAAACTCCTATACCGCCCCAAGGACAGAGGGGGGCTAGGATTACCGAATCTGTACATATACTATCTAGCGGCGCAGACAGCACAAATCGCATACTGGCACTCCACACCAGACGCCCGACGGTGGGTAGAACTCGAGTCATCACTAATGGGGCAAGATTTACCTCAATTTTACCCCTGGTTACATAAAGCACACAGAACACTCCCCAGAGTAACCTGCCCAGCAATAACAAACTCCCTGAGAATCTGGGACCAAATAGCAGCCAAGTACTCTTTAAGCAGGTTCCCCTCTCCAATGTCTCCAGTACTTCGAAACCGATCCTTCCAACCGGGTATGACAGCAGGTGACTTTAGTGGTCTCGAGAGAGCAGGTATTCAGAGATACTGCCATTTATACAAAAACGATCAAATAGTTACCTATGACCAGCTCAGGGAACAATACCCCCTAACAACCAGAGACTTCTTCCGCTACCTCCAATTACGAGACTTTGCTAGCTCAAAAGAAGTCAAAGAGACAGCCATTCTCCCCCTTACCTGGTTTGAGAATATGTGCTACCAAGAAACACACCCCAAAGGACTTATATCATTATTGTACTCTCATCTTAGCGGGCCAAAGAATGGGGGGAATTACGATACGTAGAGCAATGGGAGACAGACTTGGGTGAAAAGTTAGAGGGTTCCGATTGGCAGGATATATGGGAGGCTACAGCCAGATCATCAACATGTGTCACCCTCCAGGAACAATCATTCAAAACACTCCTTAGATGGTACACTACACCATTGAAACAATTCCGCATGCAGATCACTTCCACAGATCTATGCTGGCACGGTTGCAGGGAACGTGGCACCTATGTACACATGTGTTGGAAGTGCCCTGTAGTACAGGCATACTGGGTTCAAATCATCAACCTTAGCTCAAACATACTGCAGAGACCGTTACAGTTAGACCCCTGGGCATGCCTGCTCTCCAGACCAACAGTAGACCTCCCACGTCCAGAGCAACAATTATTGAACATGATCTACTTAGCGGCACGTAGGGCGCTAACACAGAAGTGGCGATGTCCGGAATTGCCCTCGGTAGCTCTGGTCCTTGCAAAGATAAAAGACAATTATCTTATGGATAGATTAACCTCCTTAGTTAGGCACACCACTAAAAGATTTAACAGAATTTGGGAGTTGTGGGAACAATACCAAGACAAGTGAAACATACACTTACAAGGGGAAGGTGGTAGGGGGACACAAGAAAACCCTCGTCCGGGCTGCGAGCATGGATGCATCGATCTACCATATCACTAAGCCAAATGGTTAGTTTTATTTATGTTATACCTATCAATTTGGTTAGCATTGTTGAATAATGTTTAGTTAATTATTATCTAAAACCATACCAATCAAAGTAACAAATGTACTCAAATTGATAGCCACATAGGGTTGCTGTGATAGAAGCATAGAATAGCAAATAAACCACTGAGGTGATTGGAAGCGTTAATAACCATGTTTATAATGTGTAGAGTATTGTTTTTTCATACTTTGCATAGTATGTACCTCTATTAAGGCTTATGCGTAAGCCTGGATCTTGACGAGTCTATGCATATGTACAGTGGCTTCTGCTCAAGCCTTAGCTTTGTCACAAAACTGCACTTTAAGGTTGGCATGGGAAAATAAAGAAGTTATTAATTAATAAAAAAAAAAATCCTCGATGGGGAGCAAGTTATATGGAATCTATAAAGTGGCTTGTCATAGGGGCTGATGCAAAGGTTTTTGTTCATAAGTATGCCTCTTATTATTGTGGCTTCTGCGCAAGCCTCTAAAATGTATTAGCCTTGCATTGCCTATAGGGTGCAAAAATAAAGAATTAAAAAAAACAAATGGAAACCTTCATTTATTTTTACTTTGTATCACTCTGTGAAAGAATAATTTCATAATTTCATACTAATGGTCTGTTTCAAAGTGGAAGAATTCAGAGATGAACTTCCAGTTAAATCTTATTAGTGGGCAGGTTTGGAAATAGACATGTAAGATTGTAACAGAATATGTTTTTTACAGATATGTGCAAATATAAATTTAAAGCACACTGTGGTGTAATTGAAATATTTTTTCTAAATGCTGTACTCCAGTAATTGGGTATTTAGCTTATACTGGAAGGAACACTATTTTTGTTTCTCAGTTAGGTAGCATGATTGCTCATTTAATTTATGCCAAGGTGTAAAAAAAATAAAATAAATGGTCTATTACTCTGCAGGACTTTGGAGCAATCCATTACACATTAATGGGAGTTGTGTGTGAGAGGGATGTTTACAATTCTGGAAAGCTATTATTGCAGTGAATGATGCAAGGTGTCTGCTTCCAGGCCAGGGAGAGATAATAGGAATAGTGTCTATTTCAATCTTATCCAATTATCTTTACAAAGGCTCTCTGTTCCCTTATTCCCCACCCCCATGATTCAGCGCTGAGGAAATGATGTAACAAACACAAAATGGATTCCTGTAATTATAAACTGAGTTCTCAAAAACTCAAATGGTTTATGCCCCTGGCTTACACAGTTGCTAATATTGGTATTTTCGTATATAATTGACAAACAAGTCTTTTTTTCTTTTCTTGAGCTGCATGGTTTTTTTAGAGGAGGAGGAGACCCTAAAAATACTTTATCAGCCTCAATTCTTTGAATGGACTTTCAAGGTCTATTTGTTGATGGAAATCGTAACCCTAAGATTGGCATATCAATGACAAACCACTGACAGAATGGTAATTCAGCATTGGAGGCTCTAAGATAGTCCCAAATTCAGAAGAAGAAAATTGCCACAAAACCCCTTCGTTTAAAGGAGGAAAGACCACTATAGATCATAGGTGCTTCTATAGATATTAGGGGCTATTGGATAGTGGTCTCCTCCTGTAAGTAGACCCCTATACCGGTTTTGCCAATCAAATAATTGTTAAAATGCGGTCAAGTCACATAAGTATGACCTCCACCTTCTTTTTACATCAGCAGCATGTAGCCAATGAAATAACGGTATGTATTGGCTAAGGGGGGCCCAAATCACATGGCTGGTCACTGCACCCATGCTGATGTGAGTTCATCATCAGAAATGGCTTCAGTTTGCACGATAGTACCAAAAATGGACCTCTTCTGATTTGGAAAAAAAAGAGTTGCCTTCTCAGAGGAGTCACGGTTTCTGCTCTATCGTCTTGACAGTGTCAGGCGTAAATCCACCACTAATAAAAACTCTGCAACCATTTTTGGAAGAACACAAGGTGGTAGCAGCAGTGTCATGGTCTGGGTCCACTCGGCCGATAGGATCTTCCAGCAGGACAATTAAACATTTCATATGGCCCGAACTGTCAAGGAGTACTTCCCTGGCCTCCACATTCCACAGACTTGAACCCAATTAAGCCCCTATAGGGCCACCGCAATCACCATATGGACTCTCCACACCCACTCTTCAGTAGCTCTTGGATGCACTGCAGTCTGCATGGCTCCAGATACTTTAGCATCTCATTAACTCGCTACCTCATGTCTAGCTGCCGTCCCTGCTGCATATGACGGTTATAAGCTGATGGTAATAATGCAACTCAGCCATGTGTATAAAGTGGAATAAAATCATCTGCATGTTGTAGTTAAATTTTAAAACTACAGAAAGCAGATTTTCATAGACGAAGAAGCAGCTGCTTCTTCAGCCATGCAATGGAGACTAAATTGGCATTTTTGTTTTGGCCTGCCCTGAAGGACAGTTTCAGCTTTGTATGCCAATTTATCTCCTTTAATATCAATTGCAAACTTAAACTTGAAACTGCAACTTGAGTGAGCAAAACACAAGGATCTTAGTGGCCGTCAGTTCTAAAGTGCACGGCCCCTGTCGTTTTCGTTAATAAACCTAATCTTATAAAGGTTAAAAATTTTGTTTAAATTATAAAAGAAAGAGAAGGCAGCTTTAAGTGTGTACAATAAAATTAACATGGCTTGCAAAAAAAAACACACAAAAAAAATGAACTGAAATAGAAAATGGCAAGTTAATTACAAAGGAGAGTAAGAAAGTCTAAAAGGTTTTTTAAATATATTAATTAGCACAAGGCAAGGATAGAAAATATTGGAACCTTAAAATGTGAAACCAGCCGACTGATAAGTAGTGGCCAGGAAGAGACAGGGCTAAATAATGGTCTTCTGTATACGCAAGGGAGAAACTAGCATCTGGAATGCTGCATTAATATGGGGCTGCGATACATTTAAAGAATCTGTAAAAAGCAGGAAAAATATCCCAAAAAAAGAGAGGCTGGAGTATAATAAAGGTTAATAAACTACCAGGTTCTGAAGGAGAACCTTCAGTGGGTACTGCGGTATCTGGGTTCTGTTGATCTCCACAGACTCAAATGACTGGAGAAAAGTAGATGCAATATCGTGAAGCAGGAAGCAAGAGAAAATCCAAGGAACTAGACATCACATCTGTAGTGGAGAAGCTTTTGGTAGGATTGTTAAATACAGTTATATATCCCCCCCCCCTCCCCCCCCGAACAAGATAAGTAGGAGTCAAAATGGATTTATGATAGATCATGCCAAAAAAGTTGATATGAGGTGGTAATTAAGAACTTGGATTAAGGCAACTCAGAGGATGTACTCTTTGAAAAAGGTTTTTGATACAGTGCCACATGGAAGACTATAGACTGTAAATTAAGGGATACAGGAATTGCAGTAAAAATCTGCTCATGGAGTGAGAGCTAGTTAAAGAAATATACTCAGATTGGAAATGTGGTTAGGTAAGTGCTATTTCTCAGGGCTCTGTATAAGGTCCTCTCCTTTTTAACATTTATTAATTATGCAGGATTGAAAAGTAATTTTCCATATTTGCAGAACACCAAGTTGTTCAAGATAATTAAAACCACTAAATATGCACTGAAAACAAAAAATATATAGAGGAATGGCAGATGAGATTGAACACAAATATATATAAAAGTTATGCACTTGTATAATCTAAATAGAAAAATCCAGGGATAACAGACACCTAACTATGTAGCAGTGCTCAAACACATCTACAAGGGCAAGTAAAACATTAGCATGCATTAAGAAGGGTATAAAAGCAAGGGAAGCAAACATAATTCTGCCACTATACAAATCACTAATATGCCCTCATTTGGAAAACAATTTTGGGTACCATGGAGGGACAAATTTATGAAAAAAGCCTAGCTAAATTAAAACATTTGCTCTAGAGAGGATGGGATATGATAACAAATACACACTCTTAACATAAGGCTTTGTCATGGAAACTGTGTCAATAGGTTTCCAATTGATAAGGAAATTTATTTTTCACAGCAAGTTGAACTGTGGAACGCTTACTAAAATATGTTGAGGCAAATTCAATTGATAACCATAAAAAGGGGTTGGGTATATTTTTTATATACCCAACCCCTTGTTTTGTGGTATAACAAGAGAAGGAAGAGTATTGATCCAGGGAGTAATCAGTGAGGTCCAGAAGGATTAGTTTTCTCTTACAAGGCAATTGGCAATGTTTCAATGTCACCATCGTTCTGCTATTCACTAAACAAAATGATTGTACACAAAGCATGAAAATAAAAATGTGAAAAACTGAAAAAATAAAAAATAAATAAAACACAAGACTTTTTGTTTGGATTTTTTTTTCTTTTTAAATACAGGTTTACTTTAAATTCCATCTTAACCACACAATGTTGCAATCTGAATGGAGGAGGATACAGTCCACTATAGTGCTGGTTCAGCACAATAAAAGTTGTGTAGGGTAGATCGGACACTTTATTATTTTTCCTGCCAGAACAGTTGACCATCCATTCAATATGGAAGTAGAAAAAGCCCTTCACAAGCTGAACCAATGTGCATTGACATTCAGGACTTTTACACATGGTGCAATGGACTGGCCCTGAAATGACCAGCAGCAAAGGGGCACAGAAAGAAAAAATGCTTTTTGAGGATCCAAAGTTGTTACTGTAGGGGAGAGTATTAACAAATTAAAAAGTGGTGCTCTTTAAAAGCGCCTCCAGGGAAGGTTAAAGGCACAACTTCAGTAAGGAGAGATCTGATGTCCATTCAAGGTTGTGGGAGAAGGAATAAAATAAAACCTTTGAGATTGCTGCTCAGGTAGAGAATCAATTCACTGTCAGACGATGGTGCTACAATAAAGGGAAAAGATAAATAAAAATCAGCATTACACAAAATGTGGGAGAACAATTAGCACATTGAACACAAACAATATCACTAAGCACTTTGGAAGTCTAGTGTATCCATTTTTTTCTACTTTGAAGACATTTTGACCGGTGTCTTTTCTAAATTCATAATCTAGCAGCTGGAAAACCTTGTCAACAATTATGGTAGTATAATAGAAAGGATTTATAAATCCTTCTGTAAATTATAAGGTTCACATTGAGTCTGCAAACATATGCATACTGCAAACAAAACCAGAATATTCATCCATCATACATTCTAATATATTACGTGCCTATCAAGTTCTCAGTTTCATTTAAAAACTCATAAACTAGATGTATGACATTTTCCTGGTTAATTATGCTCAGCTAAACCGTTTTAAAACATATTATGTTTTGATTGTGCAATGGTCCTCCAAGTCAGTGGTGTGCAACATATAGCCCTGAGGCACTTCTCATGAGGCCCCAGCCATCTATCTTCAACAAATAGACCGTCATATCTCTATACCTAGCATAATACTTCCCATCAATACCTCTAGTCACCAAATAATTTCTTTAAAATAGTGATTTTACCATTTTTTCCTTTAGGTAAAATAAGTAAACCATGAGGTCTTCCTAAGGCCCTTCAAGTGTAAAAGTTATCCCAGCACCGATTTAAGCCACTCTTTGAAATTTACAGGCAGATCAGGGATTAAGAAGTTCTGGCTTATAGCTTTTAAATAATAAATCACTATATCAACCTATAATCTAGCAAATTAACTGCACAAATATCCCTGAAAAATTTGTCAAAGCCATTAACAAAAAAGTTTACACTTTTCACCCACAAACTGAAGGAAACATTGACAAAGTCACTGCTAATTATTCACAGCAGTCTGCCATATACACAGACTGAGTGATGTCTCTGAAGAATATAAGTTTTTACGTCAGATTTCACTGCTCTTATTGCCATGAACAACTCAGCCGTGTGTTGTATGTACATATGTACAAGCTATTTAAGAATATTAAAACTGAACAAGAAATGCTCACCACGTCTTTAGCGGACTACTCCTCCAGAGGAATAATTTCTTCAGTTACAAAGAATTCAATTGTCTCTTCATCCCAGTCATCCACAACGCTGTCCAGTTCATCTGTGTCCACACCTGACGATACACAAAAAAAAAATAATTAAACTGAGCTCTTTATCTTGTAAATATGTTTGCAAGTCGTTTTCATATGAATAATAATAATAATAATAATAATAGTATTATAGAATACATACACATTTTTAAATTTGCAACAAGACTTTGCCCACCAGGCACTAAACTGTATCCATGTTGAATTTGGTTTAATATAGAAAAGGAATTTTATAACATGACAAAACGGAAACAAAAAGCACAAACCTCCTCTAAGCTCCAGACGTGCAGCTTTCTGTTCCAAGTACAGCTGTGCAGCCATCTCTCTGTATTTCTTATATTCCTCCATCATGGTTCTTCTACGCTCTACCAGTTCCTATTGGATGCAAAAATAAACAAATTAATACATTTAAATAGATGTCAGTAGATCCATGTAATCTCTGCAGCTTGGGGCAACCATCAACACATACATTATCCCTGACTCCTTTGCCTATATTCTTGTAGGCTGATCTCTAAAACAAGCAAACTGTATTCGTTTAAGATACTTTCTCGGGAACATGTGAAATTTGTGTGATCATTATTTAATATAAAAACCATGAATTAACAGGTCAGCCATCTATAAAAATGTGTTGGTGATGTCAGAAGTTAAAAGCCTTTGTTTGACATCACAACCCTTCAGCCTCACCGACCTTACATCATTCAAAGCAACCAAAATTCTCTGGAAATGTCAACACACACACACACACCTTCCTCCAATGTATCATAGATAGCTCCAAGGTCCTGCAAAGGCTTTAAAGTGTATTTTTTTTCAATTAAGAAAATATATATATAACTGACTTCTGCTGATTATGCTCTTTGACAAAGCTTTCAGACACACATATTCACACCTCTATTGTGCAATGGTCATTTCAGCTTTCCATAAAAGTAGCAAATTTCCCAGAATAAATTTTGACAAGAATTTAGCACAATGACTACATCTCACATGATTCACATGACTTTTATACAAAATGTAAATATCAATATAGCAGAGTGTTTGCAACAAATATTAAATATCTCTTGCAGTTAATCAAACACAATGTAAATATTTTAAGGCCAAAAGTAGGAGCATTTGTTTTTCAACTACTATTCAAAATATTTCAAATATTTCCTGTGATATTTATGTCATTAGTACAAGATTTAATTTTCTTGAATAGACTTAATTTAGAAAAGAACTGTATAATCCCAATGTTTTCACAACCTCATTCGCACTGCCAAAACAGATGATCACACACTGCAATGGAGGTCCTCTGAACAACCTAACTGCAGATATTTAATGTAGAAAAATAAAAATGTACTTTCTTAGAAAAAAAAAAAAAAAACACAATACTTTGCTTGTTAAGTCTAGATCTTCAAAATTGCATTCTGCAAATACTAACTCTACAACTTAAGCCCATATCAAGTAGAAAATACACACACTAATATGACGTAATGTGAGGATTAACTGTTCTATAAAACAAAAAGAGAAAGAGCGCTGCTGATAAACCCCACAGCAGCTCACATTTTATCTACAACTCCTAAATTGTTATTCTTCATCTCTATACAAATTAATGTGACTTGCTCCCTCGTTTGATGTAAACGTTGTCAATATAAAACTTACACTATAAAGGAATACTAAAAAAGGTTTTACTTTGGTTCCTGACAAAAACATAAAAAATATATAAAACTTGCCTTGGAAGCCTTGGATTGGCTTAAACGATCTTTCTGCTCGAATATCTTTGAGTACTTCTTCAAATCCTTTTTGATTTGCTGAAATAAATTAATAAATATGGCAATTAAACATTTACCTGGAAGAGGTTTGCGTATATCAACATACTAACATGCTGAAATAGATATTCCTACCTTGATTTCATCTTGGCTTAGCAGAGTTGCGGGACGTGGTCTCCACAGAAGCTGACAGAATCTGTCCTTGCTGTTCTTCTGAAGAAGGCGGCCTTGGAATGTCCACAGCCAGTATGCATTATCCACCTGGAGAATAGGACAAACATTTAAATAAGTGTTGCGCTTTTTTACAAGCAAAAAGGGTAGGAAAGGTTATTTAGCAGAATAAAGGTCATCTCAAAGTATTCAAAGTGTTAAAGAACCACTAACTCACGAACAATATGCTATAGAGGTTTAATATATCAATGTGGGCATGTGGCTGCAGATACAATATGTACAGCAGTCATATTGATCCAGGTGCTTGAGCACGCTCGAGAGATATACAAATACCACCTTACGTCACTGATGTTTATCTTGGGCATTAGAGCAGCCCATTAAATGTCAGACAGTTTCAATAATTGGAGTAATAAGCAAAGAAGTCTGAAGAAACAGCTGACCACGCGAAGCGAGGGGCCGCATTTGCGGAGGCTCCCACGTCTGCTGTAATGAGCCACAGGCTCATTGCAAGCCACAAATGCTGGCCCTCGTGAAGCGAGGGGCTGCATTTGCGGAGGTGGAGGCTCTACGGCGCCGCACAACCGGTTACAAAGCACTACACAATTGGGACTTGTAAAAAAAACAAAAAAAACAAACACGCAATGACTAATTACGGACTTACACAAAAATATACCAGCCGCGGGACTTGCACAAAAACAATTACGACCCACGGGACTTAGAAAAATTCCATTACGCAAAAATAACGGACAACCCGAGCACACCGCCAAACATTAAAAAACACAAAAATAAAAACCTTACCCACACCAAGGGGGGACACACAGGACCTCTGCAACACTGCTTAAACCTCGAATTTGGTCACATTTACAAAGTTTAGCCACTCGAAAATCTAAGCGAGAGAAAAAATGGCCGCCGAAAAAACCCGAAAACGAGGCTACACGACCCCTAAAGCCGCTAAATACCACAAACCAAATACGGCTTTTACAAAAACCCGTACGACCTACAACATATACCATTAGCAAGGACGCTTCATCATACAAACCCGCCTACCACATACACATTTGCCGCCATTTTACAACATTAACTTACAGAATGCAGAAGTACCCAGCTACACCAACGGCTTCCCCTTGCGCACGCAGCCTATTTACACTGCACACATTGCTGACACTTACACCTCAGCTACACAACACTGCAAACCTACATTGTATGCTGCAGGAACATGAAAAAGATTGTCAGCTCTTCAGCACAATGCTTCCTGCTTGGATTACTTACAAATAGGTAAAGTATATTACTTTATTCATTTACCAATTATTTCATTAGCATCACAAAAAACATATATACCCAAAAAAAAAAAATAACACACTATCGCAAGAAACGCAAAAGACATTCACTGCGCGCCTCACAACGAGCGCCAACGCTGCTCATAGCACACAAACTACACCAGGGGACAGCCTTGAAATAAGTGCAAAAAACAGATCAGCGCTGACCTTACAATGCCACCAAAAGCGCCTCTGATAAAAAATACAACAACCAAGAGGCTCGCAATGAGCGCAGAGATCTCAGACCACCACAAAAAATAATGTCTGTGCCCAACACCATTCCTTGACTTACAATTCTATTGCCGTCATGACGGGCAATTCGCTAGTGCATAAATAATAGATGAACCCATAGGGAAAAGACTGTTCTCTATACAAAATAAGAGTAAAGTTAGATGAAAATTCAGTCAGTAATGTGAAGTATCGCTGACAATGTTTTGAGTCTCACACCTGGTCCCGATAAGCATGGTATTTGGTCTCCATGAGCTCAGAGTGGAAGAAAAAAAAAGTTGAGGCACTTGGATTAGGATAATAAACTTTCCCAATACTTGGGGCCTCATTCAATTGCGATGTGGCCAATTGAATAGGGCCCTAAAGAAGCAGATAGCATATTTTTATTAAAGAAGTTTTTAGTTAGTGAAAACCTTTCTTTTGGATAGATGCTTGCTAACTAAAAACTTCTTTAAAAAATATATGTTATGTGCTTATTTAGGGCCCTATTCAATTGGCCAAATTTCAATTGAATGAGGGCCTTTGTTCACTAAACTCATAATCTTTGACCATTTAGATTGTAGAACCACTGTACAAATTATTGCGGAATATACTGGTGTATTAAAAATAAAGTTTCAGAGGAAATGTGAGATCAACATAATATATGAATGTTGTAGAGAGAGTTGTATTATTACCTTGTGGCTCCACCAGGATACTGAAGTAACAACATATCTTCCTGTTGGATCCCACTCTACATCAGAGGCCGTGTAATGCTCAGCAATATTCATTATGGTGCAATCTGATGTATCAACAAAAGCCAATGCACCATTCATGCTGTAAAAAAAAAAAAAAAAGATCATTAGAATCCCACACTAACAATTCTTTATTCCGCTACAATCATTAAGATTTCACTTTGACATATGTATAAGCAGCACAAATGAAACTACCTTCTTAGACCAGCCAAAACCAAAAACTGCCCCTGAGGACTCCAGAAGATTGTGTTCGCTTGCTGTTTGTCGTACGTTTCTGGAAGGACAACAGAAAAACATGTATGCTTGTGGTATAATATATATAAAAATAGATTATTAGAATGTACAATAAATATTAATCTTACTTATAAGCTCAATCTTTCCATTGTTTTTGACATGGTAGAAAGAAACGGATATCCTGGGGACTTCTCCATGTAAAACTGCAAACTTGCTTCCATTGGGCTCCCAGGCAAAGGCAATTATTCCATCTGTATAAGATACAAATACAAATCAGTATTGTAAGGGTACAATTACAGGACAAATATCTGCTTTACATTTTAAACCAATTAAAGGTCTCCTAAAAGCATTTAAGGCAACTTTGACAATAGAATATAGTCTATTTTGTCACCATGAAAGGCTACCAAGGTTAAATAAAACAATTTCTTGCTGAAAATGTTTTGTGTAGAGAGAGTAAGAATTTAATACAGTTAGCAGGAACGAGAAACAATAAAAATGACTACAAAAATAAAGAAGCGAGGAGGATATTAATAAAATTGCAAAAGGAAATGATGAAGGAACTTACCTTTCACTTCAACTACATCAACTGGAACCTGCTTCTCTCTCATTCTGAAGATTTCAAAATTGGTCACCACACCCTGTTCAGCAAGAAAAAGTTGCAATAGCATTAATTATAAAATAATAAATAAGGGCTAATACTAACATTTGCCAAGATGTGCACACAAGAATGAGGTCACATACAAATAATATCCCTATTGTGACCATTCTAACAAGTCATTTTGACACTGCACCAAACAGGATTACTGCATTAGGTTGTGCAATTGTAAAAAATAAAATAAAAATGTGCCATGTTTAAGCAATTGCTGGGTTACCACAGTACACATGGATGCCAAGAGGTGGTTAAAAACTCAAAATTAAGATAAAGAAAAAATCTGATTTTTTTGTATGTCAAAGAGCCTCTTGTTTTCATGACAAACATGGAAATATTTATTTTCTTTGTTTGATCAGAAAAAGGGTCTCTGAAAATCTTTCAGCGTTTTCCTTTTTTCAAATGTCTCAGACCACAAACGGATTTAGAAGTTGAACTGCTCTTGCAGGCTTGTCCTCTGCTAACTAGAAGGTCTAGAGACTGCATTTCATGTTCAATGAAGCGTAAACAAGTCTTAAGAGTCTACATACAAAAATTGTAATGTTAAACACAGGACTTGGTTGTGAAGAGCATAACTAGCATTAGCAGCTCTGTCAAGAAGCATCACAATTTGTGAACGGTTTATGAATAGAGGAATCTGTTACATCACTTCCTGAGAGCTGGATTATGAGGATGTGTATTTATCCATCAGTGGGAGGTGGGAAAAAGAACAGGAGTCAGGAGTATTTGTAAGAAGAATGGATCTGGCTAAATCTTGCATCAGTAAATGCAAGAATTGCTAAAAAAAATAAACTCCCCTCTTACACACACACTTTAACCAAAGTACTACATTATACAGTGTTTCTTTAAGCAGAAAACTTCAGTAAATAAAAATATCATGGTTTATAAAAAAATAAAAAAAAACATGAAAACTTACAATGGAAAGTGCTTTTTTCCCCCCACCATCTTTGGGCTATTAGTTCTTTATATGATCAATAAATATGGGATTCAGTTGCCCTTTTAAATATGATCATCTGCTATACCTGTGTGCCTTTAGGTGTCCGATCGACTTTTACACAAAGGTAATCTCCATTCTTCTGCCAGTGTAACTTGCAGTCGACAACATTAAACAGATTCCTCACTCTGATCTCTTGTCTGGATGGAAGTTGCATTAAAGTGACCCTAGCAGGGATATCTTTGTCTTCTGGTACCCAAAATGCTATGATGTTGCCTCCTGGAGACCAAGAAAATTCCCTTAAGACAAAAGAAAATAAATGGTTATAAAAGTTCTATATTCTTGTCAAATTGAGATGTTGAAAGAGTATAGATACACAAAATGTTACTTACTTTATGCCGTTAATTTTCAAGCTCTTTTTGTCCAACAAGCCCATAGACTAGAAAACAAACAAGATCCCAATAAATTAAGATGTTGAAGACCACATAATCCATATGTAATTGCTTCAGTTACTCTGAGAATGTTAAACAAAGGAATGTCCAAAACGCCAATGCAACAAATTAAGAAGTATAATAGCAACATACATAATCCAGGGAGTGATTTACTATGGCATCTTCATGAAGCAATGCTGGCGATATATATGTAGTATCATTCACATAGCTTGGGCATTTACTTTTTTATTTTCATGGAACAATCGCATCTGGTTTTCACATATAATTGCACAAACTAAGGTATATAACTTTAATTTTTATTTATTATTCACCAAGTTGACAAACTATCCAACGTTTTTTGAGTGCGCACAATTTAAGAACATCCTTGTTCAAGCACAGTAGGATCAAAACGATAGAGCAATTTACAGAGTATAAACGGTCTTAGTGAAGTTTAGACATACAAGTTAAAGTGTACCTGAAATACTAAGTCTCAAATGCAGGACACTGCTACAGGTGTTGCAAAAAACGGTAAGTCTGGCATTTAAGCTTCGCGCAATGGGTTATTATTTACTATTTTCCTTTATTTATAACGGGCCAACATATTCCGCAGCGCAATACAGGGGTTAGGTACGAGTATAAACAATACCACACAATGAAAATAATGGAAGACCCTGTTATTGAGCTTTCAATCTGATATACACTGTGCTTTCCCTAAAGCACCTCACAAGATTAAAACTCGCAAACTTACATTCTAAAGGGTATGGGTGAGGTACAGGAGAGTGAGAGATGCATAGTGAATGAAGAGGCTAAAGATGATAGGCTTTTTTGAATAGATGTGTTTTTAAAGAGATTTTGAAGGATCTGAGGCAGGAAGATAGTCTGGTGGTGCGAGGTAAAGAGTTCCAAAGAATAGGGGCAGCACGTGAAAAGTCTTGAAGACGGGAGTGAGAGGAGGTGATGAGAGAGGAGAAGAGAAGAAGGTCATTAGCAGAGCGAAGAGGGCGGGTGGGAGTGTATTTTGGGATGAGAGCAGAGATGTAGGGTTAAAAGGTCCATTAAGAAACAGTCAAAACCAACACCCAATATTCAGTCAATACTTACTGGAGTTTCATAAATACTAAGTGTGTCCAATGTCATTCGTGCAAAGAATTTGCCATCATGACTCCACCTAGAAAGAGAAGAAATCAGTTCTTTAGGAGTGAAAACTAAAAAGTAAGTCTTCATTTTCCCATTTTAAAATTTAACTTACTTAAAAATTGGCCAGTGTGCTGAGCTCTCACAGTGAAACCCTCTTTTCTTCTGGCCTGTCAGAGTGTCCCAGATTATGATGGCTTGGGGATCATCTTTAGTGTCCATTAGAGGGCTAAACGTAACAAGATACCTGCAAAGAAAACAATTATTTCATTTTCTTTCTTTAGCAAATAAATAAAAAATAGCTAGACAGGAATTCAAGCCGTTGCACTAAAAGGCAAAAAAAAAACGACAGACTAGACTCACTTATTTTTATCTGTCATTAAAATCTAAGCCAAGAAAAAGAAAAATCAAAACCGTTATTAAAGACAATTAATACCTTTCACATGGAGAAAAGTCAATGAGCTGAACTCCCTGGTGGCTGAACCTCTGGATTTGCTTGAACTTCTCTCCACCCCAGAGGGCGATACCTCTCTGGTGAAACGTGGCCAAATAGGTACCCTTTGGAGACCACCTTACATATGTCTCAGTCCATCTCTGCAAAGACGGAAACAAAAAAGTGAATAGAAGATTTCCACAGCTACTGAAACGTATTATATCTGATCCAGTTATTGAATAAACTAGGCACAATTCAAAGTTAGTACTACAATATAAAATAATTGCTTCATTAAAATTGATACGTTAACGTGAACAAGAATACTTACAATAGGCACAGGCTATCTTTAAACTAGTACAAGGCTGAATATTTAATAAAAACCCTTGATTGGTAGAATAATTCTTTGCTGATAAACTTTGTTACTTACAGCTCTCTCTTCATCTGGTACCGGCTCTTTTACATCGTTCCAGAAGATAGTGGTACGATCACCTGATTCAAAGATAACACTAAACTGATCTCTGCAGTCTGGATCTTCTAGCCAAGAACGTAGATTTCCCTAATATTTATAACAAAAAAAAAGGAAAAAAAATAATGGTTAGCAAAATAATAAAATAAAAAAAGACATTCGGTCATCAGCTTTTGTGAGCTGTGCAGTACTGATATTTGATTGTCTTGAAATTACTACAGTAAATACAATGGCTCTTCGTCTTGAGAAACTCAGACTACAGGTTTACTTTATTTTGAGAATTTGACAAACTGAAAAATAACGTTTTTAACTTGGGAAATTCTCTGGAGACTAGGACTAGCTTAACACTTAAATTCAATTAAAGGGCTAGTGTAGTCTGAGCATTTCAATAATGAGTTTCAAAGAACAGGTTTTAAATATTACAAATATGAAATGAAAAATCATCCCATTTAATTGAACATAGACCAGATAAGAAACCAATTAGAGTGCTTCCTATTGGTTTTTGCAGGCATTTTCCTCATTAAAAAAGAAAAATGTATACATCACAAACTGCATGACAGAAAGTTATAGAATGATATACTAAAACTGTGTGTATGCAAATTTGAGGAGGTAAAAGCAAACTACATAAATATATTTTATTTATAGAGCTCCAGCAAATTGCCTGCTCCAGGGGTACAACAAACACATGGATAATATTAAAAATACATTTTGATACAATAAAAATTAAAAGACAATATCACATTTGTAATTGTATGAGGGGCCTGGTCTCATGAGAGATTGCAATCTAAGGTAATAAAGGTGCTATTGACATGAGGTGAAGGAATACTTGAGGGATATATGTTATAGTACATATTAAGAAATAGAGTAGTATTTAGATCACTATATGATACGTATTTAAAGAAATTATTAATTACCAAATGTATTCAAATTGGCAAAGTAGTGAGGCAACACACTTAAGAAAAAATTCCATTGTTGCTTTTTATCATTTTAATCGTACGTATTTTTGACCTCCGTGTTTTTTATAGTCTCAATAAATAATTTTGGTTTTAAGTATTTGTTTGGTCTGGTTAAATTATTATTATTATATTTATTATTATACGTGGCAGTGGGATTATATTGGCTTTGGGAAGTTATTTTTCTTTATTAATGATATATGTTATAGGTAGAGTGAACAAAATGGAGAATATACGCATTATTTGAAGTAGTAATATTGAAATATGACAATATAAATTATATTATGCACATATTTCTAATATGCATATATATAAAAAAAAAAAAAAAAAACAACTTACAAAGTCTTTAAATGGTTGTTTTTCAGGGACTTCCCACTCATCGCCTATGCCCATGTACCTATAAAAAGAAGAATTAATAGTTTTATATGGGCAGCAAAATACAATGTGCATTTAATTAACATAAAACAGCAAGAAGTCTTAACACCTACTTATCAAAGTCTGTGAAGAGATTGACACGGAAGGTGTGCTGCTTGTCCAGTTTGTAGCCATCTGCATTTTTAACAGCATCTTGTGCATGAGCTGGTAAAGCATACTCAAGAAAGATATACCTAGAAAAAAAAAAATATATCAATTTAAGGACCTCTGGCAAGTGAAGTATGCATCAAACTAACATTAGCAACTACATAAGCATATACCTATAAAAATGAAAGTTTTACTTGATATCTGGAATTTAACTTTGAGTGTATTATGGGCACTTTCATACATAACTAGCTGGACTGTAAAGGACAGCTATAGTTTGTTAAAAAAATAAAAATAAATCACATGCTTGTGTAACAAGGTATTAGAAGTAATGCATGATAGGAATATAATGATATTCAGATGACCGTTGTGTAAGGGATTCCATTTCAGTCCGCTCGTCTGTTATAGTTTCAGATGGGGCCTTACGCTGCAAAGCAATTAACTATCAAGCAGCTATTCTGACAATGTTTTTACATAAGTGAATACAGATCAGTGCATCCTTCCAGGTCTCTAGTCCTTTCACAATCAAAGACAAATTTCCTGTCATGACAAAGGTTTTGTGCACTATTAAAAATTAAAGTTCTTCAAAACAGCACATATTACACTTCAATTGTCCCTTAAAAAAAATCTTACTAGGACTTGCCAGTTCTATTATTTATTAGTTTTATTGTCATTTTGCAATTCAACGTTAGTCTTTCAACAGAACTGAGGTGTTATTGTAATCAAATGTTCCTCCCATTTATCCAATCATGGAATAGGAACAAAAACAAATTTCTGCTGCCATTAAAGCAAATTTAAAGATTGTATTCATATATTTGACATTTTTAAAAAGCATTTTGTGCATTATCAAGCCATCCATGAGAGCAAATGAAAATTAGGACAGACAGTTCAGTCACTATCATTGAATACAATTTTCTTGACCCCAGTACGTTTAGGCAAACTGAAATACTCAAAGTATAATTTATTGCATATATCTAGATAAATTAATTTGAAGTTAAGTTATAAAAAAAAGTGTCACATGTTACGCTTATAAAGGGATATGGATGGTAGCTGGATTTTACTAGGTATACTTATATATTTACTTATATTTTATTAAGAAGTGCTTATAAACTCTGTTTTCTGATTAAAATCAAACAAATAATCCCTGTATAGGTGTGCCCACTGCAGCGTACACAGTCACAGACTCTGTAGGGCTGGATATGCAGTGTAGTGTTCTAGCCCATCAGGGACCACATCTCGGCAGCATGTTCCAGATCGGTTAGTATGAGACACAGCACAGCATGTACTACAGAGTCTGTGTCTTTGTGAACTGCAGAGGGCAGACCCAAGCATCTAATAATTGTTTGTAGGCCGTAAAAAAAAAACCAGAGCTTATAAGCACCTTTTAATTAAAAATAAAGTACATAAAAGTAATTAGATACACAGGTATATTATATACCTAGCAAAATCCATATCCATTAAATGTCCATATCCATTTAAATCTCAGTCATTTTCAATCGGCTCTGCAAAGAAGCACTGCAAGTGAATTGGGAAGAAAAGTAAGTCAAGGATCAACAAGCCCAGGTACAAGTGGCTCGTAAAATTCAACATCTGGCTCCCAACTTTTTTTTGTACATACATCTATAATAAGCAATCTTATCACTTTCATCTGAAACACGGTGTCATTTGCATACACACCCCTTTGTGGTCCCATCGGTGTCAGGGTAATATTCATTTGTAATTTTCCCGAACTTGGAGAAGATCTTGTTGATGACATTCTTGAGTTTCTCCAAGCGGTCAGGTCCAACCTGTGGCACATTATCAACCACAACAACAGAGTCTATGCCATCGGCCTCCTGGGGACGGTCTTTCAGGATATCACCAAGTAACTCTTTAGAGGGGTAATAAAAAACATGCTAATGTTATATGCTTATTCAACCTGATGAATGTCAAGTACAATATTACTGCCAATAATCTTAAGCCGTATAAAACATTCACTATATCTTGATCTAGCAGCAGTGCAAACTATACTCTTATGTGCGAAAACACCATGTTACGTTATGCATTATTCTCTCAAATGAATCTCTTGATTTATTTTTTGATTGGTTTCACTCTATGTACTGGAACACAAACATTTATTCTGGACAAATGAGATAACCCACAATGAACATACTGATAGACGCTGAGAGGCCAATTTTGTCAGTCAACCTTTTGTGTTGAAAAATACTAACAAAGCTGATCCACATGAGATATCTACTTTTAAATGGGATTGGTGCAGTTCATACAACATAGAAATATACTTTGAACAGTGTAGAAAATGAAAGAAAAAAAGAAAACACAAACCCAGAACATTATTTAAGATTCCACGGTGTGAAAGTATTCTAAAGAAATACAACTTTTGGATCTATTCTGTTATATGCACAAGAAGCCTCCTGGTGCCGGGCGATGTACTAGTACACCACAACCCTCTTACCCTAACCACTTACCGGGCACTTAGGACACATCTAGATCGTGACGTCGGCGGCGCACTTCCAATGCGTACATATAAAAGGATAGGTCCCAACTTTTTTTCTTACAAGATGCAATGAACTTCCAACAATTTAAGATGTTTTTAACTCAACAGCTAATTAATAGTAATATAGATGTATTATTAGCATGCTTTATTGGTAACACAACAACATATTCTGACTATAGTGCTCTACAGGGGTTTAAGTACAAGGCAAAAATAATTACCACATTGCAAATGAATGTAGGGCCCGGTATCTGAGATTAGATTCTTGTGAGCTTTCCTTAAGGAACTTAGCAAGAACAAAAACTGGCAAACTTAGCTGATGGTGATAAGCTGCTTTAAATATGTTTTTTTGTAAGGTTTTGAGACAGGAAGATAATCTAGTGGAGCGAGGCAAGGAGTGCCAAAGAATTGGGGCAGAGCAAGAAAAGTCCAGGGAGGAAGTGATAAGGAAATAAGAAGAGGACGGTTGGTGGATTATATTGAGAGGAGGGCAGAGATATAAGGGGGTGCACTGTTGTTGAGGACTTTATATGTTAGGGTCATGATTTAAAATGTTATTCTGGAGGCTATGGAAACCCAGTGGAGTGATTGTCCCCACTCAGTGTCTGCAGCTCCTCTCTGTCAAACAGGTTATTGGTATAAATCATACCCGTCAGCCAATAAACTACAAACATACATGAATAAATGCGTGTTGGGGTGATATGCAACACAAAATGGATTCCTATACTCATTAACAACCTTCAAGAATTCAGATTTTCCCTAAAAATGTTTTATGTCCATGGCTTACACATCTGCTGATATGTCAAACAAGTGTGTTTTTTTTCTTTTCTTAGACTACATCAATTTATACCAATGTTTGCATTGTGTTAATGTTTTGCTTTGTACAGCGATACAGAATATGTTGGTGCATTACAAACAAACACCACAAACATATATTGAATTAATACATCATCTGGTGTATGTGCACACTTATACCAGGGCTTGCAGTGGTAGTCACATTTCCTTAAATGTACTGCTTGCTACAAACCTTTTAAAACACACGGCAATACATATCCTGTCTCTAAAAAATGTCTAACTAGTCTAGGTGCCTCCTAAATATCAGATACATTTATCAACCCCTAATTCACACACATTACATATACAGTAAACTCCCCGTTATCGTGCACCTACGGGGACTGCCTATTGCCGGATAAGTGTAGTTGCCGGTTAATCGTGAGTCACTGAATTTAAGGGTCTAAATGACCCTTAAAAACTTAAACCCCACAAAATGCCTTTAAAAAGGCATTAGAACCTAAACCGGGCCAATTAGGCCCAGAGAAAACCATTAAAAAAAAAAAAAAAAAAGTTAGTTTTTTTTTTGTTGCAGTTTCGAACTGACGAATAGTGCCGTTTTTTTTGTAAATGGGGAATTGATGCTGGCTGCTTGAGAGTCCCGGATGACCGGGATTTATATATATATATATATATATATATATATATATATATATATATATATATATATAATAAATAGTACATCTGTGTTCACATTTGAATGTCTAAAACAAGTTAAAAAAAAGTCTTCTTGTTTAGAATTCCGAGAAAACAGTTATTACACTGCATTCTGGGAAGCTGAGCTGGGACATGCAAATGTGCCCACAAATACCTTGCACTTCAAACCATAGCCATTTTCAAACATGGCTTCCTTTAAGCTTATGCCCGCTGCATTACACCGCTTTTATGCAGAGGCAAGGTTGGATTATACACAAGCACATCTGTGTTCACATTTGAATGTCTAAAACAAGTTAAAAAAAATTGTGACCAGAATTCTGTTAAATACAGTTATTACACTGCATTCCGGGAGCCTTGACAGGGACATGCAAATGTGCCCACAAAGACTTCGCTCTTGAAATCCATAACCATATCAAACATGGCTTCCCTTAAGCATATGCCTGCTGTATCAAACAGCTTTGAGCAAAGCAAGGGTTGGATTATACACAAGCTAGGAATCTCACTCACGCACTGCCATTTTAAGGTTATTGCCTCACATCAGCGCGGGGCCAGTTCCTTAACTTGTGTTGTTGACCTTATGAGTAGGTAGTTCACCACAACAACCATTTATAATATGGTGGGCAAAAGAGCGATAGAAGCCCTCCACCGTATAGTAAATAAAATGTACATCTGTGTTAACATTTGAATGTCTAAAACAAACTAAAAAAACTGCTTCCAGCTCAGAATTCCGAGAAATATAGTTACTACACTGCACTCTGGGAACCAGGGCAGTAATATGCAAATGTGCAGACAAAGGCTTCACTGTGTGTGTGTGTATGTATGAATGTATGTATGTATATATGTATGTATGTATATATGTATGTATGTATATATGTATGTATATATGTATGTATGTATATATGTATGTATGTATATATGTATATATGTATGTATATATGTATGTATATATGTATGTATGTATATATGTATATATGTATGTATGTATATATGTATATATGTATGTATATATGTATGTATGTATATATATATGTATGTATGTATGTATATATGTATGTATATATATATATGTATGCATATGTATATATATATGTATGTATATATATATATATATATATATATATATATATATATATATGTATGTATGTATGTGTGTATGTATGTATGTATATATATATATATATATATATATATATATATATATATATATATATATATATATATATATATATATATACATACATACATACACACACATATATACATATATATATATATATACACATACACATATATACACATACACACACACACATATTATTATTATCTTTATTTATATCGCGCCAACATATTCCGTAGCGCTGTACAGGGGGTTAGTACATGGCAAAAAACAAACTTAACACCTTAAAGAATGGAGGGCCTACACACACACTTCCAAAAGAGAGTAGTAAACAGAGCTCCTAAAATTTAGACTTTTGTCTCAAAAATATTTTTTAAAGCACCAAGTACCTCTATAACAAACTTCCTCCCCCTATCATTGTACGTGGCTCCTAAGCTATGACAAGCTTCCTCCTCCTATCATTGTACTTGGCTCCTATAAGCTTCCTCCTCCTATCATTGTACCTGGCTCCTATAAGCTTCCTCCTCCTATCATTGTACCTGGCTCCTATAAGCTTCCTCCTCCTATCATTGTACCTGGCTCCTATAAGCTTCCTCCTCCTATCATTGTACCTGGCTCCTATAAGCTTCCTTCTCCTATCGGTGTACCTGGCTCCTATAAGCTTCCTTCTCCTATCGGTGTACCTGGCTCCTATACTATGACAAGCTTCCTCCTCCTATAATTGTACCTGGCTCCTATACTATGACAAGCTTCCTCCTCCTATCATTGTACCTGGCTCCTATACTATGACAAGCTTCCTCCTCCTATCATTGTACCTGGCTCCTATACTATGACAAGCTTCCTCATCCTATCATTGTACCTGGCTCCTATGCTATGACAAGCTTCCTCCTCCTATCATTGTACCTGGCTCCTATGCTATGACCAGCTTCATCCTCCTATCATTGTGCCTGGCTCCTATACTATGACAAGCTTCCTCCTCCTATCATTGTACCTGGCTCCTATGCTATGACAAGCTTCATCCTCCTATCATTGTACCTGGCTCCTATACTATGACAAGCTTCCTCCTCCTATCATTGTACCTGGCTCCTATACTATGACAAGCTTCCTCCTCCTATCATTGTACCTGGCTCCTATACTATGACAAGCTTCCTCATCCTATCATTGTACCTGGCTCCTATGCTATGACAAGCTTCCTCCTCCTATCATTGTACCTGGCTCCTATGCTATGACCAGCTTCATCCTCCCATCATTGTGCCTGGCTCCTATACTATGACAAGCTTCCTCCTCCTATCATTGTACCTGGCTCCTATACTATGACAAGCTTCCTCATCCTATCATTGTACCTGGCTCCTATGCTATGACAAGCTTCCTCCTCCTATCATTGTACCTGGCTCCTATGCTATGACCAGCTTCATCCTCCCATCATTGTGCCTGGCTCCTATACTATGACAAGCTTCCTCCTCCTATCATTGTACCTGGCTCCTATGCTATGACAAGCTTCATCCTCCTATCATTGTACCTGGCTCCTATGCTATGACCAGCTTCATCCTCCCATCATTGTGCCTGGCTCCTATACTATGACAAGCTTCCTCCTCCTATCATTGTACCTGGCTCCTATGCTATGACAAGCTTCATCCTCCTATCATTGTACCTGGCTCCTATACTATGACAAGCTTCCTCCTCCTATCATTGTGCCTGGCTCCTATACTATGACAAGCTTCCTCCTCCTATCATTGTAACTGGCTACTATACTATGACAAGCTTCCTCCTCCTATCATTGTACCTGGCTCCTATACTATAACAAGCTTCCTCCTCCTATCATTGTACCTGGCTCCTATGCTATGACAAGCTTCCTCCTTCTATCATTGTACCTGGCTCCTATGCTATGACAAGCTTCATCCTATCATTGTACCTGGCTCCTATGCTATGACAAGCTTCCTCCTTCTATCATTGTACCTGGCTCCTATGCTATGACAAGCTACATCCTATCATTGTACCTGGCTCCTATGCTATGACAAGCTTCATCCTATCATTGTACCTGGCTCCTATGCTATGACAAGCTTCCTCCTCCTATCATTGTACCTGGCTCCTATGCTATGACCAGCTTCCTCCTCCTATCATTGTACCTGGCTCCTATACTATGACAAGCTTCATCCTCCTATCATTGTACCTGGCTCCTATACTCTAGATATCTTAGTTATATTAATATGTAAAAGCAATAAGTGTTCTAAAATATGTAAAACTATATACTGTATCTGACTGCACACACACCGGGTCCCTAAACGTGTACTTAGATGTATACTTTTATGAATGGAGCCGATCCTATAACCCTTTGAGTGCCAGTCAGCCCAGTTTAGTCATTGTGTGTTGTGGCGCCAGGCCTAGCCTCCCATATGCACCCTGCCCACCGAGAACCGGTTCTGCTGCCATCACAGGCCCTGCTCCTCTCACAGCCTATGCCCCAGGCCCTGCTTCCCTCATATCCCAGGCCTTGCTCCTCTCACCCTCATCGCTGATCTCATCCACAAAGTCCTCGGGGTCACTGAACGCCACGTCGTCGTCTTCCTCCTCCTCCTCTTCTTCTTCGTCCTCCATGTCGGGCTCGAGCCCGTCCAACACGTCATCGGTTTCCTGCATGGTGTAATCGCTTGTCAAAGTCTTCCCCCGGCTTCCTATCACTTTCTCACGAGCGGTGTGTGATTTCTCCTCCTATTACCCCTCAATCCCGAGCTCGGCTGAACTAACAGGCCATGTGCGCTAGACCCGGCGCCAGGCGGAAAAGGAGCGGTCCAAACCTGCACAGAGGGGTGGTTACCTCCTATGATAAACCCCACCTTCTATCCAACAAAGCACTGAGTTGTAACTAAACACATATTACATGACTACTATAAAAATAAAGTCGTATTACACTAGATTGTAAGGTTATATCTTCTAAATTATTGCCAAAAACCTATGTCTAAAAAAAAAAAACTCCCCCTATTATTTTTAAGTGGTATAATCTAACATGGCGGCATTTCCGCTGCTCAGTATCGCTGAGTGTTAACCTGTAGGGCCCATTAAAGGGCCAGTATCCTAGAGGGGGCCAAACCATCAATGTGTTAATAAAGATACGTTTAAAAGACACATTAATAGTATTATATACAAAAAAAAGTTTAAAACAAAATAATTACAGCCTTTCATTTTTAACTATTTTGATTAATTTGGTTAACTGACAGCAGATATTTTGTTTAATATGATTAGAAAGCTGTGAGGAATCGCGCTTTAGATAAGATCTCTATTCATCTATGTTGAGAGGATGTGACTTCAAAAAGTGACATTATAATCAAATGGAGCAAGAAGTCCCCATTGTGTGTCGTTCCTATAATCTGCACTCCACTGCAGACACCATGCTTTACCTTTGTAGAACCTACTATCTGCCACTTTGTTGTTGAGTCATGCAGTCTTGTCCAACTGTCGGTGACCATGTGGATGCAGCACGCCATGTACATCTGTCCTTGCTTGGTCATGCTTATCCATAAGCTTTTCATGTCAAAGACACTGGAGTGGGTTGCCAGTTCCTTCTCCAGTAGACCATGATTTGTCTGACATCTCTGCTATGACCTACCAATCTTGGGCGACCCTACATGGTATTGTTCACAGCTTCATTTAAGTACACAAGCTTATTCACCTGGACAAGGTAGCAATCTAGAAAGGATATCTGCCACTACACTAACACTAAGGACAAAGTGAACAATGTCCACAGTTCACTGCGTCACAGCGCGGGAGCGCACAGCAGCATGGTGGGCAGATATCAGGAAATGTCTCACATAGTCCCCCTGCAAGCTACTTGCTGACTAGCAGTCCAAGATGTAATGCCTCACAACACATAGGCAACTACATATAACTTTATCTATCGAAAGCTTTCATGCCCCTGATCTATGTAATAGATATACAGATAAAGATGATATTTAGGAGCACATTTGGGTATTAATTATTAATTTTTATGTAATGGACTATCAATTGTTGCAGAGGTGCATGGTCTCTTACTCTAAAGAACAGGTTGCTCACCACTGTTTTAGATAAACTGCTTTTATATTCTATGGATGGTCCTGCACCAGTTTACCCTTTTGGATCGCTATCTTGTGTTGAAGGGGCTTGTGTACTTCAATGAAGCTGTGAGTTATACCATGTAGTATCACTCAAATGGACAGGTCATAGCAGAGAAGTCAGACAAATCACAGCCCACTGGAGAAGGATCTTCCAACCCAATCCAGTATATTTTCCAAGAAAACCTTATGGATAGTCACCACCAGAGACAGAATGATAGATGTGCCTGGCGTGCTGGAGAGAGTCGGACATGTCTGAACGACTAAATTACTGAACCAGTTTATCTGAATCTCCATTTATAAACAGATGCAGCAAAACTCCTAATGCTTCACGAAATGTAATACACACACATATATATATATATATATATATATATATATATATATATATTCGCACTTCTCTAACATATTGGCAGCGCTGCATATATATATATATATATGCAGCGCTGCCAATATGTTAGAGAAGTGCGAATGGTAGCCTAACCCTTAAACTAACCCTAACCCTAAAAGTTTACCTAAGCCTTGACTCTATGATATGGCACTGGAATATTATGGTTGGTCACCGCACTGCAGCGGCTGACTGGTGCCGTAACCATAACAGGAAAAGACCAATAACTATAATAGGTTGAAACATACATTTTTATTGGAAATGTTAATTACATGAGCTTAATAGTTACGCTTTTTAAGCATAAATTACCTGGAAAATGTCCTCTTTTTTTTTTTACTAACAACTTTTGCCAAATTGTTTAATTACCTATCACTGTTCTGGTAACAAGTAGGAAGAACAAGCCCAATTTGTAGAAATAAAAAATATGTCAGAAGCCTTAATAATTATACTGTAAGGCTTGGATTACTCTGAATTAACTAACTGGGCATGCTTTTCTTGCTTATTGTACCCATTGTGAAATATAATAATGTATAAGAATATGAAGACACACACTTTGTTGTTAGCATAAAACAAAAATATTGCGTAGTAGCAACACAATTAACAAAATCATTCATATGTATATAATCTATTACTGTATATATTCTCATTAATTAGGGATTGCTTAGTTGGGTTACATTACTTTGTATCTTTGTGTTGGCTGGAACTAGGCGCAAGTAACTGTATTGCACAGTGCTAGAGAATGTATATCCTAAAACAAGGCAAATGAGTTAAAGTTATATGAACTGTAACATAACATAACACAACATCACACAATACCACTATATTTTCCTCAATATCACAGTATTGTGTGTGTGTACAGTTCATAGAGGCGTGTTAGACCCTTACTACATTTGTATATCAGAGTAGAGGGACCACTGACTTGTCTATTCCTTGCAGCCTGGGGCTACCTCACTCCATGCCAATGGGAATTTCACACACTTATCCCCGGGAAGGAAAGCTTCTCTGGCATGCCCAACCTCTCCTTGTACTCAAATATGACACTGCATCCTAAATGTTTATTGTTGCTGTGGCACTCCGTGTATTTTAACAGCTATGCTGCCAGTGAGAGCCTGCTCACACGCGCACACACACTCTACATTTGTGTTCACATTTGAACAATTAAAATAAAAACATATTTCCTGCTCAGAATTTAGGAAATACAGTTAATGCACTGCGTTCTGGGAATTTGGGCAGGGACATGCAAATGAGCCCATAAAGGTTTCACTCTTTAATCCAATACATTTTAAACATGGCTCCTTTTTATATACAGTATCTCACAAAAAGGGGGGTACACCCCTCACATTTTTGTAAATATTTTATTATATCTTTTCATGTGACAACACTGAAGAAATGACACTCTGCTACAATGTAAAGTAGTAAGTGTACACCCTGTATAACAGTGTAAATTTGCTGTCCCTTCAAAATAAAAGCCATTAATGTCTAAACTGTTGGCAACAAAAGTGAGTACACCGCTAAGTGGAAATGTCCAAATTGGGCCCAAAGTGTCAATATTTTGTGTGACCACCATTATTTTCCAGCACTGCATTAACCATCATGGGCATGGAGTTCACCAGAGCTTCACATTTTGCCACTGGAGTCCTCTTCCACTCCTCCATGATGACATCACAGAGTTGGTGGATGTTAGAGACCTTGTCCTCCCCCACCTTCCGTTTGAGGATGCCCCACAGAGATGCTCAATAGGGTTTAGGTCTGGAGACATGCTTGGCCAGTCCATTACCTTTACTATCAGCTTCTTTAGCAAGGCAGTGCTCGTCTTAGAGACGTGTTTGGGGTGGTTATCATGTTGTAATACTGCCCTGCGGCCCAATCTCCGAAGGGAGGGTATCATGCTCTGGTTCAGTATGTCACAGGACATGTTGGCATTCATGGTTCAATGAACTGTAGCTCCCCAGTGCCGGCAGCACTCATGCAGGCCGAGACTAGACATACATACACATATGTGTATATGTGTATGTATGTTTTCTATAATATTTTGTGTTGATTCCCCCTATATGCATTTACCTGATGACGTCAGATGCTGCCTCCACTCTCTCTGCATCGCTGTTTACGTTCAAACTGAGGGTTTCATCTCATATAAGTGTTTTTGTGCTCTTTCTGCCTTCTCCATTTATCTGCTATTTAGGGATTATTTCAACTACCTCTCCTCAGTATAGATGTATACTTTTGGTGGTGGGAGTGTCATGGTCTGGGCCTGCATGAATGCTGCCGGCACTGGGGAGCTACAGTTCATTGAGGGAACCATGAATGCCAACATGTACTGTGACATAACGAAAGCAGAGCATGATCCCCTCCCTTAGGAGACTGGGCCGCAGGGCAGTATTCCAACATGATAATGACCCCAAACATACCGCCAAGACAACCATTGCCTTGCTAAAGAAGCTGAAGGTAAAGGTGGTGGACTGGCCAAGCATGTCTCCAGAACTAAACCCTATTGAGCATCTGTGGGGCATCCTCAAACGGAAGGTGGGGGATTGCAAGGTCTCTAACATCCACCAGCTCTGTGATGTCATCATGGAGGAGTGGAAGAAGCCTCCAGTGGCAACCTGTGAAGCTCTGGTGAACTCCATGCCCATGAGGGTTAAGGCAGTGCTGGAAAATAATGATGGCCACACAAAATATTGACATTTTGGGCCCAATTTGGACATTTCCACTTAGGGGTGTACTCATTTTTGTTGCCAGCGGTTTAGACATTAATGGCTGTGTGTTGAGTTATTTGGAGGGGACAGCAAATATACCCTGTTATACAGGCTGTGCACTTACTACTTTACATTGTAGCAGAGTGTCATTTCTTCAGTGTTGTCACATGAAAAGATATAATAAAATATTTACAAAAATGTGAGGGTTGTACTCACTTTTGTGAGATACTATATATATGTTATGCATTTGAAAGCAACCACTGATATAATTATAATGCAAATATTTTAGTTTTTCCATGCCCTGCAAACGGAAAAAGCTCTGTGGACACCCCTGGGAACTATAAAAACTGGGACATGGTCAGAACTGAACTGGAAAGCACAAAAGGGAGGCTAAGAAGAAAAGGGGGATTTGCCATAGAATGAGGGACTGTCCATCCAGAAGATTTGGGAGGTAAGATAATTACATGTTCCAAACTAAGAACTGCAGAGAAAGCCATTAATTTCATAACTCTTACTAAATGACAACCTCTAAAGTCTATTTCTATAGTATGTTCACTATCTGAGTGATGTCGTTATATCTCTAATTAAACATGTTTCATTATTGTTCATGTCTTTTTGTGATCTGATAAAGTATGGACCTAAATTGTCATACAACTGCCCATTCCAAAGCTCAGTGGTGTGTTTCTGTCTAGGCCCAACGGACCCAGGCCTAGGGTAGCACATTTCCAGGAGGTGGCAGGTAGCCTGAAGTTGATACTGCTGTGCCATGGAATAGTGTGTACAAATGCACAGACATGCCTTTCTATTCTGTACACTCTCTAATATACTTTATACTGTATATATTCATACACTTATGATTGTATAAGTATGTGGGTTGTAATCTTATGATAGGCATATAGCAGGGGAAATGAGGGTAGTAAGTGGTGCATGGGATAGTGCACAAATCTAAATTTACATAGGGCAGCATAAATACTAAATATTCCCCTGCCATAGTTGCAACCTGTAATAATTGCCTGGATGTTACTGTAAGCAATTGAAGGTTTTGTAACAACTGTATTTTGCCCTCCATAGATTAATATGAATGTTTAGAAATGAGTGCTTTAGTAATTAACAGCCTTATTAAATTGCGATTCTTCAAATTTAAAAGAGCTCTATTTAAGCACATAGCATATTTTTTTACAGAATTTTTTAGTTAGTGAACTTCTATCCAAAAGCAAGGTCTTCACTAACTAAAAACTTCTGTAAAAAAATATGATGTGTGCTTATATAGAGCCCTATTCAATTGATTGAATCACAATTTAATAAGTCTGTAAATGTGTTCATGGGTGCATATTGCAGCTTTACACACGCCTACATAGGGTTCTGTATATTAATAATTAATATGCTAGGTTGTATTAGTACTAAGCAAGCTGTAGGAAAAGTTCCTTTACAGTGTATATAGCAATATTGGGCAATTCTTTACTATTGCAAATGAATTACACATTTTATAATGGTTGTTCTTGTGTTAACAGAACACATTAATTTACAACTTTATGATACATAGTAAACATATACACCAGTGGTGAAGTACAGTAAAATACATATGTCATCTAATTTTAGGTTTGTTATCTAAGGTCTGGGGTTGTAAGATAAAAAAAGGAAAAATGTAGCAAGCCACTCCTTGCTGAGATCCAAGCCATTTAAAATAAATTCAGTATGAACGTGCACAGGGATGCATTTCTTTTTTCTAAAGGAATATGGAAGATTTTTTTTTTCTTTGCTGCATCTGAAATGGAGTACTTGATAATGTTTAGTGTATTTCTACTTTAAAATGAAGGTTCTGGAGCAGAAGTAACTGCTTTGAGTGTATGAGTCATTCTTGTCTAAAATGAGTTAAATGATCACTGCATTGCGCTTACAAGCAGAGCTAATTAGTTTAAACATGCACTACTCATAAATAACATTCCTATTTAATAATTAAAAAAAGGAAAATTAATTTTTAATGATTAGAGCATCCGTTCAGTGTTTGTCTCCACACTTATAAGGTAATCAAGGGGAGGGTGGTGATTGTCTGAGAGACAGGTCTAAAGGGGATTAAGAACAATCAGATCCCACAATAACAGGTTGTTGTCAATAGAAATACAACATGTCTCTAGCCATTGTGTTGGTACATTTTATGTATGAAAATGTAGCAACTACCTGCTAGACAAAACCACTTAACCCCTTTGACCTTTTAGGGGATAGACACCAGCAGTAACTGAGTCTGAAGTTCGTCATTAAGTTTAATACTGAATGTTGTTTGTTTTAAATCAGTGACGGTTGACGTAGCAGTTACCTATCCCTTAGCCAACCTTCTTTATTGAGTCGGAGAGGAGTCAGCTAGGATAGTGGGGTGTCTCTGGGGTGTATTCATATTTGGTGGCTGACCAGGACTTCCATAATGTTTTGAGAAATTCAGGATTTCTATTATATTGTATAGGGGGGGGGGGGGGGGGTTAGGAACAATTGCAAGAGTCAAGTAACTCCCAAAACAACATAAGAGTGACAACATAAAACTAGTTTTGTCCTGTGAAAATGAGTTCTGGGGAAAATAGCCAGAGGCTTGGGGAACATTAGGGCATATATCCATGTTAATGTATGCTTTTTGGCCTTATCACCGTAATTAAGTGATATAGTCTTGTTAGGGAGTCTGTTTGCTGCTTCAACATCCGTGGTCCATAGTGGTTGCAGTGGATAGAGTATGTAGAGGTCCGATTGCCAGGCTCGTAGCCTGGATTGTGACACAGTAATTTTGCTGTTAAAAAACTTGGAAAATATACAGTGCCTTGCCAAAGTATTCACCTCCCTTGACTTTTTACCTATTTTGTTACATTACAGCCTTAAGTTCAATGTTTTGTTAATCTGAATTGTCTGTGATGGATCAGAACACAATAGTCTAAGTTGGTGAAGTGAAATGAGAAAATCATATACATAAAACTACCCCCTTTGCTATGAAGCCCATAACAAGGTCTGGTGCAACCAATTACCTTCAGAAGTCAAATAATTAGGGAAATGATGTCCACCTGTGTGCAAGTGTCACATGATCTGTCATTACATATCCACACCTTTTTTGAAAGGACCCAGAGTCTGCAACACCTAAGCAAGAGACACCACTAACCAAACACTGCCATGAAGACCAAGGAACTCTCCAAACAAGTAAGGGACAATGTTGTTGAGAAGTACAAGTCAGGGTTAGGTTATAAAAAACAAACAAATCTTTGATGATCCCCAGGAGCACCATCAAATCTATCATAAACAAATGGAATGAACATGGCACAACAGCAAACCTGCCGAGAGAGGGGCGCCCACCAAAACTCACGGACCGGGCAAGGAGGGCATTAATCAGAGAGGCAGCACAGAGCCCTAAGGTAACCCTGGAGGAGCTGCAGAGTTCCACAGCAGAGACTGATGTATCTATACATAGGACAACAATAAGCCGTGCAATCCATAGAGGGCTTTATGGCAGAGTAGCCAGAAGAAAGCCATTACTTTCAGCAAAAAACAAAATGGCACATTTTGAGTTTGCGAAAAGGCATGTTAGAGACTCACAAAATGTATGGAGAAAGGTGCTCTGGTCAAAGAAAACGCTATGTCTGGCACAAACCCAACACATCACATCACCCAAAGAACACCATTCCCACAGTGAAACATGGTGGTGTCAGCATCATGCTGCGGGGATGTTGTTTAGCAGCCAGGACTGGGAAACTGGTCAGAGTTGAGGGAAAGATGGATGGTGATAAATACAGGGATATTCTTGAGCAAAACCTGTACCACTCTGTGCGTGATTTGAGGCTAGGACGGAGGTTCATCTTCCAGCAAGACAATGACCCCAAACACACTGCTAAAGCAACACTTGAGTGGTTTGAGGTGAAACATGTAAATGTGTTGGAATGGCCTAGTCAAAGCCCAGAACTCAAACCAATAGAAAATCTGTGGTCAGACATAAAGATTGCTGTTCACAAACGCAAACCCTCCAGCTTGAAGGAGATGGAGCAGTTTTGCACAGAGGAATGGGCAAAAATCCCAGTGGTAAGATGTGGCAAACTCATAGAGACTTATCCAAAGCGACTTGGAGCTTTGATTAGCGCAGAAAGTGGCTCTACAAAGTATTGACTTTAGGGGGGTGAATAGTTCTGCACATTGACTTTTTTTGTTATTTTGTCCTATTTGTTGTTTGCTCCACACTTGTGGGCATGTTCTGTAAATCAAACAATCCATGTTAATTCCAGGTTGTAAGGCAATAAAACACAAAAAATGCCAAGGCACTGTATATTCATAAACAATATAGACTGCCAACGTTATGGCAGTAAAAGATAGAGGTTACATGTCAATTAATTAGGTTCAGGGGTCCGATATGCGATCAAACTCGCAAAGTAAAGAATTATGGAAATGAATGCCAATACTGTTTTAGTAAATGTGGGTGACCTGATATGTATTAACTCATTGATTCCCAAGATCGATATAACCCCGAAATGAAACATAAAAATACATTTTTTTTACTGCTGATTTGCTGGCTTAAGACTTTTGTGCAATTAATTATAATGTCCTACATCGCTTTCCTCCGTTATTTACAGTGCAGTATTGATTTTTTATTTGCATTTACAGTGCTACGAACAGGTATTTAACCCCCTTGCGGGTTTTCTCTAGTACTCATAGGATTTTCTCCTTCACTTGCCGTTTACGGGTGTGAAAACATTTGCGGCCTTGGGGAATTGTAGCTATTGAATAGCAATTTGCGATTTTAAGGCTAGTAACTCTTGCGAAATTGAAAGATCAAAGGCTTTGTGAGGCTGTAAGTTCCTGATTTAACCATCGCTGAGTTTTCAAGCCAGTAACCCAAAACCCGTTTGGAGCCTGCAAAAAGCCTGCTCTTTGCACATGTCTTTTTTTATTTTTTTTTTATTTTTTTTTTATTGAAAGGAATACACAGTTTTCCAGCACAACAAAGCAATAGGCACATTTACATATTAGATTTTCAATAAACATGTATGCCTTATAATCAGAACTTTAGTATACCCTTTCAGTTTTATCTTTTCTATTATTCTGTAGTTACAATAACAATCCTTTAACTAAACAAGGGAAACTTTGAATGAACAAAACTTAAATATATAAAAACTAAAGCTTTAAATACATAAATAAATAACTATGGAGATAAGGGAAAGTTCAATAGACCAAGCTGTATCTATATATTTATATATCAATGATTCCTTAACTAAGACATGAATCAAAACTTAGCCATTTTTCACATAACAAATAATTACTTCTAAGCTATGTCCAATTAATTATTCCGGTCAATTTACTTAGTTAGTCTATTATTTCAGTGAGCTAAAATCCAGAACATTGCAATTCTTAACTTATACAGTTATTGTACATGCAATCACCTCTTGTGTAGCATCTCACACGAACCAGAGTTTCCAGGACCCCCTCTCGAGCCTCCTCCGGTCCAGGCCCCCGTCTAGCTCCATTCTGATAGCTTATTGCCATCTTATTACAATGATATCAACTCAAATCAAGGGCAAGCTAAATGACGACTCTAACCAGGGGTTCCAGATTTTATAAAACTGTGGCATAGTATCCAATATAGCACACGCTAACTTCTCATTTATTGCTATATAATTAAGTTTCCTAATAACCTCCTGCACATCTAAATTCCCCGATTTCCACTGACTGGCAATGTGAACTTTGGCAGCGGCTGCCATTATCTGGAATAGCCTATTCTGGTTCTTTGATAAATTAGGGAATTTAATCCCAAGCAGTTGTTTGCCGTAACAGTAGTCTCAAATAATGACGCTGCCATTAGTGCTAAGCTCTCCCTTCGCTTGTGAACCGCCTGACACACCAAGTATGAATATGATCTCCTATTTGTTGACAGCCCCTAAAACAGTTACTGTTTTCCCTAGGGTCATACTTATTGAGTTTATCGGGAGTGCAATATATCCTCTGGAGTACTTTGATAGATGTTTCTATGTGTGTGTAATTACATGTTGCCCTACTTAGATTAAAGAACGATTTCTGCCACTTTTTCCATTCCCATTCCCTCCCCAGCTCTTTCTCCCATTTACAGATATATGCTAGGTTGTCTGTATTTTTTGACTTAGTAAATATGTCATATAACGAGCCTATTATTCCTTTTGTAAGTGGGAGAGTTTTGCATGCTACCGAAAAGCAGGAGGATTTCGGAGGCCGAATTTTTTAAATATTTTGCTGACCCAGCTCCTTATCTTCAGATAATTGTACTACTCCCTGGCAGGAAGGGCATATTTTTCATCGAACTGCTCAAGAGTCATCAAGTGATTCTCCCTGAACCAGGGACCTGACTTGTCTAAGCCCCTAGAAGCCCACCAACTGGTCAGAGTTGAGGGAAAGATGGATGGTGATAAATACAGGGATATTCTTGAGCAAAACCTGTACCACTCTGTGTATGATTTGAGGCTAGGACAGAGGTTCATCTTCCAGCAGGACAATGACCCCAAACACACTGCTAAAGCAACACTTGAGTGGCTTAAGGGGAAACATGTAAATGTGTTGGAATGGCCTAGTCAAAGCTCAGACCTCAAACCAATAGAAAATCTGTGGTCAGACTTAAAGATTGCTGTTCACAAGCGCAAACCATCCAACTTGAAGGAGCTGGAGCAGTTTTGCACAGTGCAATGGGCAAAAATCCCAGTGGTAAGATGTGGCAAGCTCATAGAGACTTATCCAAAGCGACTTGGAGCTTTGATTAGTGCAAAAGAATAGTTCTGCACATTGACTTTTTCTGTTATTTTGTCCTATTTGTTGTTTGCTTCACAGTTGTGGGCATATTCTGTAAATCAAACAATCCATGTTAATTCCAGGTTGTAAGGCAACAAAACACAAAAAATGCCAATGGGGGTGAATACTTTTGCAAGGCACTGTATATTCATAAACAACAATAAAGAGACTGCCAACGTTACGGCAGTAAAACATAGAGGTTACATGTCAATTAATTAGGTTCAGGGGTCCGATACGCGATCAAACTCGCAAAGTAAAGAATTATGGAAATTAATGCCAATACTGTTTTAGTAAATGTGGGTGACCTCACCTGATATGTATTAACTCATTGATTCCCAAGATCGATACAACCCCGAAATTAAACATAAAAATACATTTTATTAACTGCTGATTTGCTGGCTTAAGACTGTTGTGCAATTAATTATAATGTCCTACATCGCTTTCCCCCGTTATTTACAGTGCAGTATTGATTTTTTATTTGCATTTACAGTGCTACGAACAGGTATTTAACCCCCTTGCGGTTTCTCTCTAGTACTCATAGGATTTTCTCCTTCATTTGCCGTTTACTGGTGTGAAAACATTTGCGGCCTTGGGGAATTGTAGCTATTGAATAGCAATTTGCGATTTTAAGGCTAGTAACTCTTGCGGAATTGAAAGATCAAAGGCTTTGTGAGGCTGTAAGTTCCGGGTTTAACCATCGCTGAGTTTTCAAGCCAGTAACCCAAAACCCGTTTGGAGCCTGCAAAAAGCCTGCTCTTTGCATATGTCTTTTTTTTTTTTTTTTTTATTGTTTTTTTTTTTAAAGGAATACACAGTTTTCCAGCACAACAAAGCAATAGGCACATTTACATATTAGATTTTCAATAAACATGTATGCCTTATAATCAGAACTTTAGTATACCCTTTCAGTTTTATCTTTTCTATTATTCTGTAGTTACAATAACAACCCTTTAACTAAACAAGGGAAACTTTGAATGAACAAAACTTAAATATATAAAAACTAAAGCTTTAAATACATAAATAAATAACTATGGCGATAAGGGAAAGTTCAATAGACCAAGCTGTATCTATATATTTATATATCAATGATTCCTTAACTAAGACATGAATCAAAACTTAGCCATTTTTCACATAACAAATAATTACTTCTAAGCTATGTCCAATTAATTATTCCGGTCAATTTACTTAGTTAGTCTATTATTTCAGTGAGCTAACATCCAGAACATTGCAATTCTTAACGTATACAGTTATTGTACATGCAATCACCTCTTGTGTAGCATCTCACACGAACCAGAGTTTCCAGGACCCCCTCTCGAGCCTCCTCCGGTCCAGGCCCCCGTCTAGCTCCATTTTGATAGCTTATTGCCATCTTATTACAATGATATCAACTCAAATCAAGGGCAAGCTAAATGACGACTCTAACCAGGGGTTCCAGATTTTATAAAACTGTGGCATAGTATCCAATATAGCACACGCTAACTTCTCATTTATTGCTATATAATTACGTTTCCTAATAACCTCCTGCACATCTGAATTCCCCGATTTCCACTGACTGGCAGTGTGTACTTTGGCAGCGGCTGCCATTATCTGGAATAGCCTATTTTGGTTCTTTGATAAATTAGGGAATTTAATCCCCAGCAGACAGGACTCCATGGTTGCCGTAACAGTAGTCTCAAATAATGACGCCGCCATTAGTGCTAAGCTCTCCCATAGCTTGTGAACCGCCTGACACACCAAGTATGAATATGATCTCCTATTTGTTGACAGCCCCTAAAACAGTTACTGTTTTCCCTAGGGTCATACTTATTGAGTTTATCGGTAGTGTAATATTACCTCTGGAGTACTTTGATAGATGTTTCTATGTGTGTGTAATTACATGTTGCCCTACTTAGATTAAAGAACGATTTCTGCCACTTTTTCCATTCCCATTCCCTCCCCAGCTCTTTTTCCCATTTACAGATATATGCTGGGTTGTCTGTATTTTTTGACTTAGTAAATATGTCATATAACGAGCCTATTATTCCTTTTGTAAGTGGGAGAGTTTTGCATGTTACCGAAAAGCAGGAGGATTTCGGAGGCTGAATTTTTTAAATATTTTGCTGACCCAGCTCCTTATCTTCAGATAATTGTAATACTCCCCGGCAGGAAGGGCATATTTTTCATCGAACTGCTCAAGAGTCATCAAGTGAGTCGCCCTGAACCAGGGACCTGACTTGTCTAAGCCCCTAGAAGCCCACTAATGTTTTGATGTTGTGTTCACGGTCGCCAAAAATTTCCAGGGAGGAAAATTTCCAGGGAGCTAGATATAGGTGCATTCCTCCAGGGAGGAATGCACCTATATCTAGCTTATTCTTGGGCCTGGCCCACCTCAATGTTGTTATAGTCAGATTTATTATGGGATTCGGATGTGATTTAATCAGGTTCAATCCTTCAGGCACCCAAATTAATGTTTCCCAGCTATGTTGTTGCATTTGCTGTTGTTCTAAAAATACCCAGCCCGGCTGATGCTTGACTGAGTGTGCTTGTGGTAATTGGGCCAGTCTAGCCGCCTTAAAATAGTCCCGCAGATCAGGGCATGATAGCCCTCCTTTTTTATGTCTGAATATTATTTTCCTAGATATGCGAGATTTCTTATTTTTCCAAACATTTCTAGAAATACTGGATTGGAACCGGTCCAGTTCCCTCAGGGAGATTGGGATGGGGAGCGTTCTAAAGAGATATAGAATCTTTGGCAGAATGTTCATTTTTACTGCCGCAATTCGGCTGGTCCATGATAGAGGGTAATTCCTCCATCTCCATCATTCAATTTTCTATACATCAGGGGATAGTTAGCCCTATACAAATTAGACATTTTAGGTGTAATATTAACCCCTAGGTATTTTATATGTCTGGTAGGCCATGAGAAGGAATAAAGAGATTTCCGAAGATCTATGTCGCCCTGGATCATGCCTAGACTCAGAGCCTCTGATTTCCCCAAATTCAGCCTAAGCCCCGACACTTTGCTAAACCTATCAAGAGTCGACATCAATGCTGGTATGGAAGCCCCAAGATTTGTTAGGGTACATAAAATATCATCCGCGAAGAATGAGCACTTATATTGTTGCAACCCCACTTGGAACCCTTGAATTTCTCTATACAATCTAATGAGTTGTGCCAGCGGCTCCACAGCCATGGCAAATAATAGGGGCAAGAGTGGTACCTCTCTGTATGCTAATTTGAGCTCTATGTTCGCCTGTCAACCTCAGATTAGCTGTCGGGGATTCATAATATTTGCGGAGTAGGGTAATAAAACGACCCCTGAGACCAAACTTGTCCAGCACTTTAAACAGATACGGCCACTCAACCGTGTTGAAGGCTTTCTCTATATCTGGAGCCAGGAGGCACATCAGGGAGCTCGCTTTGTGCGCTAGATATTGAATATTGAGGATACGTCTGACATTGTCCCCTGCCTGTCTATGAGGTACAAACCCTGCCTGATCTTTGTGGATAATCTCTGGCAAGAATCTGGAGATCCGTACTGCCATAATTTTAGCCAATAGTTTGACGTCCCCATTCAGTAGGGATATGGGCCGATAGTTCTTCACCTCAAGACTATCCCTACCTTCTTTCGGGAGCACTACCAGTTCCGCCTGATTCAGCATTTTTTCCCCTTTCATGATAGCGTTAAAGAGGGACGTAAGATGGGGGTTTAATAGGGTTTCAAATTTCTTATAGTATAAATTGGTATAGCCGCCCAGAGCCGGAGATTTGCCTATCTTGAGACCCTGGATTCCTGCCCTCACTTCATCCGATGAGATATATAGGTTAAGATTGGCTAGATGCTGCTCGTTTATGGAGGGAAGATCTATAGTTCTTAAAAAGGAGTCAAGGTCCAGCCCATCAGTCTGCAGTCTAGACGAGTAGATCTGCTGATAGAAGGACTGGTACTCCTTCTGTATGTCCCTCGGGCTACAGGAAATTTTGCCATCTAACTTCCTAATCTGGGTTACCCTAGACTGCACCTCCCTAGCTTTCAATCTCCTAGCCAGCATCCTGTCTGGTTTGTTCGCTTTCCAGTAGAGATGTCGCGAACAGTTCGCCAGCGGACTATTCGCAGTGATTTTTGCATGTTCGCGTTCCCGCCGGACGGCAAACACATGCGCTTTATGGTTCACCCCCTATACTTTATCATTGAGGAAACTTTGAACATCATTTATTTTATTTTATAATTTTTTTCTGTTTAATCTATGCCTGCCTGCCAGCGTGTGTGTGTGACAGGCTAACACCTAACAGCTTATATTGTGCTTATTTTCACTACTCATACCTGGTGGTGTAACATACATTGAAATCAACCATTTTTTTCCTGTAATCTAATTTCAGTTGCCTGCCTGTGTCAGGCTCACAGCTTATATTGTGCTCAGTGAAAAAAAAACAAGACTTTTTTGACTGTAATAGATTAAATAGCAATTGCCTGCCTACAGGTGTGTGTGTGAAGCCTATTGCATCTATTCTGCCAACTTTTGCCAGTGCACAATGATACGTCATATCTGGTGCAACCGTAGTGTACAGTGACATAAAACAACACTTTTTTGACTGTAATCGATTGAATATCAGTTTCCTGCCTACAGGCGTGTGTGTGAGGCCTACAGCGCACACTCTGCCAACTTTTGCCAGTGCACAGTGACACTCATATCTGGTGTCACAGTAGCTTGCACGCATAGTACCACTTATCGAAAAAAAAATGACAGGCAGAGGCAGGCCACCCCGCAGGGGCCGTCGTGGTGCTGTGATTCCCTTTGGCCCTAGAATAATGCCCAGTTTTCAGAGGCAACGTACCCTGAACTTGAAAAGTTCTGAGGACATGGTTGACTGCCTAACACAGGACACCCAATCTTCTACAGCTTCCGCTCGGAACCTAGACGCACCATCCTCCTCCAGCTTAGCTTCGGGCACCTCTCCAGTTACCACTCGCCCGCCTGCCGCCACCACCAACACTAGCACCACAGCCTCTTCACTTGATCCTTCAGCAGAGTTATTTACACATCCGTTGGAAGAAATGAGTGAAGCACAAACATTAGTGCCAGAGGATGTAGATAACAGGGATATGTCCCAGTCAGGCAGCATTACACACATGGACGTACTGTCTGATGATAATGATGTTGTACCCGGTGCTGCTTCCTTTGTTGAGTTGTCAGATACAAGTGAAGCGGTTGATGATGACGATGCGTCCGTGGATGTCACGTGGGTGCCCGCTATAAGAGAAGAAGAACAGGAGGAAAGTTCAGATGGGGAGACAGAGAGGAGGAGGAGATGAGTTGGAAGCAGGGGGAGGTCGTCGCAAGTAGCTAGTGGCACAGTCAGACAGCATGCATCGGCACCCGGGGTCAGCCAGACAGCACGCCAGTCAACGAATGCTGTTGCCACCACCAGAATGCCGTCATTGCAGAGCTCAGCAGTGTGGCAATTTTTTTGTGTGTCTGCCTGTGACAACAGCGATGCCATTTGCAACCTGTGCGAAAAGAAACTGAGTCGTGGGAAGTCCAACACCCACCTAGGTACAACTTCTTTGCGAAGGCACATGATGTCACATCACAAACGCCTATGGGATCAACACATGAGTACAAGCAGCACACAAAGTAAAAGCCGCCATCCTCCTCCTGGTCCAGTATCTTCAGCCCTGTCAACCACTGCTGCCCTGCTTGCCCCCTCTCAACCATCCGCCACTCCGTGTCTCGCCCTGAGCAGTCCCTGCTCATCTGCCCACAGTCAGGTGTCTGTCAAGGACATGTTTGAGCGTAAGAAGCCAATGTCACAAATTCACCCCCTTGCCCGGCAACTGACAGCTGGCTTGTCTGAACTCTTAGCCCGCCAGCTTTTACCATACAAGCTGGTGGAGTCTGAGGCGTTCAAAAAATTTGTAGTTATTGGGACACCACAGTGGAAGGTACCCGGCCGAAATTTCTTTGCACAAAAGGCAATCTCCAACCTGTACTCGATTGTGCAAAAGGAAGTAATGGCATCTCTGGCACACAGTGTTGGGGCAAGGGTCCATCTGACCACTGATACCTGGTCTGCAAAGCATGGTTAGGGCAGGTATATCACCTACACTGCGCATTGGGTAAACCTGGTGACGGCTGCCAAGCATGGAATACGTGGCTCAAATTTGAAGTGGGAGGACCGACCAAGCATCTTTTTCCATTTCCCTGTTCCAAAAATCAATGCCATATACACGTCCCCTAATAGTGGACGTAACAGGGATTAAACCAATAGGAATAGTACTACTTAACAGTACACACCTTATAATAACACAGACATAGGCAACGCAGAGAGAGGAGTCTGAAGAAGAGGAGTCAGAGGAGGAAGGTCGCTTTGAGGAGGTGGAAGACCAAACACAGCAGGCGTCCCAGGGGGCTTGTTGTCACCTTTCGGGGACCCTTGGTGGATGGGTGGAGGAAGAGACCTTCAATGACATCAGTGAGGACAAGGAACGGGACATGGCTAGCTTGGTATCCAACCTTGTGCAAATGGGGAGTTTGCGGTTGTGCAAAGGGACTGTTTGCGGTTGTTTGCGGTGCATTAAACGGGGAGATTGGTCTGTTACTGTGAAGCCGATGTAACCCTTACACTACCTGATCGATACAACATCATACCTGATGTTTTAAAGCATGTTATTCCAAACAATTTAGGAATGTTATGTGATGTATGCCCTTTATGGCATAAAACCAGACTCTGCATCAACTATGTAATTTTCCGTGGGAGTTTTGCCATGGATCCCCCTCCGGCATGCCACAGTCCAGGTGTTAGTCTCCTTGAAACAACTTTCCCATCACTATTGTGGCCAGTCCCTGTGGGTTTTGAAATTCGCCTGCCTATTGAAGTCTATGGCGGTTCGCCGGGTTCGCCTGTTCGCGAACATTTGACGGAAGTTCGCATCCGCTGTTCGCAAACCTAAAATTTAACGTTCGCGACATCACTACTTTCCAGTAGTATAAGTGCCTAGACTTCCTCATAGCCTTCTCCGTATAGTAATACAGAACCACGTCTAGTTCTAACCTGACTTTATTAATTTGACTGCGAAGCTTCAGGGTAGGGCATTGCTGGTTAAAAGCTTTTCTAGGTTGTTGAGGGTAGCTGTTAGCTCCTCCTCCTTTCGCCTAAGCGACTTACGGTGCTGAGCAGTTAGTTTAATACAATAGCCCCTTATAAAAGCCTTATGGGCTACCCAGAGCCATCCCACTCCCGTCTCAGGGGAGTCATACAATTCAAAATACCGCTTAATATCCTCCGCTAATGATACTAAGCTGGTGGGATCTGACAGCAGGTGCTCGTCAATCTTCCAGCTCCTAAATGGAGATAGACTAGGTCCTATGGTTATTTTGATGACCACTATAGCGTGATCAGACCAGGGACAAGGGACAATGTCAGATTCTCGGACATTATCAAAGAGTAGGGAGCTCATAAAGAACGTGTCAATCCTCGTGGGTGCCATGCGTGGGTGAGTAAAATGTATATTCCCTGTTATCCATGTGTAGGCCCCTCCAAGCGTCTACTAAACTCATCTTAGCCATTAACTGTTTAATTTGACCCTATTTTTTGGAAAATTTAGTGTCCTGTGTGTTTCCTGACCTGTCCATTGCCGGGTCCAAGGTCAAATTAAAGTCTCCCCCGATCACTAGCATACCTAGATCTAGCGGTTCCAGCTCTCTCAGCAGTTTAATCAGGTTTTGTAGGGTGAATTTGTGGGGGAATATAGGGAGATCAATGAAATTCTATGGCCCGAGACTACTCCAGTAACCAAGACATAATGCCCCTCTTTATCTATTCTGCTATGCTCCAAGCTGAACGGGAAGTCCTTTTGCATCAGAATAGCTGCCCCTGCCTTCTTCGTAGGCTGAGTGGCCGTATACATTGTCGGTTAGTCCTTGTGGACAAACTTCGGCTTACTTTCATGCGAGAAATGAGTTTCCTGCATGAAAATAACTGAGGGCCTGAGCCTTTTGTAGTACCTAAAAGCTTTCCTCCTCTTAAAAGGTGAATTAAACCTCTTCACATTATGGGTTATAAACACATATTCTAACCCACTCATTGTATTTTAGAGCCTAAGTGTGAGGAATTGACTCTGCTGGATTTTGAACCCTGGTCCCCAGGCTGCTGATCCTCTTCCCTACCACTGCGCCAGCCTGCTTTTGTAAAATTCCTGGAGATCTGATAACCTTGACTCTGCTAGCAATAGCATCAGTGACTAAGTCTCTTCAGCTGTGTCTGGTCAGGTGTCTGGTCCTTGGCCTATATAAGGCACTTCCTGTCAATGTATATTGCCAGATTATTGTGGTTCCTGATCCCTTCAATAAAGCTTGTTCCTGTTTCCTACAAAGTTGCTGAATTGGATTATTGCTGACCCAGGCTGCTGGTCTCCAAAACCTTGTGATACCTATATCATTACACTAAGTGTGCATGCATTCCCTGTCTACCTGCTACTCCTCGCCCGACGCCAGGTCCTAAGCATCCAAGGGTGAGTGGAGGCCTGGAGGGAGGCTACTGGTGCTGGAAACTCCGGTCGCTGTTGGGCCAAAGAAAAGCAGAAAAACATGGCATTAGAGATACATTTTGTAAAATCCCATCTTTCATCTGAGCCTAGCTCCTGAAGTTAAATTCTGCTGGCTGTCTAAACCCCGGCTACCTTCAATTGTAGGACTATAAAGGACTGCATATTTCTCTATCAGCTGAGGCAATTCTGCTACTGTTATTATGTTAGTTGCTCCCTGAAGATCGGCTTTGTTGCTCTATCCTACCCAACTCCTCCCCTTCTCCATAATTAGTAATACACAAACTCAACAACATTTCAACTTGTCAAAGTAAACTAAGAATTTTTATGTCTATCTCGAGCATCTACTTCTAACAGACCCCACCTCTAAGGCCTTGACTAACCTACGTTTTAACTAAGCTATTCTATGCGAATTCTCCTTCCCCTAAGATGCAGCAAAAAGTCCCAGAACTGAGTAAGTGAATAAAGTCTCTGTGTTACTTCCAGTTATTGGGCTTGTTTTCACTCCGATCGTGCTGTTGTCAAGCCTTCAGAAGCCAGCCCAGGATCTCCTCTGCGTTGGGAACTGCAAACAGCCTGGCTCTTGCGGGATAAGTTCCTGTCTCTGGAGCTTCTGGGAGGGAGTGGATCGTCTTTTGGAAGCAGCGGGCCTACTAGAGTCCATTGCTTTTTAGGGATGGGAGGAGGTGGAGGGCGGCAATGTTCTTCTACCGGGGCAAAGGCGAAGCTGGCGCAATACTGCAAGACCTCCAGATTGCGGGTGGTGTGTGTGCGGTGCCCTGATAGCTAAAGGTAAGGGTGAAGGGGAAGTTCCACCGGTACTGCAGTTTATTCTGCTGAAGGATCGACAGCGCAGGTTTCATCTGCCTCCTCCTGTCTAGCGTGTTAGGGGACAGGTCCGCGTACACTTGTAGACTAGAGTTATCAGGGCCTTTGACCATCTGCATCTTCCTAGTTGCTGCCAGTAAGAGGTCTTTGGCCTGCTGCCTGAGGAATCGCACAATAACATCTTTGGGGGCCTCCAGATTTCTCGCCCCTCCAAGAGCTCTGTGAGCTCGCTCTATCTCAAGGACCGCCTCTGCCTGGTCGGGGAGTATTGCCGCAAAGGTTTCCTTTAGATACGCCGCCAAATCCTGCATGGCCCTTGGCACTCCACGTATCCTGATGTTGTGGCGGCGCGACCGATTCTCTAGGTCTTCGATCTTATCTGTCAATTCCATGATGTTGTATGAATTTTGATAGATGGCGGACCTGTCATACTGTTGCGCCTCTCCAATTTGATCCACTATCTCTTCCAGCAGTTGGGTCCTCTGCCCCAGCTCTTTCAGATCATTCCTCAAGGGCTCTTGTTTAAGAGCTGCTCGATAGGTGCAATGGATCTAGGCGATAGATCAATGTGCTGCCTTGCTTTCTTAGAGGCCTCCTCCTGGTCAGATGAGTCTGAGCGGTCCGAAGCCGAGTCCACTGGAGACACGGGTTTGGCCACCTTAGGTGAGAAATGTTCTCGGATGCCCTTAGCTGAGGGGGCCCTTTTACTCTTCTTCATTGCTGTAACAAGGCATGCTAATTATTTGTATTATTATTTGTATTTAAAAAATGTTAATGTTTGATCCATTTGGTTTTACCAAATATTATCCTATCTATTGAGAAAAGCCCTGGATCTTCAGAGGAAACTGATATCAGACCAATATAGGCCAAAAAATGTCAAGAGACAATTTATAGCTGAACACAAAATAAGTAAAAAAAACTGAAAAAGGACAAAAAACCACAGACAATGTATTTATTAATTAACTGAGATTACAGACTACAGGCAACTGAACTGAATAGCAGTTATCTTCCTCACTAACTCTGGTTACTTCCTCCCTGTCCCTTATTGTCATCCACTTATTCGCCTTCCATCTATTATCCAAGGTAAAAGCTTTGCTTTACATATCTGTTGCAATAATTTGCTCTTCTAACCTCTGGAACTGGTTAAATCAAATAGGTCGGTCAATGCCTTTCTCTGTGCCTATGATATTATTCATTTTTTCATTTCTGTATAGCACCTTTATCCAAAGTGATTTCAACTATTGGAGGGTTTATGATGTCAAAGTTTCATCACTGAATAGCCTAGGACTGCTGCTCTTATTGCCATACTAAAGGAAACCAAGGGGCTGCTTTACACAAAAATGAATCATGGTAAAAAAAAATATTACAGTATAATCACAGGGAACAATAGGATGGAAAGCAGAATACAAGAAAAGAGTAGAGTGAGCTTATTGTTGTGGAAGTGCAGCAGGTAAAAGGATACATATGTGCCATGGTTGTGCAAGGACATGGCAAGGGGGTTGCAATGGTGCAAGAGAGAATATTCTGGGACAGGTAGCAGAGGGGAAGGGAGGGAGGGCAGGAGGGTATTGCTTGGTGTTTTCATGAGGGGATTGCTTGGTGTTTTCAGGAGTGGAGAGTCCAATTGAAGGATAACTGAGTCTTAAGTATTAAGTTGGAGAAAGCCAATCAATCACGTAACAGATTGCTATTTTTATATGGTGCCATCCCTTCAGCAGTTAAAGGTATATGTAAGTGAGCTGGATTATGGATGCATCTGATAGAGGAGAATTAGTAGTGTAATAAAACATGTGTTATATAGAAAAGTTCAGTTTACTTACAAAAGTTATTTTCACAAAAGTCAAATCCAGCTGATCACACCCACCGGACGCTTACATTACACACAGGAAATTGTTTGCCTTCCGCTGGATTAATTAATAAAAAAATAAAAATAAAATTAAATAATTGTTTAATAATTAATTAACAACTAATTAATTCATATTTAATCTGCATATTGCAGATCAGAGGAGATCTTAAAAGGTTGAACTTGATGGACTGAAAGTCTTTTTTCAATCTTAATTACTATTTAACTATGTAACTATGAAATACAGCAGGGTACATATTTTGACCTTTCTGGTACAGAGCACAGGAAGTAACTGTTGCAGTTCTTGTACTGAGCATGCGAGAAGCCATTGAAGTGAAGAATGATGATACAATGTATTAGCATGATTCTGAATGTTAATGTTATGCTAATTCTGGTGGGATTTTCTAGGGGCGTACACAATCAAATGCAAATGCCAAAAAACATAGGACATTTTCTTAACTTCAAGGTAAGCTAATTAATGTTTACTTTGGGATATTTTCATGCACATTTTTTTTTATACACTACTAATTCTCCTCTATTAGATGCATTCGTAACCCAGCTCACTTACATATGCCTTTAAGCTAGAAGAAGAAAAAAGGACTGTCAAATACCCTGATATACCGTCAGTACCTCATGGAGAAGGACTTCTCATTCACTGGAATCTGAAGAATCAGATCCTGTCCTCAGCTGATTATCTTCTCTGATTTGTACATACCCTTAATTTGTCTGCTTAAATCCATATCCTGACATTTTATTTTTAGATCTAATCAGTCTATATAGTCAGTACATTCTGTTTGATAAACATGATATTTTATTACCTGACACTTGCAATAACTATGTGTATTCAAAAAGAAGCATACACCTTCCTTCCATAATTAGTCAATTGGCTAGTCTGTGATCTGTAAATTAGTCCAAACTTCTCACAGCTGACATTTGCAAGATCAGCTCAATAGGTTCACATCTCTTAATTGAACATTCTAAATTGTAGCAATTGGAAATATACAGGAATTACACAGAAGTGAACACACACACATAGATAGTGTCACAATGTTTAATAAACTCCTGAGTCTTCTCAGTTTCTTAAAATCATGTCTCTAACATCATTACCATCTCATCTTCCCTTCTTTTGTCTCCCTTTCTTTGCTCCCACCTCTGCATGTCCCACTCCCATCTCCTCTCACTCATATCCCCTAACCTAGCCCACTCAGTTATTTTCACCTACTTTCAGCCGTATAGGCATATTACTTTTCACTGCACATTTCACTGCTTGACCCGGTTGTTTCCGTCCAATCCTTGTCTTTCAAAGTTCACATTATCTGCCTCTTTTCAACCATCTCTCTGCCCGCTTTGTCCACCTTCTCAATTTCCTGATCTTTTTGCTGCCTGGCTCCCACATGTTTGCTCCTCTCCACTGGTTCTTGGAGATTTTGCTACTGACCCACCACTTCCCCTACAGCCACAAAATACTTTCATATAACTCTTCCCTCACAACTGTGATGGACACTCCCTTGAAGTTATCTTTACTACAATCTCCATCCTTTGCATCTCACCACTCCCTCTATCAGACCACCAACTCTTAACCTGCAACCTCACCACACTGTTCACTCACTGTCATTCTTTAATTCTTACGATCAGAACCTACAGAAACCTCCAATCACTTGACCAACAGCAACATAGCACAGTGCTACAACCCTTTCTCAGCCTCCTCTCCAGTCTCTCCAGTCTCACCTGCCCAGACACTACCACCACCGAGTACAACAAGATACTAACTTCTACCCTTGATACTCTTACTCTCACAACCACAGGCCAACCCCTCACTCTCATTCTCAACCATGGTACATTATGCAAACATGCTACATCCAGAGGTAATCCTTTATTGCTAAATGACTATGTAGGAAACCTCCCACTTTAGCAGACTACCTCCACTACAAGTTTATTTTGTTCTTTACTTCTCACAATCTGCCAAACATCACTACTTTTCATCATTAATATCAACTCTGTCCTCCAACCCTAAATGTCTGTATGATACATTCAACACTCTCCTCTGCCCATCCCCACTCCCACCCTTTTCTCACAGCTAAAGACTTTTCCAGAAACTTTAAAAAATAAAATTGATAACATCCAAAACAAATTCTCCTCTCAAAATTGCTCTAACACACCGTCCTCTCAACAAACCAACAACATCCAGCCTTTGCCCCTCCACATTCCCACATCTACTATGGACTCTTTTGACCTTGTAACTGAGGATGAAGTCTGACTCCCCGTTCTAACACACTTATCCTATCTCTCTCTAAAAAACGTCAAGCTATCATCATCTTTAAAACATGCCATAGTTACACACGTTGTTCAGAAATCCTCACCTGGCTCAGCTTCTGCATGTAACTATCACCCTAACTTTGTGCTACCCATGGCTTCACAAATCCTTGAGCGACTCATCTACAACCTCCTAACGCAATTAATTTCCTCCATCTCCCTTCTTGATTCCCTCCAATATAGATTCCAGCCCCAACACTCCACAGCTTTCACAAATTTCACCAATGACTTGCTCACTGCTAATTCTTCTATATCTCCCTGCTGCCTTTGATACAGTTGACCACCCTCTTCTTATCCAAATGCTTCACTCCCTTGGAAACCATGACTCTTTTATATCTCCTCTTCTTCTCTCCCTCTTTCTGTTGGCATATTCCAAGTCCTTGACCGCCTCCACTTCTCCACTTATACATCCTCCCATGGTACCTATTAAAATCTTTTGGATTTCAGTATCATCTATAGACAAATGACACTCAAATCTACCTTCTAAGCACCAGATCTATCCCTCTCTCTTCTAGCACATGTAGCCAACTGCCTTTCAAGCATATCCTCCTCGATGTCGCCCTTCACCACAAACTCAACATGTCTCTTTCATTGTTTACATGAAATCAATAACCAAATGATGTAATTTTTATTTCCAAAATGTGTCACTATCTTACACAAGATACAATTCTCTCATATCTCGCCTTTACTACTGCAACTTGCTCCTTGCTGGCCATCCCTTACCAGTTTGTCTCCACTCCAATCCATAATTAATTTCTCCACTAGACTAATTTACCATACTCAATGTTTGCAGCACCTGACAATCACTCCACTGGCTTTCCATAGCCTCCAGAATAAATTTAAAATAATGACCCTAACATATAAAGTCCTTAACAACATTGCACCACTTTATGTGTTTGCCCACATCTCCCAACTGTCCTCTTCCCTCTGCTAGTAACTTTCTTCTTGTCAAGTCCTTTCACTTTAACCTTCAGGACTTTTCTCGAGCTGCTCCTACTATTAGCAACTCCGTGCCCTGCTCCTCCAGACTTTCGTCCTGCCCCCCAAAATCTCTAAAAACGCATTTGTTTAAAGAAGCTTATCACCTTAAGCCGTGATATGCACAAGTGTATTACTCTACAACATAAAATTGCTCACACACATAGTCTACAATGTAACCCACAGCCACCTCCACTTGCATCTGCCTAACACTTTTATCACTGCCATCTTGCATCTATCACCTTCTTGTATCACACCCAACTGTACTTTCTAGATTGTAAGCTCTTAGGAATAAGGACCTCTCATGATGCATTTGTTTCACATTTGTACTGCACTGTATACTTATATCTCTACTTACCTTATCATTTGATTATAGAGTTGTAATTTGGTAAATGTCCCACTGTACTCTATTCTACTCTTGTAAATAGTCCAACAGAAAATGTTGAAGTTTTATAAATAAATAGTAATAAATAAATAAGCATTACAGAGGTAAATCACCTGAACCCTGAACACCAAAATATATTGATGTTGTTTGTGATATACCATCTTCAAAGCCACACAGGATTACTCAGATTGAATTGAATGTCACTATCAGAGACCTAGGTAAGTCAAAACATACTGTAAGGCAGAAATGATTGCCTTTAAACAACAACAATGGAATCTGCTTGAGGAGAATGTGAACATTTATGAAAGTGTGAATTAACTCATTTCTTAGTTATGGAAAATTACCTTGACTTTTTTCATGCGATCAGTGGTTTAATTAAATCACTCAATATTGAGCACAAACTTGAAGAAACCTATCATTGACTCTTCAAAGCTAAGCTTAAAAGCAGGGCTACTGCATAATGGGAATAAACCACCATCAATTCCTGAAGGACATGCTGTTCACATGAAAGAGTCTTACATCTTATGTAATCATATGTGAATATTTGTTAAATGTTTGCTTCTAAGGTGACTCACCTCTTGTGGTCTATGGGTAACCGTTCCTTAGTTGTTACAAAAATTGACCAGCTAATTTTCCAGAGGGTAGAGAAATGATATGGGGTTTGTATGCAGAGGAGAGAAGATGGGTAATGATCAGGGGCTCAGTAATTTACATTCTTTAGCGTTTAGATAAAGTGTTTAAGACAAGAGGAGTGACCAAGAGCCCCAAAAACCCATCAGGTTGTTATCAGGTGTCCTGAACACAGAAAATTACAATATCAACAGTTTCAACAGTTGTGTAATTTGCTCATTTAAATTTTGGCTGAGCTATGGTACACTTCAAAAGACTGCTCTTATCTGTCAGCAGATGATAAGTTGCACAGTGACCCTTTACCAATTGTCCATCTTTTCAGGTATAAAGGGCATATATCATAAATACCCTGAGATACTGCATGTATGGCTATTATACTACTCCCACAACTTCAACCTGAACCTGCTTCTTTATTCTATTAACTACAAGGACTGGTGGATTTGTGGGGTTATAAAGGTAATTTAACTTTCATTTTATTTGATAGAGATTTGATTGGGGGGGGGGTGGGGTTCTCCCTTCCTCTGCTATCAGTTCATTTTACGTGATCACCTGCCCCTTCACTTGAGGGGTTGGTCCCTGTAGAAAACTTGTATCTCTCACATAGCGGGTAGCCAGGAGATTAAGGAGTGGGACATTTAAGGCTAGGCAACGAATGTCTATACAGAATGTTCAAGGTCTCCCCACCTATTTTGAAAAGCTGTGGGGGAACAGGGCAGGCAAACTAGTGTTGCAACCCCAGCAGTGTTGGTTAGTAGGCATAACTATGGAGTGGTTAAATCCAGGGCATAGACAGCCAAACCCATCCCCAAGGCTCAGGCAGAGTAATCGTAGCTCAGTGAAAGCACTTTCTTAGCAGATGAGGTTGGATGGCAGAGTAGGAAAAATATGGTTAGTTAGCCACTCCACATTGCTCCTCGGATAGGCAGTGATTAAAAATGACCACCTCCTGGAAGTTATTCACTTATTTTATTTAGCACTGTATTTATAGGATCAAATTCTCTTTTATCCTTTCTTCTTTTTACATTAGTATTTTTTATTTTTATTTAAAAGCATTACATTTTATTTTATTTTGAAACCCACATTTTCCATTTCACAATTCATAAACTAAACCACTGGGATATGTGTCTGCTTGCATTTGGCAAAAAATATAAGTAACACAGAGCTAAATAAGTATATTGGCTACGTTTCCGGGAAAGACAGAAGAAAATGCAAACAAATGTCCATCAGTCCAAGCTTAAGTTAGTCTTGACGTGCTTGGGAGGTCGGCCGAAGGGTCTAGGCTCTGGGCCAGCTGAGACTCTCTGTTCACCCCAGGCCGATGTGACTTCTTGGCCGTTGACCAGATTCTGGAAGATCTTGCTTTGGGCGCCTGCTCTGGAGTTGAGCTACTCTCAGCAGAGTCTGCCAGGTGAAGACAGTTTAGGAGTTTGGCACATTCCTCCGGCGTGTGGGTCAAGTAGACAGTCCCTTGGTGTTGGAATGAAAGAGAAAAAGGAAAGCCCCATCTATATGATATCTTGCACTTAATCAGGATAGCAAGGTCCGGCTTCATTGCTCTGCGTTTGTCCAAAGTTCGTGGGGAAAGGACCATGTAAATTTGAAGGGAAGCGCCATCAGGACCTTTGATGTTGGGCAATTTTCTTGTGGCGTTAAGGATCAGGTCCCTGTTTTTTTTTCTCAGGAAACGAACGATTATGTCCTTTGGTAGCTCTTGGTTTCTTACGGCCCCCAGGGCTCTATGGGCTCGCTCAATCTTCCAGGAGTTGTCAGCTACTTCTGGAAGAATATTGGAGATCACCACTTTTAAATATTGCAGCAGGTCAGGGACTGTGTTTGGCACCCCGCGTACCCTGATGTTGTGTCTCCTTGATCTATTTTCCAGGTCGTCGATTTTGTCATCTAGGAGAGAGACTTTCGCCACCAGAGTGGTGATTTCAGCTCTGTCTTGCTCCTGGGCTTCCAGAATTTTATCGGTTGTTTCCTCCAAACGGTTGGTTCCCTGGCCCAGCTCAAAAAGGTCGTTCCTGATCTCTTTAACCAGTTGAGTAGATTGAGCCTGCAGCATTTGCCCTATGATCTCCAGGGATTTGGCTGAGAGATTCATGTCCGGTAAAGGGTTGGGATCGTCTCCCTCGACCTCCGGCAGATCTATTTGTTCAGGGGAAGGGCTTTGCGGCTGCGAGGGGGGTTCCTCCGGTTTGTGGAAGAGCTCCTGTATGCTCTTAGAAGGCACACTTTTTTTTGATTTGCCCATTTTCACCAAGGCAGACCCTAGTTGTGAATGGTTTGTTCATCGGCACAAGCTTGTAGATGAGGTAGCGTAGTAGAAAGAAGCTGTCTCTGATTTATATAATTTGAAGTGAGGAGTAGATGGCTCGTGCCAGGAATAGGTAGCTATTGTGAGGAGCCCTCAGCGTATGTGGATTCATGCCTGTCTAGAGCCGCCCGTCTCTAAGCTCCTTGTCCCATAGTGTTCGTGGGGGTGTTATCAGAGATCAAACACTCACGTGATTCAGGTCAGCTCTCTGCCTCCAGGCTGGTGATCTGTTAAAGTATATTCTGCTGCTTTAGACCTTTAAAATTGCAAGAAATTGGGTGTTCACCCAATAGAGTATATTTCAATAAGCCACCTTTAGCTTCTCTGTAACTGGGCAAGCTGGTTGCCGGGGTACGCTTTGAGTCCTCTGCTTTGTTCAAAAGTGTCTCTGTGAGGTGGGTTAGGGTGCCTTCTGGCCCTCTTGTTGCTCTGATAGGGGCCCTTACTCCTCTGCACAATGTTTCTGTGAGCTCAGCATGCCCAGGGCTTGAGGAGTGGCAGATGTTCAGGGTGATACTCCACCCCCCCTTCAGGGGTCACTCTGCCTGTACCTGGATCTCTGCAAAATATTAGCCCTCTTGTTAGGCCGCGGAGCCTCTCTGTGTTGCTTCCTCCATATTAGGGTGCTGGCTCCGCCCACTCGCATATATCAATTATAAATAATGAAAGTATATTAATTTATTGCATAAATAATTATTACTTAATTAATTAATTGAATAAATCATTAATTATTACTTAACTACATATACATAGAAATATAGATCTCTCTCAGAGAACCAAAAGTACACGACATGATAGGCTCGCAATTGAGCGCCGAAGGCGCTCATTGCGAGGCATGTGATGAGCACTAAAGGCCCTCAGTGCAAGCCTCGCAATGAGCGCAGAAGGACCTGAGGCTGGCAATGAGCATCAAAGGCGCTCATTGCGAGGCGCAAGACTCGCAATAAGCGCTGAAGGTCCTCACAGTACAAAACAGTTTCAATTATGTCTCAAACAGCATTCCCATGGCTTCAAATTTTATTGACCGTCATTTTTTGTAAGTATTTATATATATATATATCTGATATCAGTAATCTGGATATTGCTGCTATATAGTTTCTAACCTTATTCATAACATATATACTTGATATTTGTACACTGCTCTAAAAGTAGATACATAGTTAAAAACCCAGAGATAGAAAGAAGGACATGGAATGGCTGCACAAATTGTCCTTTAATATGTCCTGCCAGGCTAACTGGACATGGCAGAGTGCCACACACATGCCTGGATTTGCTGATATCTTATCCTCTGCACAGGTGAGTCAATCATTTCTTCAGTCATCCTGATTGGCCCACCTATGCACAGAAAGGATATCTTCAAATCCAGTCTTGTGTGTCGCCTTCCATGACCGAACTTGCCCACCCCTGATATATTGTATTATCCCAGATCCCCTGGTGTTCTCGCTGTTACACTTAATAACATGAGGAGAGAAGTGATAAGTTGGTATGAATCCTGCTACTGGCTGGCAGAAGTATTCACCCCCTGCATCACGAACCCCTATAATTTTAAACCCAAAACACAACAGGTCTGATCAGAGTATTTTACTGGAACAAGTAAAGAAGCTGTAACAATGGCTATTCAATGTCTCACAAAAGTCTGTTGTAGGCGCAGGAGGAGATGGGGAGGGTTAGTATAGTCAATATGGAGGTATTACTAAGTAAGTCAAGTACAGAGGCAGGCACTTTAGAACTACAGACTCATAACATAAGATGTATGCTTGCTAATGCCAGATGCTTGCCAGGAAAAAAAGGAGAGTTAGAATTATTGAAATATGGGATTTAATAGGTATTACCGAAACGTGGTGGGATGAATCTCATGACCGGACTGTTAATCTGGATGGTTATAACCTATTTAGGAAAGATAGGAGCAATGGTAAAAGAGGAGGAGGAATTTGTCTGTATGTGAAGCCTGAATGTAAGCCTATAGTAGAAGAAGATATTTATGCTGGAACTAACGATAATGTTGAATGTTTGTGGGTAGAGTTGAATAGCGGAGCACCAAAATTCCAAATGAATATTAGTTGGAGTATGCTATAAACCCCCAAATATGGTATGCTATAAACCCCCAAATAGGGCTTGGGCAGGCTTAGTCGACCTTACCCCGCAGTATTGTTTGATTTCGTTTGGAATCCCCTCTGTAAGTCCGCAGGACCTTAGCCAGACACTTCCAAGCAACCTCTGCCTTTTTTCAGCAGCAGGAATACAGCTAGAAAATAACTCAAGGAAGCACACCATTAACTACGTATTTCCAGGAGCAACTGAAACTTTATTCACCCTTCAGACACATTTTCCCCAAAAGCAATACAAAAACACATGGCCCTCTTCCCACTGTTACTACCGCTCTTTGGCAGGCCAGGCGGTGTCCTATTGCTAATACTTGATTGATCTTTCTATCTGGTATTTGCTGCCAATGCCCTAGATTATAGGATCTAGCCTCTTATCTCCGTTTTATGACCTTCTTTGATAACTAAACATCCTAAGAGAGGTTCTGGTTACAATATCTCTGGTTTCATATCCACATAATAGAACTTAATCATTTGTCTCCCATGTGACTGCCTTAACTTTATATTATATAAACAAGATGCCATGACAGTCATGGTAGGCCCAAAAGAGTCCAGCAAATAGTCCAAAATCCAGGGCTACCGTGACATTAAGTGTGGTAGCTAATCCTGACGGATGACTCCCTAACTTGACCATTACTTGTCGTCTTGTCTGGACAGGCCATCTGCATTGCCATGTGCCTTTCTACTCCAATGTTTAATGGTGAAGTTATAAGCTTGGAGGACTAAGCCCCAACACAGTAATCTTCCATTGTCCCCTGCTTCTTGAGTTAGCCATACCAGTGGGTTGTGGTCAGTGACCATAGTGGATTCTTATCCATACAGGTATGGCTGCAGTTTCTTTAAGGCCCACACTACTGGCGGGCATTACTTCTCAATGGCTGAGTAAATCACCTCCCTGTGCACCATCTTCCTACTGAGGTAGACAACACGGTTCTCTTCCCCCTGCCCATCTACCTGGCTCAGCACAGCACAGCTTCAAGTCCATAAGTAGAAGCATCTGTGTGAACGATAAAGGGTCTGTGGTAGTCAGGGGCGACCAAGACTGGAAAGAACATCAGGGCTTGTTTGAGGGCAAGGAACGCAGCTTCACAGGCTGGGGTCCACACCACCTCCTTGGGGTGTCCCTTCTTGGCGAGGTCGGTCAGGGGCATTGCCAGGGCACTGTAGTGAGGAACAAATTTTCGGTAATACCCTGCAGTTACCAGGAAAGCTCTCATCTGTTTTTTAGACTTGGGTGTGGGCCAGGCAGCTATCCCCTCTACCTTAGCTGGCTCAGGTCTAATCTGCTCCCTACCCACTCTATGTCCAAGGTACTGTACTTCAGCCCTTGCCCATTGACACTTGTCTGGGCGAATAGTAAGACCTGCGTCCTGAATAGCCCCTAATACCTGTCTGAGGTAGGTCAGGTGTTCTTCCCACGTAGCACTGAATATTGCTATATCATCAAAGTTGGCTGGGGCATACTCCTGGTGACCACTCAGCAACTGATCCACTAGTCTCTGATCCACTAGTCTTCAAAGGGCATTAGCAGGAACCGGTATAACCCAAATGGAGTAACAAATACTGGCAGGCCCTGCAAGGGGAATCAGCCAGTAGCCGTTTGACAAATCTACAGCCCCATTAAATTTTTTCTTTTTTTTACTTCATAACATTTTTATTTCACCAACAACAGTTGAGGTTGAACAGACAAAGCAAATAACATCCAGGTCTCCATCAAATTATCCAACATTTAGCTAATTAATACTTTATCCTTTGCTTCTTTTATAGCCGTTTAGTGAAACTTCCAATCCCCCTTTTCCGTTTTCTCTGCAACTATTTTTCAATAAAGCATACAAAGCTTTGTTCATTCCCCAAATTTTCAAAACAATTATCACTTCCTATATTTTGTTACATACAAAAGTCTTCAAAATATTATTTTTCATTTTGAGAATGTTTCTTTCCAAATTGTATCCTTGCTATATAGGAATTTAGCTTGCATACAACATTTCACCCCCCCGCCCCAGAAACAGTAATCCCTCCTCCCTATTAAGATAAAAAACAATATAACCTAAACTTGTACCTTATGCCTTCCTTTGAACTTCCGCCTTGCCGCTCGAGATGTCGAAAAGTTTCCAATAGGATCTGAGGATGGGACCCACTCCATGACCCAGGTCTACCATATCATGTACCCTACCTCTCCACATAAAATATCCCCAGCTCTTTAGGCAATTAAAATAGAGTGTTCTGTTTCAATCCATCTCTCCCAAACCTTGAGAAACTCTGGGACTGTGTTTGAGTGTATGTGTCATTCTTTCGTAAATTAAAATAAAATGTATTCTATTAATAATCTCTTGATATTCTAATTTAGGTGTTTTTCAATTTTTGGCCAAATGATTTTTTGCAGCCAGCATAACAAATTGTAACCATTTATTACAATGTTTTTCTAACCTAGGACCCGGTATACCTAATAAGCAAAGATCCGTTGATGAATGCAAGACAATTTCTAATACCCCCAAAGCTAAATCTGTTATATATTGTCACATCTTCTGAGCTACTGGGCAATCCCACCAGCTATGTCTAAACATCCCCTTTTCTTTACATTTTCTTAAGCACTCTGAGGGAGATAAAGGATTTAATTTATTGAATCTATCTAGTGTTAAAATATTTTCTATGAAGTATTTTTTTAGCCGTTTCCAGATAACTAAAGTATATCATGCCACTCGAGAGTCTCAAATTAATCTTTTCCCATGTTTGCATATCACAAGAAACTCCTAAATCCTGTTCCCATTGTTTCACATATCTTGGTTTCTGGGTCTTAGGGCCTCATTCAATTGCGATTTGGCCAATTGAATAGGGCTCTTTATAAGCACAGAACATTTTTTTTTTTTTTACAGAAGTTTTTAGTTAGTGAACTTCTATCTAAAAGCAAGGTCTTCACTAAGAACTTCTGTAAAAAAAAAATGCTCTGTTATAATATAGAGTCCTACTCTATTTGCTAAACCGCTATTGAATGAGGCCCTTAGTTGGTGAATTCAAATTTGAATATATCTCACCCAGAATTCCCCTAGTTAGTGGGGCTTTCTCACAAATGTTGGAAAACCAAGTGGATTTTGGGGCCCCCCATTTTCAGATCATAGTAATGCTATGGTGTATCTTTATATAATTAAAATACTCCTTTTCCGGTAAATTGAAATTGAGATTTAAAATGATTTGTTGTCAACATTCTATCGTCGTTCATCCATGCTATGAGCTTATCCAATTTATGACCTTGCCACCAAATTTTACATGTCTCTTCCATACTCTCCAGTATTTGCGAAATAGCAAAAGTAGGGGTTCAGGGAAAAACAAAGTTACATAGTAATTTAGGTTGAAAAAAAGACTTTAGTCCATCAAGTTGAACCTTTTTAGATCTCCTCTGATCTGCAATACGTGGATTTATTGTTAATTGATCCAGAGGAAGGCAAACAGAAAATAAAAACAGTGAAACTTTGCCAATTGTCTCAACATGGAATAAAAATATAAAATTTCTTCCTGATCCCAGATACTAGCGATCGGATTCATCCCTGGATCAATACTCCCTCTCTATTTATCCAGGATTGCCCTTAATGCCCTTTTTATTTAAAAATATATCCAATCCCTTTTTAAAGTTATCTATCAAATCCGCTATCACCACCGCCTTTGGTAGAGAATTCCACAGATTAACCACCCTTACTGTGACGAACCCGTTTCTTTCTTGAAGGTGAAATCTTTTTACTTCTAATCTCAAAGGATGTCCCCTTGTCAGTTAAAAACCTCTTGGCACAAAAAGGTCCCTTGACAAAGCCTTGTATTGGCCCTGGATATATTTATATAAGATAATCATATCCCCTCGTAGACGCCTTTTTTCTAGAGTAAATATGTTTAATTTGGTTAGTCTTTCTTCATAACTTTGCCCCTCTATTCCCCTTATTAGTTTTGTTGCCCTCCTCTGTACCTTTTCCAGCTCTAAAATGTCCTTTTTATGAAGTGGTGCCCAAAATTGTACTCCATATTCCAAATGAGGGAGTTCTAGGGATTTGTATAGTGGGATAATTATATTTGCTTCCCTTGCTTCTATACCCTTCTTAATACATACCAATATTTTACTTGCCTTTGCAAATGCTGCTTGGCATTGAGCAGTTACCTAGGCGGTTGTCCACATGTACTCCCAAATCCCTTTCAATATCGGATACCCTTAGATTTGCTCCATTAAGATTATAAATTGCGTGGCTATTTTTCCTTCCCAGATGCATAACTTAACATTTATTCGTATTAAATCTCATCTGCCACTTAGATGCCCATTCCTCTAATGTATGCAAATCCCTTTGGAGGGAAAGTACATCATTTTTTGATGTAATTACCTTGCACAACTTTGTGCCATCAGCAAAAATCGAAACACCAAACTCCATTCCCAGTTCCAAGTCATTAATAAATATGTTAACAAGGAGGGGACCTAATTACTGAACCCTGAGGAACCCCACTTACCACATTAGTCCAATCCAAGTATGTTTCATTTACCACAATCCTTTACTTCTTGTCTTTTAGCCAGCTCTCAATCCATAACCAAATATTTATGGCAATTCCTGTATCCCTTAGTTTGCTCAATAGTCTCCCATGTGGCACTGTATCAAAAGCCTTTGCAAAATTCAAATAGCCTACATCCACTGAGTTGCCTTGATTCAAGTTCCTACTAACCTTCTCATAGACTCCCATTAGGTTTATTTGACATGACCTATCCTTCTTAAAACCTTGTTGGCTCCTACTGATAATCCTGTTTAAATAGACATATGCTTGTATATTATACCCTATTAACCCTTCTAAAAGCTTTCCCACTACCAAAGTGAGACTCACTGGTCTATAATTCCAGGGATTTGCTCTTGCTCCCTTCTCAAATATAGGTATCATATCTGCCTTTCTCCAGTCATCTGGTAGTGACCCTGTGTTGAGTGAATCTTGAAAAATTAGATATAATGGTTTTGCTGTTACAGAACCCCGTTCCCTAAGTACCCGTGTATGTATTTCATCAGGACCCAGAGCTTTATTAACATTTATTTTTTCTAACCTCTTTTGGATTTCTTCCTGCATTAACCAGTTATTTGGTGAAGGTAGTGTAGCCCCATTAAGTTGCAGTGCCGCAACCACTGGTACCTCTCTTGTGTATACCGAAGAAAATAACCTATGTAGCTCATCTGCCTTTTCCTGGTCACTAATTATCAGACGGCCTGTGTCACATTGTAATGTTCCTATAGCTTCCTTCCTGGCCTTCTTGCAATTAATATATTTAAAAAATATTTTAGTGCTAGTCTCCTTAACAACTAACTTTTCATTTTCTATTTTAGCCAGTCTAATAGCGCTTTTGCAAGCCTTGTTGATTTCCTTGTACTCATGTAAAGCAGTCTATGTCCCCTCTTGTTTGTATAATTTAAATGCTTGTTTTTTACTCCTCATGTTCATCTTTAATTCATTGTTAAGCCACATGGGTTGTTAGTTACTCCTTCTACTTTTATTTCCACATGGTATATGGTGATAAGTATGTATGTTTAGTAAGGATTTGAACGTTGTCCATTTATGTTTAGTATTTTTACCTGCCAGTTCTCTGTCCCAGTCTATACTTTGTATTGCGGCCCTTAGACCGTCAAAAAATCTGCCCTTTTAAAATTAAGAGTTTTTGTTAGCCCCTCACAGTTATGTTTTTTTTACTTTAATCTAAAATGAGACTGTGTTGTGATCATTGTTTCCCAAAGGTTGCCCTATTTCATAATGTTATACTATATCAATATTATCCATGATAGCTTCGTTTCTAGTAGGTTCTTGTATAACCTGGGCCAGATAATGATCCCTGAGTGTACTCAAGAACCTGCTCCCCTTAGCTGAACTGCTGGTCTCATTTATCCTGTTTATTTCAGGGTAATTAAAATCTCCCATGATTAGAACTTGCCCGTGCTTAGCTGCATTTCCAGTCTGTAACAATAATTGTATTTCCTCACTTTCAGCTATATTGGGGAGTTTATAGCATACTCCTACTAATATTCTTTTGGAATTTGCTGCTCTGCTATTTAACTCTACCCACAAACATTCAACTTTATCCCTAGGTCCACCATAAATATCTTCTCTGACTATAGTCTTAAATTCAGTCTTAACATACAGACAAATCCCTCCTCTTCTTTTACCATTGCCCCTTTCTTTCCTAAATAGGTTATAACCATCCAGATTAGCAGTCCAGTCCCACTGCATTTCAGTAATGCCTATTAAATCCTATTTCTTATTAACTGCTAATAATTCTAACTCTCCCATTTTTTGTGGCAAGCTTCCGACATTAGAGAGCATGCACCTTATGTTATGAGTCTGTAGCTCTGTAGTGCCTGCCACTGTACTTGAGTTACTTAGCAATACCTTCCTATTGACTGTACTAACCCTCCACCCATCTCCTCCCCCATGACTAGTTAATAAGTTCCTTACCCCCTCTACACTTTCTGCCCCATTACTTCTATCTCGTCCCCGCACCCCCCACCTACTAGTTTAAAAAATACCAGCCATTCTACCATCTTATCCCATAGCACAAAAGCTCCCTCATCATTGAGGTCCAACCATCCCTGCTATAGAGATTGTACCCAAGTGAGTAGTAAACCCAGTGCTCTAAAAATCCAAAACCCCTCCTTAATGCACCACATTTTTAGCCATGCATTAACCTCCCTAATCTTCTTCTGCCTCCCTGGGCTAGCACATGGCACTGGTAGTATCTCAGAAAATACTACCTTGGAGGTCCTTGCCTTCAGCTTATTACCTAGTTCTATAAAATCATTCTTTAGGACACTCCATCTTTCACTAACTTTGTCATTGGTACCAATATGAACCAAGACAGCAGGGTCATTTCCAGCCCCTCCCAATAATTTATCTACCCGATCCACAACATGCTGAATCCGAGCACCCGGGAGAAAACAAACTATTTGATTGCTGGGATCTGGATGACAAATCACCCTGTCTACCTTCCTAATAATATAGTCCCCAACCGCCAAAACCTGCCTGTTGCTCTGCCTATGCTGCCCTCCCACTCCTCCAGTAGAGCTGTTCTCCCAGCTGTAAGAGGGAACAGCTCTATCGGGCATTGCCATTCCTGAACGGACATTCCAACAGTTTCACTCAATCTGGCAAATCTGTTGGTGATTGCCAACTCACTTTTGGCCGGCCTCCTGCTCCTATTCCCCTGCTTCCCCTTGTAACTGTAACCTAGCTACCTTCCTGGGCATCCTCACTAGCCCAAGCTCCACCCTCCATGCTAGGCCCAGTTAAAACTAAACTAAACCAACCCCCTTTCCAGTGGAGCAATATCACTAAGTGCTACAATTCTCATCTCCAGTTCACCAATTTGAGTTTCAAGATAGGCAACATGCTCACACCTGTCACAGAGGTAAGGACCCTGGATCATCTGTTCCAGTATTGCATACATATGACAGGGTGTACACTGAGTGAGGTTTCCACTGGACTGACTCATAATTACAGTGGGGGAAAATGTAACTGCAATGTTATCCTCCTTTGCACCTCTTTTTATTTTAACTACTACACTTATACTAGAACTGCCCTTATGCTAGAAGTGTTTGCACCTTCCCCTATTTAAATTAGGCTCTTACTACTCACCTGCCCACTACTCACTGAATAAGTACACACACTTACTGTTCAGGAGAAATCACAGAAGCGATGCAAGCAGACCACAAAAAGTCACACACTGATATAGCTTAACACAGGCAAAACCACACCCCCTCTCAGCTCCCACTAATCAATGCACAAGTACACAACACACTTACTGTTCAGGAGTAATCACAGAACAGATGCAAGCAGATCACCCTGTTTTAACTGACACCTGGAGTTTGTCTCACTCCACACATCTAAAGATAATTTTATCATTGGATTATTAAAACCTGCTTTGGCATACAAGGGAAGAATAGGAGTCCATATAATATTATCCCATCTAAAAGGTTGCATCTGAAGTTTTCGGTGAAAACCTATAAAGGTTGATGTTTCATTAAATGAGCTTGTGTCGATAAAAGAAATTTGGGCAGCTTTAAAATATTGCTTTAGATTAGGGCATGCCAATCCTCCTACGTTTTTACTTCTGAACATAATATTTCAACCTATCTTTGGGCATTTGTTTTGCCACATAAATCTAAATACTCTGTTCTGAAAAGTCTCTAATTCTCTGTAATTTATACCAATGGGCAAGGTTCTAAAAAAATATCAAATTCTAGGTAAAATGTTCATTTTCAAAGCATTAATACGTCCTGTCCAGGACAGGTGATACTTATTCCATTTTTGGATATCTGCGGTCAGTTCTCTGAAGAGAGGAATATAATTAGCCTTATAAAGATTTGAAACTTCTGGAGTCACACTTCTCCCTAGATATTTCAAATATCCCTCAGGCCATGAGAAAGTATGTTTTTCTTTCAACACGTCAAGTTCTTGCTTAGGGATCCGGGCGCAGATCGCTTCCGTTTTCTATATATTTACATTAAGTCCAGAGACAAATCCAAAGGATTCTAAAACTTCCATTAACGCTGGAATGGAGCTAGACGGATTAGTAAGAGTGCATAATATGTCGTCCGCGAACAAACAACATTTAAAATCGTGTAAACCTACTCTAACCCCTTGGATCGCTGGGTTGGACCCCATTTCCTGGGCTAGGGTTCCAATGGCCAAGGCGAACAACAAAGGAGAGAAGGGACACCCCTATCTTGTTCCCCTTTGAATTTGGATGTTCTCCTTTTAAGAAAAGCTATTGGATTTCTATAGTATGTTGAAATAAGATTAATAACGTTTCCCTTAATTCCAAAATTAGCTAAAGTTGCTTGTAGAAAAGGCCATTCAAGTGAATAAAACGCCTTTACCAAATCCTAAGCTACTGTGCATAATGGAGAGTTATTGACCTTGGCCAAATGGAAAATATTTAATATCCCTCTTATATTATCCCCTGCTTGCCTTAAGGGCACAAAACGCGCCTGATCCTTGTGGATCAGTCGAAGCAAAATGCTTGCCAGCCTAGCTGACATTAATTTAGCTAAAATTTTAACTTATCCATTAAGCAAGCAAATGGGCTTAAAAACATATTAGCTTGGTTTAATTCAGGGGGCATTGTTAATCTCCCAAGATATGGGATTAATTGATTGGCAAACATTTTATAATAAACATTTGAATATCTGTCTGGACCCGGGGCTTTACCTGATTTTAAACTATTAATGGTTTTGAATATCTCTTCATTCGTGATTTCAGAATTCAGGCCATCTAATTCTTGAGAAGTAGCTTTAGGAAAATCATACTTATTAAAAAACTCCTCAATCTCGAACCCACTAGCCTTAGATTTGAAAGAATAAATATCCTGAAAAAAATTGAAGAAACTGTCCTTTATTTTTGATTGGTTCATGATGATATCTCCATCAGAATCTTTTATCCTATATATCTGAGCTTGATGTTTTTTAAAGTTAAGCTTTCTAGCTAGCATTGGCGATGGTTTGTTAACTTGGGTATAATATTTATGGCTTGTTCGTCTAATGGCCTTTTCCGTTTTGTCTGAAAGGACTGCATCCAATTCCGGTCTTGTTTTGGTAAATTGTTGCTGTGTGGTATTAGAATATTTATTTGATTACATTTTTCTAGATTTTGTAATTTGTGGAAAAATTCACTTTCCCTTAAATTTGTTTGTTTTTTAAATTGTGATCCAATTCTAATCAAAGACCCCCTAATAAATGCTTTATGGGCCAGCCATAACCAGCCTATCCCAGTATCCTTGTTATCATTCTGTGAAAAATAAAGCTTCAGTTCATCCTCAATTTGGATCCTAAACTCCGGAATAGAGAGCAGCTTTTCATTTAAGCGCCAGCTCCCCTTTGTTGTAAGATTTAGGCCAAAATCGACGTTAAGAGACACTGCAGCATGATCTGTCCATGGACATGGGAGTATTTGGGTATCCCTAGCATGTTCAAATAGCCCTGAATGTATTAAAATGACATATATTCTAGAGTAAGTTAAATGAGTATACAAATATTACGTAAATTCTTTATTTGTGGGATTGAGCCCCCTACAGGCGTCAATCAACCACGGTTTTTGTAGCAGGGAGTCTATTACCTTTAATTGTTTAGCATTCCTAGTGATAGATACATTCCCTGTTCAGTATAGCAATGGCTGCAAAGCTAATTTAAGATCCCCTCCGACAATAATCTGGTCCAGACCGCCCTGCCCCAACACCTTCAAAAGCCTCATTAAAGAGCTGTGTGGCAAGGTGGTAGGAGCATATATATTAATGAACGATACCCTCCGATTCAAAACTTTTCCTGTTAATATCAAAAAATCTCCATCTTTATCTTTAGTTTGATTTTCTAGCATTATTAATTTTTGGATTTCCAGGGGTGTTATCTCTCAATATCAACTTGCAACATTTAGGGCAAGTTTAATAATGTATATTTTGGTATTTTTTCATGCAAACAATGTATTTTATACACTACTGATTTTATACCATCAGATACATGAAACTTAAATACGCCTTTAACTATTTAAAAGTTTTCTAACTTCCTTAATTTGTCAGTTACATATTTGTGGAAAGCTGCCGGACCTTGTGTGTTAAGAATACGCCACACAGAGCCAGCAGCAAAACTGCAAGTGTCCGCTAGATGGCGATGTTGCAGTTGAACGTAACAGGGAAAGCGCAAACGCAGCGCCCAGTAAAACACTCCTCACCCGACCACCCAGATCAAGAGCCCCTGAGCCAGGAGTCCCCACCCCCCGAGCAGCGCCACATCCAGAGTGAGGGGCCCCCAGCCACTTGCCCAGAACACCCCATCCGGATCTGATAGACCCGAAAACCCTGAGTATTTTTCATCCAGACCCCACTTTGTGCCCTCACCCTGAACAACCCCCCGAACCAGAGCCAGGAGCCCCAGAGCAGACCCCATCCAGAGCCAGGAGCCTCCAGTAGACCCTCACCCTGAGTAGTGCCCCATCCAGAGCCAGGAGGGACCTTGTTTTTGGAGCCCCCATCCAGAGCCAGGAGGGACCTTGTGCCTGGAGCCCTGAGCAGCTTCCATCCAGAGACAGGAGTCCCCATCTAGAGCCAGGAGGGACCTTGGTGTGTTATGAATCCATTTATGTTCCTCTGGGGCAGCGCTTGCAAAACAGCGCCAGCGCCATCAAGCATCCACTTGCAGTTTTGCTGCTGGCACTGAGTGGCGTATTCTTAACACACGAGGTCCAAGTTGCCATTTTAAGCTTGATTTTTATAACTGATAAGTAAAATGCTGTGATGATTGGGTATAACAATTTAAGAGCCAGCTCAAGATCCAATCACATTGCAGCTAAAGTTCTAAACTGTGGTAGAATCGTGTTATCAGCTCATCTCACTAATATACAGATGTCCTGTAGCAATAACAGGCATTTATAAATTAACTCATTCAAAGAATGGCCACTTCCTATTAAAGAACAGAGACTAATCAAACAGTAATTGCTATGTTTTACACTTATGTCAGGCAGCTCTGTAAACGCCCATTTCAGTTGGCATATAGCCAATCGTAATTAGGGAAGAAAGAGTGACAGCTAAAGCAGACAATAAGGTAGCAGAACATCCTGCAAATAGTAATTTGAATGCAATAGTAATTTGCATGTACTACGCATGCGTATTGGCTACCCCAACAAGCTTCGACGTACGTTTGACGTCACTGATGCAGAGAGAACATCTGGCAAGCCGCGCGCCTGCCAGTCTCTTTAAGCATGTTTTGGCCGTTACTAGGGAAGGAAGTCACGTGGCGCTCAGCAGGCAGGGAAGAGTCACATGACAGGGCCTCGAGCACAATGCTGGTGGGTGAGCAGAGAGAGCGCAGGTGAGTCCTGGGGGAGCGTCACGTGAGTACCCAAGGCTGCATCTGTGGTGACGTCACCAGCCACAGAGTAACCCCTTCAATGCTAGCGGCAAGCTGGGTAATGGCTGATTGTAGCCATGATGTCCCTTGAGACAGCGAGGCACTTTATGAGTAGTTACACCTCTAGTTGCACCATGTGTATGTTATATAGTTGTCTGAGGGACATTTACTAGTCCTGCTGTAATTACCTTGGTCTGGGGGATTTGTTTATTTATTTACACAGGTTATAATTAAATGTATCTAAAATATAGCCAACAAAATGTCTGGAAACTGCTTTTCTGTAACGAAAATGATTGATCTAAAGCTGTTACTTGAAGCTATTTAACAGCATCAAATATAAACATACTTGTAACTGCTGCTATGTTTTAAAACGTATTATTTTTATGGATTTCCAATCACATGTGAGAACAAATCCAATAATAATTGTCGCTCTCACAGGAAATCCAGTAAAGTATAAATGGATTTTATATATTTCAACGTAAAATGTATCACATATATCACATATATAGTTGTGAGCGTACGAGTTGTTGCTAACGCTGCGGGCTCGCGTAGCGCGCCAAGGCCCTCGCAAAGCGAGGGCACTGGGCAAGGGTCTCAGTTGCTGGCATGGAGCGCCAAAGGCGCTCCTTGCCAGCAACTGAGGACCCTCGCGAAGCGAGGGCCTCAGTTGCTGGCCGGCGCTCCATGCCAGCACCTGAGGACCTCGCAAAGCGAGGGCCGCAGTTGCTGGCATGGCGCTCCATGCCAGCAACTGCGACCCTCGCAAAGTTCACGTCGCAACCCAAAGAGCACGACACACACATTACGACACTCGCAAACAACATACGACACACGTTCACACACATTACGGCCTCGCAACACTCTGACGCAACTCGCCAACATTACAAAATGTAAAACACAATACATACACACAGCACATACATAAAAAGCTTACCTACACCAAGAGGGAGCACCCAGGACCTCAAAAATGCAACTTACACCTTCATTTTACTCGAAAAAATGGGGTTAGAGACTAAAAAAAACTGTAAGCGAGAGAAAAAATGGCCGCCGAACAAAACAAAAACGAGGCTACAGCACTCTAAACTCGCAAAACACCACAAGACACTCGCAAAACGCCACAAACGACCTACGGATATTCATACCACACATTGCACACATTCAGCATGCTTACACAGCAGCTCCACACCACTAATGCTCCAGCAACATCAAAACAGATTGCCAGCTCTTCAACACAATGCTTCAAAATAGGTACAGTATATTCATTTAGTAATGTATTATATATTTCATTATTATACACCAAACAGCATTAGCTACCTTACAATTTCATTGCCGTCATTTTTTGACGGGCAATTCGCTAGTATATTATAATTCTTATTATACAAGGCTAGATTTTTGTTTAGACTTTTTATAAGGTTACTAAAATATAAAAAAAATTATGAGGTAAAATACCATAAAATATAAAACATGACTTGGTACTAGAGAGCTGAGGTATCTGATCTAAAGAACAAACAGACTGGAGCAGGGGTGGACAAGTTTGCTCCTGGAGGATCACACACTGGCCTGGATTTGAGGATTTCCTCTGGACACAGGTGAGTCAATGAGGATGAGTGACTCACTTGAGCGAAGCAGAGATTCTCAAAACCAGGCCTGTGTGTGTGGTCCTGCAGTGGCCAGTAGGTGGTGCAATGGTGACGTGCCAAGACTTTGTTCTTAGGGGTTAGAGATAGGGTTAGAGGTTTGGGTTCAGGGTTAGGGTAGTGGCAGAGGATAATCTTGGACCTTTCCTGTTGGCAACCCGTGCCCAGTGCCGCCCATCGGCACTAGTTGGCACGTCCAAGGGGTCCATAAATTTCTTATGTTTTAGTGTTAGGGGGTTAGGGTGAGGGGGTTTTAGGGTTAGGTGCGGTTGGTTTATTGTGAAGAATTTTGACAGACCCCCTCGGCCTTGCCACCTACTTGCTGATGGGCGCCACTGCGCATGGCCAACAAACAGGAAAGAACCTACGCTTTACATAGAAAAGCAGTGCCCACTTACTATATAAAGCTGATCTATCCTATTATGTAAGCGCAGCTCTGAAGCAGCCACTAAATGGCGCCGTCCGGTTTAAGGGAAGGCAAAAATGAATCCCTCCTCCGACATGGCGCAACACTACGGCGCTGAATCAACAGCAAGGCCATTGTTGTGTTCGGCACGGGGACCTGAACCTTGAGGGCCTCGGCTGCTCCTCTCATAGCTCAAGGCCTCTTCTGTCGGCGCGCCTTATAAACATTGTGCAGCACTGTCGGAAGATTGGCAGCGCCGTCTAGCGGGGAAGAGGGAAAGGACCTGTAAAGCTTTTCATCTGCCACTGCCATAAACCCTAACCCTCACCCTAAGAAAAAAAAAAAAAACTCTCGTCTTGCCACCTACTGGCCTCTACTCACCACTGTGCTGGTGGGGACATGACAGGAAATATCCACGTAAAAAATAGACTTAAATCAACTAATTATCTATAATATGCAATTTTTTTTATTTACTCATCACTCAAGTTGTCCTCCTTTTATTCATTTTGGGTTTGAAAATGAGCTGATCGTTTAATGGCATTGACAATACCTTTTCAAAAATATTTAGATGTAAATTGTGTAAGGTAACCCAACTACCCTCTACCTTCTCGTGGTAAAGGGGCTTGCGTACCTTAATATAGCTGTGAGCTGTAACATGTAAGACCACCCGAGATGGGCAGGTCATATGACGGAGGTCAGACAAATCGCAGTCCACTGGAGAAGAAACTGGCATCCCACTCCAGTATTTTTGCAGTGAATTAGGACAACCAAACACAAGATGTGTCTACGGTCTGTAGGGTCATGGATTGTCAGACATGACTGAACAAACAACCCAACTACTTTTTAATGCATTTATTGCACCCCTGGATTGTAGTGCAATGGTGATTATTATACTGTATAATTGCAGGTATTTTTAGAATTCCATAAACTGCATGTGAAATTACTAAATGCAGGTACTCGTCATTTCCTACTAGACACTCACATATGAAAAGAAGCCTTGTGAAAAAGCTTTGCTATAAATATATAGAAACGCAGAGGGAGGCCCCCACCCAAAATGTCTTTGCTTGGGCAGATGCCTGTGCAAAGAATATGACAGGTGGCTGAGCTGTTAGGAAACTTTAGCACAAAAAAAGTGCCAGTCTGTTTTATTCTTACAAAAAAACCTAAATGGTTAAAAATGTGTTATTTCAGTTGGTTTGTACAGACTGATATAATAGGATAAAGAAAGATACAATCTGGAGACTTATTTTATTTTTTTGTGGTTGACGGCAAGAAGCTGTAATTTGACAATTGTATTTTATAATCAAAGTGTGACTTTTTCTTCATCTTTGAGATTCTGAATTGATTGCGTATAGTGTTCTTGAAAGTGCAAAAATTATTTATATAGATTTTCTGAAATTATTGGTTTTAAATGGCTTCATGGTTATGTTTGGATGTAATTTCTATTGGTAATAATGGATTTCACAGTCCTTTTATATTCCCCACCCCCTGCCAGCAGTGGCAGCAGCAGTAGTGGCAACAACCGTTATATGGCGCTGACGATATTTGTGTCGATATCATAGCTTTAGGGTGAGGGTTAGGTTAGCCTCCTAAGGTTACAACTTCTCTAAAATATCGTCAACTGCTGCCGCAACTGCTGCTGGCGTGGTCATAAATGGAAAGATCCAATTTTATTAGGAATATACTACACCTCTCTATCCGTTGTGTGCTTTTTCTGCCTTAAAGGCATATTTAAGTTTCCTGGATTATAGATGCATCTGATAGAGGAGAATCAGCAGTGTATAACATATTTTTTTTTGCATGGGGAAAAAAACAAAATAAAAATGATTATACTTACCCAAAAACTTACTAAATCTCTTGAGTTTGCAAGCAGTTGACTTTAGTTAACACCTCTGGAAACCCATGCTAAAGTTAGCTGCCTGTGATTGGTCAAAACAAATTATGAATTTAATGCTAATACATTGTATCAATCTTTGAGAACCGTTTGTGCAGGAAGGAATCATGGGATGTGTAGTCCCCTGCACAAGGAAGTAAGGAGGAGCCTAGACACTGCTCTGTAGGTCTCTGCTTTGAGCTGTTGTTGGCTTGAAGGTTAGTAAAGGGGTAAAATCTGTACCCAAATGCAGTGTTTCTATTGGGAGGTACACTGTGCTTATTTAAACAGCTCTGGGGGTGTGGAAAACAAGTTTTATTAAAGAAAAAAAAACTGTGTATCTGATATAAGCAGCATGTGTTAGATTAGAAAAAGGTTAAAACAGAGAAACTTAGATATGCCTTTTTAAATCTTACAAAATGTTCCTAATTGGGTTTACTATTGGCTATGTCTAAAAAATAAATTATGGGCTTGCTTAAATATTGCCAGACCGTATGAACACGCCCCTGAAATCCTACTTTAAAAAGGCAGGGTTTATGCTAAAGTAGGTAAATTGCAGACTGTATAGAATACATCTAAAACATTTAGAGCAAAAAAAAAAAAACGCAGCCAAAATGACGGGTTAGAGGGATTTGCAAGCTTCTAATAGAATAGGTCTCTCTTATACTTTGTAATCATTTATATTTCTTCTACTTGGCCACTGTGATCATTCCAGTTGTTTTTGAGTGACGCAGCTGATGAAACCATAAACAGGAAAAGTTATTGGCTGCTGTTTCCATACTAAATTGAAAGTTAGCATTTTTTAATTTCTGGGGGAAAAAGTTTATGCCAAACTTAAAATCTGTTTCTGAATCTACTCATCGTGCTGTTTCAATGCTGGTAAGAAAAAAATCTATACTTATGCATTATCTATATTATGTACTTAATTTGTCATTTATTATTATTATTGTTTATTTGTAACGCTCCAACATATTCCGTATTGCTATAGATAAGTTGTGATCAAGGCAAAACAATATTAATACATTACAAAGATGGAGGGCCCTGTCTTTGAGCTTAGAATCTAGTGTCCATAGAGCTTTCTCCCAAAGCACATTGCAAGATCGAAAACTTGCAGACTTGCAATCTAAAGGTTTTGGTTGTGGTACAGGAGGGTGAGAAATGCAGTGTGCATGTTCGGAGGCAGGTGATAGGCTTCTTTAAACAGATGTGTTTTTAGTAAGGTCTTGAAGGATTCGAAGTATGATGATAGTCTATTGGAGCGAGGCAAGGATTTACAGAGAATAGGGGTGGCACGGGAAGTCCTGAAGGTGGTAGTGAGTTGATGAGAGAGGAGGAAAGAAGAAGGTTATTAGCAGAGCAAAGAGGGTGGGTGGGTAAATATTTGGAGATGACAGAAGGGGGTGCAGTGTTGTTGAGGGCTTTGTAAGTTGTGGGTCTTGATTTTACTTCTTTTTTTTTTCTGGAGGCTACAGGAAGCCAGTGGAGTGATTGAGAGTTGCTGCAGACATGGAGCGTTTTAGTATGGTAGAGGAGTCTAGCGGAGGCATTCAATATGGATTGAAGGGTGGATAGACGGGTGATTGGTAGCCCAGACAGAAGTGAGTTGCAGTAGCCAAGACAAGATATGATGATGGAATGTATTAGAAACTTAGTTGTGCCTTGTGTAAGGTAATAACATATTGTGGAAATGTTTTTTTTATACTGAAAAGACAAGATTTTGTTAGTGACTGTATGTGAGGAATGAAAGATAGGGCAGGGTCCAGTAGAACCTTAAAACAACGGGCTTGGGAGGTGGGACCTATGTTGTTGACAGTGACGGGGAGATGTGAGGAATTGACGCGGTAGTAGATGGTGGGAAGATTAAGAATTCGGTCTTAGACAAGTTGAGTTTGAGATGGTGGGCGGACATCCAGGAGGATATTCTTGAGAGGCAGTTGGAAACGCATGCTAGAAGAGAAGGGGATAAATCAGGTACTATGGTAGATTTGAGTGTCATCGGCATAGAGATGATCCTGAAGTCCAAAAATGCCAAGTGAGGATGTTTAGATGGACAGTAGGAGGGGCCTAGGACCCAATCTTGGGGTACGCCAAACAGATAGAGGGTGAGGAGAAGAAGAGGTGCCAGAGAAGGAGACACTAAATGTTCGATCTTGTAGTTATGATGTGAACCATGAGAGAGCAGTATCTTTGATTCCAAGGGAGTGGAGAATTTAGATTAGTAGAGGGTGATCAACTGTATCAAAGGCAGCAGAGCGATCCAGGAGAAGTAGTATAGAAAAGTGGCCCTTTTGTCTTTGCAGTGAGCTAGTCATTAGTGACTTTTGTGCGAGTTGTCTCAGTGGAGTGTTTGGGCCGGAAGCCGGATTGGAAGGTGTCAAAAAGGGAGTTGGAGGAGATAAATTGGGTAAGGCGATTGTAGACAAGCCGCTCACGCAGTTTGGAAGCCAGGGGAAGTAGGAAGATAGGGCTGTAGTTAGTTGCTGAATCAGCGTCAGATGAGGGATTTTTAAGAATGGGTGTAATTTATGGCATGTTTTAGAGATGATGGAAATGTGCCGTTGTTTAGGGAAAAGTTTAAGATGTGTGTGTAAAAGCAGGGATAAGTGTGGTGGAGAGGGGAGGGATAAGCTGTGACGGAATAGGATCTAGAGGACAGGTAGTAAGGCGGGAGGTTGATAGTAGGCCGGATACTTCATCCTCTGTTACAAGGTCAAAGGAATGCATAATGGCTGTGGACTTAGGGATGGGTAAAGGCTGGGTGTTACCAGTTAATTGAGAGGAGGGAGTGTGTGTGTGGTCCATCTTGAGAGGAGAGTTTGTTGCAAAAGTTTAAATTTTTATGCTTAAAATGGCTGGCAAAGTCTTTAGCTATGCGACAGGAAGGGATGGAAGTGGGAGTGGGCAGAGGAGAGTGTTGAATGTAGCAAACACAATTTTGGGGATAGAGGACAGTGTAGATATTAAAGATGTAAAATAGTGCGGTCTGGCAAGGTTGAGGGCAGAGAAGTGGAAGCGCAACATAAACTTGTAGTGGAGAAAATCTGCTGAAGTGCGTGATTTCCTCTATAGTCGTTCAGCAGTGTGGGAGCACCTTTTTGATGTATCGTGTTTGTGTGGTGTGCCATGGTTGTGGATGAGAGCGAGGGCGTCTGCGTTTGGTTATGGGGGCCAGAGTGTCAAGGGTGGAAGAGCCATGTTGTACTTGAGATGGCAGTGTCAGGACAAGTGAGATCAGTAAGGGGACTGAGAAGGGGTTGTAGGTCAAGTGATTTCTAATCTCTGTGGGTAATGGTGACCGGGATAAAAGAAGGGCAGTGAGAGAAAGATGTAATGAGGCTGCAAGATAGACGGTGGTGGTCAGATAGAGGTAGTGGGCAGATGGCAAGGTTAGGGGTTGTGCAGGGATGGGTGAAAACTAGGTCTAGGGAGTCTCCATCATGGTGAGTTGGGGAATCTGTCAATTGTGAGAGGCGGAGGGAAGAGGTAAGTGAAAGTACTTTAGCAGCAGTGGGGGAGATGGGAGTGTTAATGGCAATGTTGAAGTCGCCAAGAACGAGTGAAGAATGTTGGAGGAGAGAAAATGGGGGAGCCAGGCGGCGACTTGATCCAGAAATTGAGAGGCTGGTCCAGGAGGGCGATAGATCACAGCAACGCGTAAAGAGATAGGTGAGAATAGGCGGATGGTGTGAACTTCAAACAATGAAAATTGGAGGTAAGGAATAGTGAGTATGGAGTGAAATGTGCACCGAGAGGAAAGTAATATGCCAACACCACCAGGTCGAGGTGTATAACTGAAGTGAAAACCACCATGGGAGAGTGCAGCAGGGGAGGCAGTATCTGAAAGAGAGAGCCAGGTTTCTGTGACAGCCAGTAGATTTAGGGAGTTCGAAGTGAATAGGTTATGTATATAAATTAATTTATTAAGGGGAATTGTGTAACATTCTTGCTTGAAATAGACATTTTATTGCACTAATGATCTATATGTTCTAGATTTTTCTTGAAAACAGAATACTTGCCTACATTTTTTTTAGATTTATGCACATGAATATTTGTGTATTTTTCCATTGGCAGTGTGTGAAAAACATATGAATACTGTAGAAATTTTGAAGCAAAGTTTAGATAAAATGCAGCAGGTTGGTATTAAGAGTCTCTGAAGTTTTGAGGGTGATAAGTTTGTCAAATAGAATTAAAAATGTTAGCAGCTATTTAAGCCATATGTAAGACGTTTTATGTAAGCTCCTACTTTTTGACATCAGCAGCGCAATGCCAATTAAATACGGCACGGGTTGTGAACATTCCAACCATTACTGTCCTGGGCAAAGCCTCAGGGAATTAAACCTCCCCCCCCCCCATGAGTCCGATATTGTAACAATTGGCTGTTTGGCTTGCTTTTCCAATGGTCTCCAGCTGTACAACACGGTGACAAGTTGCTTGATTTGCAGTTTTGAAGTGCATGTGCACGTATACACATTTATAAGAAAGAGGAAAGAAAATTAATTTTTAAATTAATTAATTTTTGGATCTGTTCCTTCAGTGTGCACCAAGCATACATGAGTATTTTTTTATAGCCACAGGAACACCCCTAGATTATTGGGGTCTTTAGCATTCTCAGCGTCTAAACTGACTTTTCCAGGTATCTGGATACAGAAACAGAATGCCAGGATCACAGGAGGCACCTTCAGCAATCTTACTTCCAATGATTTTAAGATCAGAGTTTCAGGCAGAGACCATAATAATTATTCCAGTGATTTAGAATTTATTATATTCCCTCAGAATAAACCATACACGTTGTCTATGTTTATTTAAACTGACAACTCCTTTATTGCTGGTGGTATAGCATATTTATGCAAAACACAGTGCATTGAATCTCCACCAGCCTCCACCCTGACCATGTTGGGGGGCCTGTCCATTAAGTGATGTCACCCTTCCTAACCACCTCCTAACAGGCTAACTAACCTAATTGTACCCTTTGTATTTGGTAGGGGGAGTTCACAAGTTATGCTAGGTTTTCTCTGTCAGGAAGCCAATTGGCAGGTGGTGATATTGCATATCTTTTTCAGACATAGTGTCTGTTTAACTCCTTTCATGTATAGGGCCAGTCTGCCTCCCTTAGTCTGCTGAAAACATTCTACCCCACAACCAGGTAACCCCGTAACTGGACCCCTTTTCCCCCAGGAACTTTATTATAATTTTCGGGGAAAATTCAGCATTTAGAGACCAAACATGACTGGGTACCATCCATACATCGATAAATCAAAATAACACAAATGAAAACTCAAAACATGGCATACCATAACCAAGGGTGAAGACAGTTAAACATGGCACATAATAACAGTATGTCACTGTTTCAGTATCCAGGCTTGGAAGACATTGTAAAAGGACAGCACAGCTAATCCATGTAAGCTCAGGGCCCATTCCTGTCCAAAACAGTCTTACAGTCTCCATGGTCGTTGCAATAACACAACATGGTGCCAAACATCTGTAATAACATTTTCAATTTTGGGCCAACGTGGCAACCACAGTCCAGGTATTCAGGGGTTTGGGCATTGTTCTTGGTAAGAAAGGGAAGTTATGTTCTGTACCTCAGGGCCCACAATAGTCCATAGTCCCCAAAAGTGCATCCTGGGCAACACAAAGCCATATTGTACAGGTGCTTCCATCTTGGAGAGCCAACTTGATTGCAGGCTGAGGGGAGGATTGTTTTACTGGGCCTTGCTTGTCTGTTCAGTCATATTGTCAAGAAGCTATTCGGTGTGAGTTTTTCCAGTAGAACTAAATAGAGATGTTATCTGAATCCAAGGTTCCTCCAAGGAACAGAAGCAAAATTAAACGTAATAGTTAAAATTGGAAGGCCTTTCTTTTTGTTTAATAATTTTCTCCAATATCAATTCAAATTTGATTTGTCATAAGGGCAAAATAGTATCACACTTAAGTGATCCTATGGTGATTTGGAGAAAACCAAAGTAGTTCTCGGAGATATCTGTCCCTGGCCAAATTACCAATATGTATATATAGTGTGCACACCTTAGAGAAATAATACACCAACACAGAGTTCTGGTATAAAGCTTTCTCTCGCCTCCTGTTTATTGAAACAGCTGCTATATATACCATTTAACAATCAGATAAAAGTTGCAACTAAGCAAAACATCAGGTTTATTCAGTAATTCACTGGTTCTGAGGTGTCCGCTTTTACAGGATCTCAGCAAGGCGTTGGGTTAAATACATTAAGGAGTCTCTAGGTGTCATCCCACAGTGGGATGAGTCTTTCTCTCATTGGTCAGAAAGTTAGAACAAAGGAAAGATGGCGTTCTCCTTCTTGTGTCCAAGGTGTGGTCGTCATCGTCATCCTTAACAGACCGGAAATAGTGCTGCCTACATCTTGTATGAAGGGAAGTGGCAAATCCTCCATCTTAGAGTCTCCAATAATGAACATTGTTAATAAGATTACGTAATACTGAAAAGAGAAAATGTATGAGTAGGGCAAACATAAAATGCATTTTCTTGTAGATCCTGATCCATAACAATGGTATGAATATAGGAGGGACAGTGTAATAAGTGCATCCTATGGTATGTATATAGGAGGGACAGTGTAATAAGTGCATCCTTAGGATGCGCTTATATTTTTTCTGGCAGATAAAATGGGCTAGCTAGGAGGGTATATATTTTATGACTGGCTCAGGGATATTATGCTACAGATTACAGGCCTACCACAGACTTCTTATATTCATAGTGTATCACTAGCTGCTTGTACAAGTGAGGCATGTAGGGAGTTTTACCACACATCATGATGCCTGGTTAAGTAGTTCCAAAAAATAAACCACATGAAAATGCTGCTAAAACCGGTGTAGGCGAACATTAAGATGGAACTGCTGCTTATTACTTATAATGCAGTTGGATCTTGAATGTACTTGTTTTAAACATTTTAAAACGTTTTGTGTAAAAAGCTCTAAAACAAAACAGACAATATTCCAAGTATACGGTGGGAGTCTAAGCATTTGATTAATTATGTTTGGAAATTTTCAGACCAGACACTCAACCAAAACGTTGATGGTATTCTCTGCATTCTTTTTAATGGTGAGCATAAATCAAGAAATTAAGAGAAAAAAAATGACATTTTCTTCACTATTCATCATCATTATTATTCTGATACAGTGCGCTACAACATTGATTTATTGCATACAAATATTTTATGTTTTTTTTTTTTCACACATGTGCCTGAGTAGAATGATACTAGCTGATAATGACAAAGTTGTAATCTCTAATTGCTCCAATCCGTAGCATGTCCTGGGATGTTTATTACCCACAATGTTTTTCTGTTTTTATATTGTTTGTACTTCTAAAACAATGTCCGTTTGTGAGCTCTCCGTCATGTAAGGCACTTTGTATAAAAGTGTCATGTGTATGATAGTTGGCTCAAGTGCAGGGTTGTCAACTCCTTTTGTAGCAGTCTGTCAAATTACGTGTTGTCACGACCTGCTTCTTCAATGGGGCTTGACAAGAACCTAGCTCAAGCCTACCCCAGCAGGACTGTGTAGTTCTTACTACCTCTGGTACAAAAGATGGCCTCAGGATATCAGGAACACCATATAATCCCTTAGAATTAGGATTAATGCACATAAATACACTTACATCTTGTCTATGTAAGTATATACCACTGTATACTTTTATTTTATTGGCACATTATATACAAGTTTCTGGCACACAGGCTGACCAATCAGTAAGCCCCATTCCTAAATAATAGGCTGCCCTTTCTTTACTGGGAAAACCATGTACCTCTGAAATCAGATCTTTTAATCTCATCTGGGTGATTATATTAACTTTAAAAAATTGTTCTAACCACTCAGACTATCTGCTCAAGGCCCTTGTGAGAACAGGGGAGTCTTAACCAGATAACAACACTGTTACACAATAAGCCTTAATCTTATTTAGGTGGGGCTGATGCAATATCCTTGCGAATAGCTAAAATGTTATGCAGAGCATAAACCAAGATACATACAGTATAATCCTATTTTAACCAGAAGCAATACATCATTTTAACCATAAACAGGATAACTTCTTCCCGGTACAGGCCCAAGCCATAGTCCAAAACAGTCCAGTCAGACCCTGGGCATGACACCTTGTTTTACTATTCCCCAGTGTTACAGAATGTGTTTGAGATATTATAATAGCCCGTGATATATCAAAATCTGGGTTCTCAAGGTCTCTGGATATCACTAGAAGATTTACTCATTATAGCTGTACACAATTGGCTATATTAACTGGGGCGAGTCTCTTCTTTTGTTCTTCTGTTCATTTTGTGGAGCCAGTTTACTAATGTATGGAGTGATCTCCCCAACTTGTAAATGGACTTCTGTATAGGCTAACATGTGAAATTGAAGTATCTCACTTCACTTATTGATATCATCCTTTATATAGATAGAGCACCAGCATAAGGGTGGAATAGATGCATAAAAATACATAATGGTATAAGAATACAAACTAGTATATGTGTAGATAACCCTTCTCTTGTGAGATCTTAAAAGGGAGATAGTGGTCACCTTAATCAAGATTTTTTTCCATATATTCTTATGTTCTTTTTAATGAGAAATTTGTGATCAGAGTCGGATACCTATGGATTGAGATGCTTCATTCCTATGTAATTAAGGACCACTGCAGTTTAAGAAAAAAAAACATGTATATGTACCAAACTAACAATATTATCAGCATTCGAAGTGTTAAACCTAAAATATTTATTTAGTAGACACTATTTGAGTACAGAAATCCATTTTTGTGTGTCATATCACCTCCTGAAAGCTGGGTGGTAGATGTTTGTGTTTGCATTTATAAGTGGAGAGATGGGTAGTGGAGGAGAAAACAGAAGTCCAGAACTTATGTCTGATAACTCAATAATGTTAAAATTGCTCACGTGCATCTGGCCCAGAAGCAGACATATTGCATCATTCCATATTACTATATCTCTCTTGACATGTAAACGCCCCTCTCACACACAGTTTTTACCAAAGTATTATAAATCCCTCCCAGGATCCTACAGAGGCATGAACATTTATTTATAATAACTACCTGAATTGCTTTCCTGCTTAAAGTTTTCAGACCTATATTAGTTTCCATTTTACAGTTGTCCTTTTCAGATGTTGTTTTTTTTTTTTTTCAGGAGAGGAGTCTCCAGAATCAGTAGATTC
>CM050172.1:59780522-60035522 GCA_027410445.1 Discoglossus pictus | reverse complement strand
CCGATGTTTGCGAGGTCGTAATGTCTGGTAACGTGTCTTGTATGGTGTTTGCGTCTGTAGCCTCGTTTTCGTTTTGTTCGGCGGCCATTTTTTCTCTCGCTTAGCAAATTTATTAGTGTCTAAACTCTTTTATTTTGAGTGAAATGAAGGTGTAAGTTGCATTTTTGAGGTCCTGGATGCTACCTCTTGCTGTAGGTAAGCTTTTTATGTATGTGCTGTGTGTATGTATTGTGTTTTGAATTTTGTAATGTTCGCAAGTTGCGTCCAAGCGTTGCGAGGCCGTAACGTGTGTCGTATGTTGTTTGCGTTGCTCGTAAAATTTAGCGAGTGTCGTAATTGGTGTGTCGTGTTGTTTGCGTTGCGACGTGAAGTTTGCGAGGGTCGCAGTTGCTGGCATGGAGCGCAGAAGGCGCTCCATGCCAGCAACTGAGGCCCTCGCCCAGTGCCCTCGCTTTGCGAGGCCAGCTGCTCGCTGCGCGAGCAACGGCCCGTACGCTCACAACTATATATGTGATATTGCGCCTCATTTGCATGTTATTGCACATAATGCTTAGAGACAGTGGGAGTAATGAACACTGAGAAATAACCTGTTTGAGACATGCCAGTGTGCTTAAAAAATGTTTACTTTCCTTACTAAATATAAGGTTTTATCTTGTTGTGTTTGTTGTCGTTCAGTCCTGTCCAACTATTTGTGACTGTATATACAGCACAAATATCATTATGTTTCTGGCTGTGCTTATCCATAAGGTTTTCTTAGAAATGTACTTTAGTGGGTTGCCAATTCCTTCTCCAGTGAACCACATCTCTTCTATGACGTGCCCATCTTAGGTGACCCTACATGATATAGCTCACAGCTTCATTGAAGTACCCTTGTCCCTTCCCACGACAAAGTAGAGATACAGCAGGGGAATTTTCTTTCTACCATGGCATAAATCGTGTCTGGTGTAAATCAAGAATTTTAATGACGACTTGTGGACATTTAAAGGGATACAATAGGTTATATTTAGAAGCTCTAATACAATAGATAATATGCATTTTATTAATTAAATGCCATTATGATGTTTGGTTTTCTTATGGTACATTTACTGGGGATTTTTGCTTGAAGAAGCCTTTCTGACTCACACACCACACCTGTATAATGAACGCTAATTACTACTATTTTTGTAATAATATTCAGTTAATAATGTACTTGTTATTACCTGTAATTTTGTAAAAATGCCATGTTTTTAAGCTATTATTTAAGGCATTTTTGAGAAAATAACCTAATTGTGTTGTCTCTTTCATCTACCATGGCATTCATGACTTAAGAAAGTGACACATCACCTGTTAATAACTTAAGTGTTTAATCTGCTTCAAACACAAGTGTGTTTCAAACCTTGACCTGCGTGTATTTGTGTATATTCTCTGCTTGGTTAATCTTGCTGTTAAAGATCTACTTGTAGCTGCTTCCCTGTCAATGCGTTCTGCTTACACAGCGGTATGCAAGCAATTGTAACCAAATATCTTGTCCAAATGCCATGAAAAACATTAGCATTTCTTTAAACTGTATCTTCATTTCCTTTACAGAAGAAACATACAATAATATGCCGATGTACAAAAGCAAATGATGCAAAGTTTAAAAAAACTTAAAAAAAAATATTTGCAAAAATGTTAAAAATGCATTTGACCAATTCTTATTTTATAGAAGTCAATTTATTATTGAGCTCTATGCAAAAATACATTGTTATTGTAACCCTGGCACACCCAAATTCTGACTTGTTTTTTGGAAGCTGGTCTTCCCATTTTGCTAAAAGTGTCTCTTTTTTTTATTTATTTTTTACTACGATTAAAAAATATGTATTTTTGTTACCTTTGCAGAACTTTTTAGTTCATGCAAAATGCTTTTTGGGTTCTTCTTCTTTTTTTTTTTTTTTTTAAGTAGTCGCGCGCGTGCGTGTGACAGTACGCCGCGCCACAGCGGTGAACAGGAGGTAGTGCAGGCAAAAAAACATATTTCCTCCTTCGACGTGCTGCATAAGGCGTGCTGACAGAAGAGGCCTTGAACTATGAGAAGCCCGCCCAAGGCCCTGTGGGGCCGAGTGCCCGCACTGAACATAGCGGTGGCCTCGCTCTAGACTCAGCGCTGTCGCAGGATGGAATAGTTCTTTGCCTGCACTACAACTTTTTTACCACCTCAGCACTGTGGCGCAGGGCACGGACGTGCGTGCGACTGTAACAGGATAGGACTCCTTTTTGTAATAGTTTTAATCATGGCAGAAACTGTATTAACTATCTGTTCTTTTGTTCGAGTTCTATGCAAACATTGTTTATAGCATGCATTTTTGGATCTTATGGTCTAGGGCAGTGGTAGGCAAGTTTAGTCCTGCAGAGCCACACACAATAAATTAAGGATATCTCTGCTGCGTACTGGACATAATTGCTTCTTCAGTCATCCTGTGCTTAAGATGTCTTAAGCCTTTAACTGTACTATATATCTTTCAGTAGATCTACAGTGAATTGCAAAAGTATTCACCCCCCTTGGCATTTTTTGTTGCCTCGCAACCTGGAATTAACATGGGTGGTTTGCGGATTTGCATCATTTAATTTACAGAACATGCCCACAACTTTGAAGATATGTTTTTTTTTTTTTATTGTGAAGCAAACAACAAATAGGACAAAATAACAGAAAAAGTCAATGTACATAACTATTCACCACCCTAAAGTCCAATACTTTGTAGAGCCACCTTTTGCGGCAATCACAGCTTGAAGTTGCTTTGGATAAGTCTCGACCACCTGGGATTTTTGGCCATTCCTCCTTGCAAAACTGATCCAGCTCCTTCAAGTTTGATGGTTTGCGCTTGTGAACAGCAATCTTTAAGTCTGACCACAGATTTTCTATTGGTTTGAGGTCTGGGCTGTGACTAGGCCATTCCAACACATTTTCATGTTTCCCCTTAAACCTCTCAAGTGTTGCTTTAGCAGTGTGTTTGGGCTCATTGTCCTGCTGGAAGGTGAACCTCTGTCCTAGCCTCAAATTACGCACAGAGTGGTAAAGGTTTTGCTCAAGAATATCCCTGTATTTAGCACCATCCATCTTTCCCGTAACTCTGACCAGTTTCCCAGTCCCGGCTGCTGAAAAACGCCCCCACAGCATGTTTCTGCCACTACCATGTTTTACTGGTGGGATGGTGTTCTTTGGGTGATGTGATGTGTTGGGTTTGCCCCAGACATAGCATTTTCTTTGATTGCCGAAAAGTAAAATTTTAGTCTCATCAAAGCACCTTCTTGCATACATTTTGGGAGTCTACCACATGCCTTTTCGCAAACTCAAAAACGTGCCATTTAGTTTTTTGCTGAAAGTTCTGGCTTTCTTCTGGACACTCTGCCATCCATAAAGCCAACTCTATGGAGCGTACGGCTTATTGTCGTCCTATGTACAGATACTCCAGTCTCTGCTGTGGAACTCTGCAGCTCCTCCACGTTTACCTTAGGTCTCTGTGCTGCCTCTCTGATTAATGCCCCCCTTGCCCGGTTCATGAATTTTGGTGGGTGGCTGTCTCTTGGCAGGTTTGCTGTTGTGCCATGTTCTTTCCATTTGGTTATGATAGATTTGATGGTGCTCCTGGGGATCATCAAAGTTTTGGATAATTTACACAATTTATTTAATTTTTCTTAAGTTTAGAGAGTCCCTTTATATCAAAAAAGTCTTTCCTCCTTTGTCTGAATTTCTAATGACTATATTGCTATCTTGTTGTAATTGTCTTAGAGACATTTTTTCTGCTTTCGTAAGGTTATGGCAGATATTTCCTTTATTAGATAGTTTTTTTTTTTCCATGCCCCGAACCACATTACTGACAAAAAGGTCAATATTGGGGCTAATGCTTAATGGTGGTGTATATTTACTTTTTGGTTTCAAAGAAGAGTAAGAGCCTATTGGTTGAAATTGTTTTTTCGAAGTCAGACCAATCTGTTTCGCAAGTAAGTATATTGTCAGAACGTATTTTAGGGACACGTTTCTTAGATCTCCTGAATATGTTCCCACTTTGAAAATCATTCAGATCCATTTGAGATTTCTTTTGTTTCCTATCTACCAACATTTTCTTAAAGTTTTCTATATCCTTTTGGAGTTTATTTTCAAGTTCTATGAAACTTGGATCTGTGTTGTGTTCTCTTATTTTTTCCTCTTTTTTTTTTTTCAATTGTGGATTAATCTCCTTAAATTGTATTTGTTCCCACTCTAAAATTAAAGTCATAAGTTCTTTTGAACATCTTAACACAGAATCCCATTTGTTTTACAAATTTCTCAGATAGGCCTTGAATAGTGGGGAATAAATTCATTCGTAACCCCCCTGGGTACCAAATTGTTGGACAAATAATATTCCAAACTTGCTATCAAAGAACTGATTTCTTAAATTAGGCTCATTACGTTGACCCAGATTTAAATCTTTGTTAAATATACTATTAGTTTCATTAAACCAGCTTCCTTGATTCCAATTTTAAGACAGGAATCCTATTGAGGATTCCATGCTGTTAGTAGAAATATATGTATATATACACCGAGCTTAACACCTAGAGATAGAACTAAGTTCACTAATAATAAACTATAGAAAACCGTAAAATTAGGTGGCTCAAGGTATAACAAAATACTGGAAGAAAAGGGGTGCTACTAAGGATAAAAAAATATATGTAAGAATCAAAGAGAGAGAAAGGTATTCTTCTGTCCTTCTGATGAGTGGTTGAAGTGGTTATAATTATTAAAGTTCTTTCTAAGCTTATACCATTTTCCATAATTTATTTTATTTTTTTCCTCATAGATCCTTATATTTGCACATTTAGCACTAGCACTTTTATATCAAACATTTTCTTTGATATACCTCAGCAATTGGCGCTTTACTACTATTTCCATTATATGTGATTTAATACGATTATTATTGTTAGCACTTGGCACTTTTGTCACTTAGTACAATATATATAGGTATATTGCCACTCATTCTGTTTTGTTTTCAAGCACTATTACACTGCATTATATATACTTTTTGGACTTATAGGATCTAATATTACAATGATTTATAATTATATGGTAGCTTTGAAGTCTTTTCCACTTCACCACTCTTTTCATGACGTCAGCGTTCCAGGATTTTAAACCAGTTATTTTAATCTCATTATTAAACATTAAGTTTTAATATTTGTTTTGCCTCTATTTTGTTGATTAAGCAGAGGGTGTGCACTATCCTATAAAAGGATATCTTTCTTTCTTTCTCTTTGATTCTTACATATATATTTTTTATCCTTCGTAGCACCCCTTTTCTCCCAGTATTTGTTATACCTTGAGCCACCTAATTTTGCTGCTTTTCTATATTTTTTTTTTTTTTATAACCTAACCCTGACTTGTACTTCTCAACAACATTGTCCCTTACTTGTTTGGAGAGTTCCTTGGTCTTCATGGCAGTGTTTGGTTAGTAGTGCCTCTTGCTTAGATGTTGCAGCCTCTGGGGCCTTTCAAAAAGGTGTGTATATGTAATGACAGATCATGTGACACTTAGATTGCACACAGGTGGCCATCATTTCACTAGTTATGTGACTTCTGAAGGTAATTGATTGCGCCAGAGCTTTTTATGGGCTCCATAACAAAGGGTTGAATACATACGCACATGCCAATTTTCTTTTTTCTATTTTTATTTTTTTATTTTTTTATAGTTTTTTGTATATATTTTTCTCATTTTACTTCATCAACTTATATTGTGTTCTGATCCATCACATAAAATTCAGATTAACAAAACATTAAACTTAAGGCTGTAATGTAACAAAATAGGTAAAAAGTCGGGGGGGGGGGGGGTGAATACTTTTGCAAGGCACCGTAAATGTCTGTAATACTTCATGTTCAGTGCATGATGAGAAGGGGGCCCAGGAAGGGCAATAAAGAGTTGTATGTTGGATCTTCTGAGCATGTGCTGGGAGGGGGTATTTGATCATAAAAACTGAACTCCCCTCCAATTAGGCCACACATTTCTTCTTCCCCACTGCTGAATAGAAAAAAATGGCGAAGCGTACATCTTTTAAACTTAAGATTAGCGCTTACGGTGCTGAATAAGTATATGGCACCTCTTAAAATACCATTGGGGTGATATTTTTTTTTAAATGTATTCTTTTGAAGAATTACATTTTAAAATAGGCACCGTGTTTTTCTAATATAAACAAGATAATACAGCCCCTAATTACGTTTTATATGAAATCCTGCTTTTGTGGGACCTGCTATTTAGTTTCAACAGATCTAATTCCTGACTTTGCAGTAGACTTTGAAAGAGCAAGAAGTGTCTGTCTGCACAATGGTACTGCCAGAGCTTGTAGCAGGGCTAAATGGAGGCTCATGAGTTACAAGGACACACACCCCTGAAAATGTAACACTCAGCAGAAAGGGAAAAAAAACAAAGGAAGCCTACACTGAAGAGTAATTGCATACAAATGGTCATACAAACCAAAAAATAATGTCGCTATTATTTTCTTGTTTTAAAATACAGTTTGCCGTTGACCAATATAATTCTTACATTATTCTTCTTTTTGCAGATTAGGAAACGCCTTCTCCTGCTCGTGATCTGTAGAATCCCAGAAGTAGCATAATGCAGGTGGCGGAGGGGAACCCACTGATGCTAGGGCATACCTTACAGGAACTTTTGGGCCATGATACTGTGCAAGTTGAACTCATTCCAGAGAAAAAGGGACTTTTCCTCAAACATGTGGAATATGAGGTTTCAAGCCAGGTGAGTGATATATCTAGCAAATATTGGTGTGTAACTGTTCTATTTTAGGACAGGATTTATTTTTCGATATAAAGTTATGGAATGGTCACTGGCTGGCCTTGGATTATCTGATGACTAAAGTGATGGATATGTTTGAAAGATCACTGCAATACTTATACAGGAAAGTTTAATTTTGTTTAATAACTGATCAGTAATAAAAGCAGTATTTGAAGACAAGAAAAAAATCTATGTAGATTTAAGTCTTACATTTGAACTTTAGTGTTTGAGCATTTAGCAGCTGTGACCATGGGGTTGGAAAGCATCTGCCCAGAAGGCTGTCATATCCTGCTATGGTCACTACAGGCACACCTAGAAAAAGAGCAGTGGGCAGATCTTCTCCCACCGCTTAATGCCTAATATGGGATGGACAGAATCCTTTCTGCTAGCTGATGAAACACTAATGCTCAAATGTAAACTTTAACAATCTACATTCAATTTATATTATTCAAAATCTAGATTTCATTGCTAAATAAACAAACCCTATTGTATGGTCACTACAATGGCCCTTTATGGGAATACAAATCAGAAGCAAATATAAAAAAAAATCTAGAAACTTATTTTTTAATGATATTAAAGGTTCTGATCTTCTATTTTTCATTTAAAAGTGCAATGTAGTGTATTTTTAATCCCTATGAAACCGCTTATGCAACAACATCAGGATATCCTTCTGGAAAAATGTGTGTCAACGTTGTCAGTTGAACAGGAGTAACAGAGCTCTCCATATAAATCTAAAAACCCTGGCACACTCCAATTAGAATAAGTAAAATAAAAAAATAGAGAAATAATGACTAGAACAATTTATAATTGTTGTTTAAAGGAGCGGTGGACAGGTTGGTACTATAACCGCTTCCAACAGTCCAGGATTTCAGGTAAAACAAAACAGTGCAACAGACTAATTCAAAGAGAACCTGAATACACGTGCAGAGAGATACAGAAACTTGGATTGCCGGCGGCCCTTGTAGGACGAGATTTAAAATAAAGTTAAGTTATTATTAAAGTGCATGCTTGCCATTTTGTTTCTACAGAAAGAAAAAACATGAGATCTTTTGCATTGTTTTTCCTTATTATGCAGTTGAGTTTCTACCAAATGGTAATTGGTTGATTTGAAGTGCTAATTTGTAAGAGAATTTATGTTTCTGGGATAACACAGTGTGCCCCAATGTTGTCATGGAGTTAGATCCCCTCCCCCATATCAAGCACTCCAAGTTACATATTCTGATTCACAAATTAGCATACAAGAGCTGCATAAACAATGCTGAATATCTCTAGTATAATTAACTTTACTGAAAAACTGTGAGTACAAGGCAAGACAAAGCAGACTGCCCGTTCAATTTCCAAAATAAAACGCCTTCATTTATAAGGTCATCGTTTCACTTTTACAGTGCAAAAGACCTTTTCATAACCAGGTATAGCTTTAGGGACAACACTAATAATCCTTATTTTTTTAAATGCCCATTATCTGCATATTTATTATGCAATAATTCTAAGTACTTAATGACTCTAAATTATATCCCGTTTAAAAATTTCCTAGCATCACTGAACTCTTAGGGCCTCATTCAATTGCAATTTGTCAATTGAATAGGGCTCTAAATAAGCACATAACATATTTTTTTTAAAGAAGTTTTTAGTTAGTAAACATCTATTCAAAAGCAAAGATTTCACTAACTAAAAACTTCTTTAAAAAAAAAATGCTATGTGCTTACTTAGAGCCCTATTCAATTGGCCAAATCACAATTGAATGAGGCCCTTAGAATTTAGTGAAATCTGTTAAATATTTTTGGCTTGCTTGCTTTATTTGCTATCAATGAGGGAGAATGTTAGGGGAAAATTACAGTACAAATACTGATTTAATGTCAAAATAAAGCAAGTAAGCCCAAAATATTTTATACATTTCACTAAAATGTTTATAAAAGACTAAAAGAGATTAATTTTGAACCAATAAAAATCAAAATGTGTTGGGCCTTTTTAATCTAACATTGATTGCATAATCAAACATGTTGGTTAGTCTTAATTTTTCATTAAGACTTTTTTATTTTTTTATTTAGATTGATGTTCTTAAGACTTATGTCAGTGAACATTTCAAATATGGTATAATTTTAAACTAGGCAATAACAAGTTATTTATTAAATTAACGGTAATGAAAAAGTTTAATTTTCCTAATGGTAAAATAAAATTTAAAGTTTGCCATTTTGAGTTGTCATCTGTTGCAATCAGCACACCAAAAGGAGCTTGAGACATTATTTTAATTGAGAGTCAAATTTAATGTATTTATTGATAAGCCTCTTCATTGCTTTCTCGACTGTCACTTAGATTTGGGCATGTATTTTTTTATAATTTTTGTATAGGTAATCGTGCAGAAAACAATGCCTTAGGGGCTTATTTGTAGTTAAATGCACTAATCTCTAATTGACATAATGTTTCAACGTACTTTTGGTAGGGTGTATCATAAAAGCTGACTGACAGCACAAAATGGCAAGCTTCCATCTTTTCCTGTTGGAAAATTATGTTTTTTTTTTTGTTTTTTTTTAATAACATTCAATTGATAAAGTACTTGTTATTGCTCATAGTTTTAAATTTATACCATATTTGAAACCTCTGCTGGCTATGTTAAGTAAAGAAAAAAAAAACGGACTTGATCATTTTCCTTCTATTGACATGCTTCCATGAGACAGGAACACCTTTCATATCTCACTTTCTGCCTTCATTCCAGTTTTTTAAGTCCTCTGTGTACAGAAGATACAATGACTTTGTGGTGTTCCAAGAGATGCTGTTGCAGAAGTACCCGTATCGTATGGTGCCTGCTCTCCCACCGAAGAGAATGATTGGAGGTATTTGACTGTTATCCAGTGCAAAATGCACTGTAGAGAATGTGGGTTGCCATCTTGTAGCTGCCATCTTGTACAAGTCTTCATTCTTTAACTCCACACAACTTCACACTTCTAAAAACATGTACTAGAAATATATTTGTTAGTGGCTTGTCCACAGTTCATGACTGTAGTTTTAGCCATGGAGGAACCATATGGACCCTGTTCGTTTTCTGTGCCTTGCACGATAGTAGGTTTAGAGCCTACCTATATATGACCTTGGTCAAATTGGTACCAACAACTGTTAAAAAGCAAACAAAAACATAGTTCTCGATCAGCCTCACATTGCTATTTTTTTAACCCTTTCAAAGTTGGAGTAACGCAAGTAATTAATATTAATATATGTCCAAGAGAAACTACCCTGACTGAAACTTTTATCAAAAACTGTTTCCTCTGAATTCATTTTTTATTAACCCAAAATGTCAAGTCCTTATTAATATACAGTAATTTGATGCAGTGTCCAGTCTTTGGATTCAAACATGGTCAAGATTTCTCACAATAGTTCCTTTAATTTAAATAGAAGTGTCTCACAATAAATCACAACTGAAAAAATCCCAAGTGCTGTTGTTTGCAAAATGATCTTGGGATTTCAATGAGTACTCCAATGGATTTTTTGGAACATAAGAATCCAAAATGTGTTCTATTTTCATAAAAAAATGACTTTATTTTGCCTCCGTATAGCCTTGTGCTTATCCCAGACATGTCTAACTTAACTAGATCTGTTTGACTCTAAAACTTCAACTGCAAGGCAGTTCTAGTAAAGTCGATTTTACCAATACACTCAAGGCGCTACCACTGTTCCTGTACTCCACTTCTCTGCTCTACCAAGGATTTTCATAAGTCATCCTTTAACATACAAAAATAAAGTTTGGGATTTTTTAAACACAGTCTTTACTTGTATACTAAACCATACAGACTGGTGATCACTGGACTATAGGCTCTCGCCTACAGATATATCTGAAACTATATCTCAGTTTGTGAGTAGATAGCTTCCTTGTGAGAAGGCTCCTTAACACATTATGTAAATTATGCCAATCTCAAGGAATGTAGAATATAATTACTTCTGACTGATCCAGTTGTAGGATTCTTCCCGTCCACATAAGGCAAATTTAAATCTTGCACGGGGTGAGGGGGAAGAACGAGACACAGGGGCGGGGAGAGAGAGAAAGAAAGAAAAGGGGCCACCCTAGTGCAGATGACAGACAGACAGACAGACAAACAATGAATTCCAACTCTCATGTTATTACCCCAAATATATGAGGTATAATACAGGTATAGGTTGCAACTCCAAAGGTTCGTAGTCCACTTTGGCTTCCTTCTTGGTAGTAAAGCTGTATGTCCAAATATACCGATGAAAAGCGAAGGACTCCAAAAATTGGTCAAACTGGTAGTATTTTTATTTTAATTTGACCAATCATTCACAAATAACAAACTGGGTGAGACTTCCACTGATCACATGGAAGAAACTCCCAGTATAAAACAAACAATGCAAAACAAGACGCATTTAGCTCCACTATTGGAGCTTCCTCAGTTGATAAAAAGAAATCGTATAAAAATATACATATATAGAAAGAAACATTTAAAAAAAAAAGAAAAATCACATAACAAATTCTGTGTACACATAAATGTGCATTCCAAAATCTTCCATACAGGAGAATATCTTCATCATTTTCGGTTGCTTTGAAATGCAGCGGAACCCTGAAGAGTATACAAGATATTTACAAGTCTAAGATTATCGTGATCTGATACAGATGACATTTGTGACTATTATACAGAGACTATCTGGTGTTTCCTTTTTTTTTTTTTTTTTTTTCAAGGCTTGTTTTTATTTGGCGTTACCAAAGTGGGGACTGATTGTACGAACAGCCTCACACTATCTTTCATCTAGATTAATATAAAAAGCACTTTTAATTTTTTGGATATGGCCCATTGGAGAAGGAACTGGCAACCCACTGAGTACCAAGTAAATCAGCATGGTGTGTTGTGGTCCATGAGGTCACAGAGTCGGACACGACTGAACGACACAAACACAATATACAGCAAGAATATTCAGTTTTGTCCATGATTGAGAAGTTTTGTAGTAACAAAAGTAATCAACAGCATCAATTCTAATCTCTTTGATTTTTAAGTTCTGATTTTCTTTATTGAAGTCAAATAAAAGATCCTTGAAAGTTTTTTTTTGTTTGTTTTTTGTTTTTAATGCCCTCAGTAGAGGTGAAGAGTATTTTTGTGGCTCGCCACGGATTACAGTTTTCAGACTGAAAATGATATACAAAAAAACATGTCAAATTTTGTCTAAATATAATATTTGAAGCAACGCCTGAAGTATTAAGGCATCAGAACTCTCATGATTTGTGTTCCCTTCAATGAGATGAAACCGTTTGCAAAGACTGGAAGTTATTTTTGTTCTGACAGAAAGGGAATACATTTATTAGAAAAGCTATAAAAACAATATTAAGAGTATGAGCCGTGATGGCGGCTGTCAGTGCCTGTTCTTCGCTGTCTTTGATCAGAGATGATGTGAGCACCAGGGAGCTGTAAGTGCTACAAATTACAGAAAGAGAGAAATAACTCAGAATAGATAACTGTTTAGATTTCAGCACATCAAGAGAAAAAGTACAATTCTCAGATGCTTCAATTTATGGATCACAGAACCTTAATTATCCAGGATACACTTTAACTCTTTTTGTGCTGTGTGTTAAAAGGATGGGGGTTGATAATAGTTTAAAAGTATGTGTGTGTTTTACAATTCTGATCTGCATGAAAAATTAGGTATCGTCAAATGTATAAATTATAGAATTCACAATAGCAATAAGGCATAAGCTAAAAAAAAATATTTTTAGAGAATGCTCTTTATTTTCACACACACACACACTCTCACACACACGCACACTCTCACACACACGCACACTCTCACACACACGCACACTCTCACACACACGCACACTCTCACACACACGCACACTCTCACACACACGCACACTCTCACACACACGCACACTCTCACACACACGCACACTCTCACACACACGCACACTCTCACACACACGCACACTCTCACACACACGCACACTCTCACACACACGCACACTCTCACACACACGCACACTCTCACGCACACTCTCACACACACGCACACGCACACACACACGCACACGCACACACACACACACACACACACTCTCACGCACACGCACACTCTCACGCACACGCACACTCTCACGCACACGCACACTCTCACACACACACACACACACGCACACTCTCACACACACACACACACACACACGCACACTCTCACACACACACACACACACGCACACTCTCACACACACACACGCACACTCTCACACACACACACACGCACACGCACACTCTCACACACACACACACACACACGCACACTCTCACACACACACACACACACACGCACACTCTCACACACACGCACACTCTCACACACTCTCTCTCTCACTGCTTGTGCCTGACAGATTCCATGTTTGTTCCTTCCACAAATCCAGCTGACTTGGAGTCTGATGAATGACTGTGTGCTAATTTGTTATTATCTGTTCAGGTGTAGGTGGAGAAGGGAGTTTGATTTGTTAAGGCATTGGTAAATTTAGAGGTTCTGAGTTTCAACTAGGAGAAAAATGCTTTAGAATTGTATTTTCTATTTTTATTTTTTTAACATTTGGCATCTACCCACCTCCCTGAACATGCTCCGTAGAAGACTTCACAAGTGAACTTTGTTTTACTTACATTTCTATCATGGCAGCTCCCATGCATTAGCAGGGTCTACTAAAAAGAATATTTTCTTAGTCATTTATACTCCTAGGTTACACAGATGCTAATGTTAGTTGGTTGCAGAATTCACAAACCTTTATAGTAATCTACAATAGTCCTTTGAAGACAAATTAAAACACTTAGGAGCTCCCTGTAAAATCAAACCTGATGTAAAGCTTATTTTTATCTTCCAGCTGATCGTGAGTTCATTGAATCTCGTAGACGTGCTCTGAAGAGGTTTATCAATCTTGTAGCCAGACACCCATCTTTTTGGGATGACGTGCTGGTGAATATCTTTCTTTCGTACAATGGCCAGGTGAGTGCTGCTTTATGCGCTTGTCTGTCGGCAGCTTTATACAGATTTATTATTGTTTTATAGTTATGTTAAAGGACTGCTGTAGCAGACTTCCTGCAGTGTTGCGGTGTCTGACTGGTGTAGATCTGCGGTCTGATCTTCACCAGTTACGCACCGGAACAAACAGCTAGCTCGCCCCTTATTATGCAAAAGGGACAGAGCCATCTAGCACGATGGGCAGAAACCTATAGAAGTAAGAGCTTTACAGTATAACTACTAACATTAAAACATTTAAACATTATAAATGAAGTATACTTATGCATGTACTTTCATATTAACAGTCTTTATTTTTATAGTACAGTGGTGGTTTATTACTGGTGACCGTACTTGCATTGGGACCAATTTCATATTTTTCGGCAAAAGTGAGAAATTGATAGTTAAAGAGTTTGGCATGCCTATTTTGCCACATCCCATTTGATAGATGACTTATTCCCCCCCAAAAACTATAGTATGATGAACTGTAAAAATTAAATTGGCACACATTATGATTACTTGAATTCACAGTCAGTATGTCTTAAAGAACCACTTTAGATTGGGGAAAAAGTCATGGGCATACACTTCCTGCTGACTTGGAGACTGACCGGGAGTATTTAACTAATCCCCTACAATATTCTAGGTGTTGTTATATTGTTTATGAAGCTGTGCTTTATAATCCTCTGTTTTTTTTTATTTAAAGGGATAGGGAAGATTTTGTGATTTCACTAGGACCATAATATACAGATGTATCTATTCACTATTTTAGATATTTGCTGAAGTTAAAGCTACTCTACATATTTCATATTTAGGTGTGCCACTTAACAGAGATCCTTCACTCTTCAGTAGACACTGCTAGTCCTAATAAGCAGCTGCATTTGACTTGTGGTTCTAAGTTTAAATCTTACCAGGTCCTTTTTTTTTTTTAATAATAATTTTATTTACCAACCACTTTCAAGCCATTACCTGATGATCCATAGAAGTTTTTGGTTACTTTCATTTTTCCTTTAATGATTATGCTTATATTTGGTTTAGCTTTGAAATTGCTACAGTAGTAGCAAAAGTTTTTATAATTTTAAAATAATTACATACATTGTTTGTTTTATTCTGAGATAGAATGGTAAATTCTGTGTTTTTGTTTTCAGGACATACAGAATAAAATGCGGGAGTCCATACGTGGTTTGGGAGATGAGTACGTAACCACCAAACTGTCTTCACGAGCTAAGGTACACCACAGATTCAGATCCTATTCAGCTTCTGTTAGAAATACTTGAATAAGTGGTATTTTGCTGCCTTTTGGAGACTTAATCCCTTAATATTTAATTGGTTGTTTTTCCTTTTTAATACATATGTATGGTGTGAGGTAAGAAAATACTACTAGAAAGCATGGATATGAGCGGGGTATAGTGTTTGCTGGACATTAGGATGCACAAATTACTGGTTTAGACTCCGCTATGTCTCCCTGTACACAAGATTATTTTTCTTGTATTTCCCTCTTCTGCGTTTTCCCTCTTAAATCATTGGCTTCTCTCTCCTTTTTTATTCTCTTGTAATACAAGTGTTCCCTTGGGATCATTATTGCAGCTTACTAGGAAAGAGGTCAAGAAAACGAACTGGAACATGGCATCTATAGAAAGTTGTAGAAAAGGGAACGTGGGCCAAGAAATTCTGGGAGGCGGGGGCTGCAGCAGGGGCCAGTCAGTGGTTTGCATAAATGACAGCCAGGCTGTGCTGGAGAAAGAGGAGATGTCGGCCTGTGAAGTTTGGGGGACAGCCCGGGTGTTGAATGTGGGAGGTGGAGAGTGACTGTCATGGCAAGTTGTGAGGGAGGTTTCGAGCCAGGACATATGGACCAAATGAAGAAACAAACCAATATTATGTCCGGGAAGGGAGAGTGGCAGATGGCACAACGATAAAATCAAACCAGGGCAAGGTAGATGGGTGAGAAAGATGTGAAAATGTCTGGAATGGGGTGATAGTCTGCTGGGAAGGAGGATTGGCATGAATGAAAGCCAGGGCAAATGCATGATCATGATATTGCTGTAAGTTATGGCATTGTATGTTATTTTGGTTTGGAATTATACAGTCAATATTACAGAAGGCTGAAGTCTATTCATTCATGGATATAGTTTAAGTCTTTGTTTTTCAACCTCAACTACTATGTAATAAAGTCAAATCTTCCCAATTTAGTTTACCTTGTTATGCATGTTTTGTATTATATGAACAAGAACAACTTTCAAACCAATGACCGCATGCAAGTCATGCTAGGACATATACATAATTGTACATCCATAACTGCAATCCAGGCACTAGAGTATACAGTGGATATAAAAAGTCTACACACCCCTGTTAGAATGTCAGGTTTCTGTGCTGTAAAAAAATGATACAAAGATAAATCATTTCAGAAAATTTTCCACCTTTAATGTGACCTATAAACTGTACAACTCAATTGAAAAACAAGCTGAAATCTTTTAGGTGGAGGGAAGAAAAAATATAAAAATAAAATAATATGGTTGCATAAGTATGCAAACCTTAAACTAATACTTTGTTGAAGCACCTTTTGATTTTATTACAGCACTCAGTCTTTGCCACTCAGATTTGCCAACTCTTCTTTGCAAAAACACTCCAAATCTGTCAGATTGTGAGGGCATCTCCCTATTCAGATCACCCCACAGATTTTGAATCGGATTCAGGTCTGGGCTCTGGCTGGGCCATTCCAAAACTTTAATGTTCTTCTGGTGAAGCCATTCCTTTGTTGATTTGGATGTATGCTTTGGGTCGTTGTCATGCTGAAAGATGAAGTTCCTCTTCATGTTCAGCTTTCTAGCAGAAGCCTGAAGGTTTTGTGCCAATATTGACTGGTATTTGGAACTGTTCATAATTCCCTCTATCATAACGAAGGCCCCAGTTCCAGCTGAAGAAAAACAGCCCCAAAGCATGATGCTGCCACCACGATGCTTCACTGTGGGTATGGTGTTCTTTTGGTGATGTGCAGTGTTGTTTTTGCGCCAAACATATATTTTGGAATTATGGCCAAAAAGTTCAACCTTGGTTTCATCAGACCATAACACCTTTTCCCACATGCTTTTGGGAGACTTCAGATGTGTTTTTGCAAAATGTAGCCTGGCTTGGATGTTTTTCTTCGTAAGAAAAGGCTCTCGTCTTGCCACTCTACCACATAGCCCAGACATATGAAGAATACGGGAGATTGTTGTCACATGTACCACACAGCCAGTACTTGCCAGATATTCCTGCAGCTCCTTTAATGTTGCTGTAGGCCTTTTGGTAGCCTCCCAGACCAGTTTTCTTCTTGTCTTTTCATCAATTTTGGAGGGAGCTCCAGTTCTTGGTAATGTCATTGTTGTGCCATACTTTCTCCACTTGATGATTACTGTCTTCACTGTGTTCCATGGTATATCTAATGCCTTGGAAATTCTTTTGTACCCTTCTCCTGACTGATACATTTTAACAATGAGATCCCTCTGATGCTTTGGAAGCGCTCAGTTTATAGGTCACATTAAAGGTGGAAAAAGTTCTGAAATGATTTATCTTTGTCTAATTTTTTTACAGCACAGAAACCTGACATTTTAACAGGGGTGTGTAGACTTTTTATATCCACTGTATAAAATTCAGCTTTTATGTTTCATTAAAATAGTGATATTAAAATATGGCTATTTTAAATTAAAATACAAAATATCTTACAACTCCCTCTGAAAAGTATCACCGCAGGAATTAATTCTAATCAATTATATCGTACCATGCATTTTGTGTTAGTGATTGTAAATATACACAATAATCCGACTCTATTAATAATCAGAATAGTATTTAATAATTATTAGGTGCAATATCAGAAGGCCAATTGTGTGTTAGTCCACCCCAAAACTCCTAGATACATTCTAATCCTATATGGAGAAAAGTCCCTATGCTATATATGTAGCAGAGTTTGGATTAGGTCCCACTACTTGCCACTTTACTGATCACGAAAGATCTAGCTACACAGCATCTATCCTTCCATCTATACTTGCTCATATCCCATATATAAGTGCCTTCAATCTTGGTATAGCAATAATAGCCTATTAATGAGTAATATAAATTACCCCCTAATTCTACTGTCAAATTTCCATTAGGTGAGCTATTTGTACTTCATCATTACTGACTGCAAGTAATAAATAACCTATATAGAGCCACATTGAACGATCGTATTCAAATAATATTCCTCTTAGCAAGTCAAATTGTCTTAGGCTACTTAGCCGCTATTTAACATATCACATCCTTACCATAGAACATATGTTTTTAAATTAATGTTTAAAAGATAATTATACAACAATTAGAAGTTACCTGCTAATGTCACATACTATTATATGATGGGATCACATTGAACATATATAGTATACCAAACATCAGTACTTTACATATATTTCCTGGCACAATAACAAACTGTATCAGTTTCTCTGTGAACCCGCCTAGAGATGTCATCAGGGGAGACGAACGATTACAGCCTGACACGCACATTTGCTTCTACGGTTAGAATGTATCTAGGAGTTTATGGGTGGCCTAGCGCACAATTTGCCTTCTGATATTGCGCTTAATGTTTACTATTTAGTAGTGTGATTATTGATTAATAGAGTTGGATTATTGTGTTTATATACAATCAACACAAAATTCATGTTGTTTTTCTTGTTTATACGGCTAATCTTAACACTTCCCATGGTTAATATACAATTTAATACCAAGATGCATTAGTGAAGGGGGGAAGGGAGACACAGGGGAGGAAGTGGGGGGTAAGAGACACAGGGGAGGAAGTGGGGGGTAAGAGACACAGGGGAGGAAGTGGGGGGTGAGAGACACGGGGTAGGAAGTGGGGGGGGGGGGAGAGACAAACCGTTCATAAACCGATAGCGTTACATACATTGTATTTTCTATGTCATGCCTTTGAGTGTGAACCCTAATTCAGCTTCATTCTATATGTTTTGTATTTAGTACATTTGGTCCAGAGAAAGGCAAGCAAAACACTCCACTGAGTCCATGAAAGTTGTCACATTTAGGGCACACAAATCTATTAATCTGATTTTTCCCTAGATCAGTATTCTTACCTGTTCTATGTTGGTCAAAATGTTTGGTATAATGGTGATAACAAGCAGATAGTGACATGCTGTTTGTCTGTAATGCATTGGTAATTTAAACCCTTTCAACAGTCCCAGTTAGTGCAGAAATAAAGATAATACATATAAGTAAATATAATTATCGTTCATGATTGTTTAAAATATTGAGTGGATGTGTTAGATAAATAAAGCTATAAAAGTTAGGTGTTTTGAGCATAAATTAAACAAAGTTCCTTCCTCTCTCCTAATGACTTTGACTATAAAAAAAATTAATCAAAACAACAGTTTAAAGGTATTTTATTATTTACCCAACTGGCCATGCTCTTGTGTCTATACTGTGAGAGATGATTAACCTTGTTAAATAAATTCATTATGAGAAACTGAGGATCTCTTCATGTAGTTTTTGCTTAAAATACAAATCTTATATGATAATTTATCTAACAAGTCCACTAAAAATGTAAAAACAGACTGTTGTTGTTGTTTATATTTATGTATATGTATATTTTGTACTGCTGCAATAACTAAGAGCTTTGCCATCTCAATTTAATGGATGGCCTTGCATTTACTGCACTGTTTAATATGGCAAATCCTTTCTGACCTATCTATACTCCTCTTTTTTTCCTTCCTAGGATTATCTCCCGGCTGATATCCAGGTCCAATTCGCTGCCAGCAGAGAGTTAATCAGAAACCTCTTCAACAGTTTTTACAAACTGCGAGATCGGGCAGAGAGAATGGCTGCACGCGCCACAGATAATGCCACGGACCTTCTAGGCTTTGGGAAAGAACTAAGGTAAGACCCAAAGGAATCCTATACTGCGTATGTATATATGTTTTATTGCTAGTCTTTTTTAATATGACTTTGGGAATGTAAGTTCTCTAAATGGTTCTGATTAAATTATCTAGTAAAACACCATTTACTCATTTAGCATGCATATTTTTGAGAACTGAAGAACCCATTTAACTAACCCTTCTAACAATGTTGGATAAAGAACCCCCATGGTGACTTACCTACGGTATGATAAGTTTAATTCAAGTGACACAGCAAAAACTCCGAATACTGTATAATTTAACACTATATAGTCAATGACAAGTACTTTATCAATAACATGTTAAAAAAAAGTTGCTTTTTGTTATATTTAACTTAAATTTGCAGTTTGCAATTTTTTTGTTAAAGGAACTCTTAGGCAAATTTTTGTTTTTTTATAAATGTTTTAACGATTCAACTTTAATTTTATATCTGGAGGTGTCTTAGAGGTATAACATTTATATGATAATAATATTGAGGATGATACAATTAAGGCACTCAATTAAATCATTTTATATAAAACCAAAATGTTGCCTAAAAAGTCCCTTTAATCACCCATTCTAATCGAAAATATTGTTTTTTGTTTTTTTTTGTCTTTTTTATTGGTAATAATTGCTTATTATGCTGTAAGATGGCTATCTCTGTTATTTTTAGTCTAAATCCATAAAAGTTGAGAAGAATTAGCATGTACCAATCTATGGAGTAACTAGTCAATATTTAACAACATGTACTTTATTCAGTGAATGTTATTACCGTAGTTTTTAATTATATTCCATACTTGGGACCTCTGCTGAGTGTATGTGTGTTTTTATTTATTTATTTAACTTTTTTTCCTTTTTTAAATCCACACATTTTGATATCCTCTCAATAATAAGATTAAATCCACCTGGGATACATTTTATTTTCTTCTTGTTCCATTAGGCTCTCGTTACTTCAAATATTACTAATCATTTTATCAATGTGGTCACATCAATATTTTAATTTGTACTAATATGTAAATAAGTACTAGAAATTATATAGAGGATGAGAATACTGGTAAATTGATTTATTATTGATATTAAAGCCATGTGTGCCGAGGTATGACACGGCCACACATCATTAGAAATAGATTAATAACATCTTGATACAGTGATCTTGTATCTGTTCTTTATGTCTAATGATTTGTCTTATGCATTGGATATAACAGGTTAACTCTAGGCACAAGAATTCCATCTAAGGCTTTAAATTAGTGAATGATGGATAGCACTAAATAAACGTAGCATAAAACCTAGACACGCAATTATTGTGTAGAAGGATTCTCTGTTTATCATATACGGATGATTTATAGGGAGTCTCAAAACTGCATTACTTGTCTCCTCGAACATATGTGTGTATTTGTTATTAAACTAAAGTCAATTAAGTGTCGGTGCTGTGGGTAAATTTGGAGTCTGTCTCTGTGTCTTATGTTTGAAATCTCAAAAAATGCTTCTTCTCTTTAAATCTTAATTTAGTGCCTTAGGCTCTGATACCACCCCACTACCCTCCTGGGCTGCTCTCAATCACAGCACTTGGAGCGCATTGAAGCAAGCGCTGAAGGGTTTATCTGTAGAATTTAATGTTCTCGCTGACAAGGCAGCACAACAGGTAGGTTTGGTTTTGTCTTCTTTTTTTCCTGATTTTTGTAAGTAAAGCAGTAATATACAAGACTGCTTACAAAGTATTTTTTTCATTTATTTCAAACTGCATATTTTAAATATTACAAAAAATAAATAGTTTTTATGCATTAAAAATATTAATTAACCGCTTTAAAGTTTCTTGAAATGAACAGCAAGGGTACAGAGCATACATTAATTTGAAGATCTCAGTATGACTCGTACATCTGTGTCACTGCTGATTGGCTGACACAGGGAAGCCCCATAGCAGTTAAATGCTTGTATCAATTTATTGGGCTTGGCAAGCAAAATTGAAAGAAAAAAAAAAATTGTAAAAAAATTGGATAAAAGTTTATCTGAAAAATCCAATGAATCCCAAAATCTCCCTTGCTTCTGAACAGATAAAATAAAAGAGGAGCGCACCGTTTCTCCGGCTCCAAGCCAGTCTAAAATGTTGAGGACATCCAGCATGGAAGCACAGAGCCACAAGCAGAATTTGCTCACATTTTTAAGATTTTTATCCAAAATGGCATTATGCTCTTGGCTTACACAACTACTGATGTGCTTATTTATTATGTAGTTCAAAAAATGTCACATAATCCCGAAACAGTGGTCTTTTAACTCATGCAGTGAATCTGGTGATAATGCTACTTTCTAGAAATGTAAACTTAAAAGGCCACTGAAGACCACAAAATGTCTATTGTGCATTTTAAAAGGGCATGTTTTTTAAATCTTACAAATTCCACACACATGGAAAATCCCTTATATTAAGGGAAATAAACACTTAAGGGGCCATGGAAATAATTGTTTAATTTTGTTGTATCAGAAAGAGAGTTAGGATGTTTAAGCAAATGTACCCAAAAGTAAAGCCTGTTAATTGTGATTTACATTAAAACCAATGGGAACAAAGCACAAAAAAAGCCCCTTTGTTTCATGTAACATCAGAACAGCGGAGGAAAAAACAACCCCACTCTATCTATATTTAACACTATAAATCAATTACAGGTATTTCTCAAACCAGAACACTTTTTGTAATGTTTAATACGTGATATTTGAAATACATGCTTGGAATCTGTGCACTACAATGACTCTCTACGATTTTCTAAACAAATTGTTTTTATTTTATTGGCTTATACAGTTATTTTGGTACATACTTAACAAATGTAACTACAATGGTCCTTAAAGGGACCCTGTCAATCCAACAGAAAATTGATTTAATTTGTAATAGCATTAAAAACTATCTACACATTGTACCAGCAGTTTTTTCTACAGTAAATATCTACAATTGATTTTGCTGCTCGTGTATGCTAATGTGTGTTGCAGTATGCTAATGCATGGCCCCAAGTTATTGAAAAGGGCAAAATAGGGATTTTTTTTATGTTGGCCACTACCGAGACAGACAAGCAATCCTAATTAGCATATCAACACAGCTAATTAATATGTGTGAGCTGCTCATTTGCAAATATATGCAGCAGCAACAGCATGGAATTTCCCAGTATTGATTCACTTTAGAAGATGATGGATAACACAATGTGTATGAATTAAGAATAACCTGAAAAACAACAATTTGATTTTGTCTCTTCAACTCATGCAAATAATCTGATTTATATGGATACGTTCTAGAAAAGTGTGAAAGAAGAGTGCTCTACGCCTTCATATGTGTTCAAGTAATAACTCTTTTTTTACTTGTGCTTTCTTCTGTGTGAAAACCAGGGGAAGCAGGAAGAAATTGATGTGGTGGAAAAGCTAAATCTGTTTTTGGACCTTCTTCAGTCTTATAAAGTGAGTATGGAATGTAGATTTTTTTTTTTTTTTTGATGTTGTAAACAATACAGCAGATTAACCGTCTGATTGTCAGATGATTGCTAAAAATATACATTACCTTTTTAGTACCCTGAATTGTGTTCCTATGTATTTTACATTTAATTGTCACTCTACTAGCGAGTGTCATACCCATATTTAGCAGTTCCTAAATAAAGACAATGCTCTAGTTTCTCATTTTCCTTTAGTGATGTAAGTCCTTAAGGGGACGTGGAACTTGTCAATAATGCTCTACATCCTCAAACAGAGCCCTGAAAACTAATTGAGAGATATATATATATTTTATTTATTTATTTTCCTTTGGTTTCTTCAGTCATAGAACACCTAAAGTTAAGAGATATTATTGAAAGTGTAGAGATCAGATGAGCAATTGAGAAGAGCGGTAGTTAATTGTCCATTCATAACCTTCTCCCAATAAACTCAATATATAGGCAGGTGCAGCAGAATTAAAAATAACGTGCAAGTAGAGTATTCACTTTCGAAACTTCAATAGCTAAAACTGCGATATTTAAAACCGTAAAATGGGCATTAAATGATTTTACACACTCTCCGCTCCTCTTGAGGTTGGTGCGTAGCCGTATCCATGAGTGGAGAGTCCCTTTAACACAGTAAGAGATAAGTATATAGTATTACATTGTAGTGTAGATTCATGTTCCCTTTGCATAAATTCAACCACAAAGGAGACTTTGACAATCACAGCTATTTGCCAGTCGTACATGAAAAATATAACTATTAAAGAACAGGAACACGTAACCAAAGCAAAGATGTATCTCATTAATCACTATTTTATTTGTGCATGGAATTTCAGTGTTATATATCAGTATAACACTTTTCTTCTTCACTCTTCGCTAGGACCTTTGTGAGAGGCATGAAAAGGGAGTACTGCACAAACACCAGAAGGCCTTACACAAGTACAGCCTAATGAAGAAGCAAATGATGAGCGCCACAGTGCAGAACAAGGAGGCCGAGTCTGTGGAGCAGTTGGAATCTCGCATTGCTGAGGTGAATACAATCACCATCTACCTTGATGGAGCTTCAACTACAATTTCCATTAGTCAGGCCCAGATATTGCATTGGTAAACCGTTTTTCCATCGGATATAGTGTGCCATTGATACAAAACGAGGTTAAATCACTTAAATAAATTATATTGTGTTAGCAATTATACACCTTGATTGGACAGAAATGGAAAATGTACTACACAGTGTTAATTTTGTATTTAAAGCTGCCAGAGCGTTCAGTAGCAGTAACGGAAGCTTTTTCGCTTACTAGTACCTACTCTTCTGTGAGTGTAACAGACAATACTAGCTGATAAAAGAGAATGGATGCCTGCATCAATGCCAAATTTGGTATAAAAGCTAAAAATGCAAAGGCTGGATTTATTTACTGCTTCATAAAAATATTTTGACTATTATCAAGTTTAGTAATTCAAAAGACCATAAAGAAAATGCAAGATTTTAAATGTTGACAAAACTAGGCGTTTTTTTAAAATGATAGGTCAAACTACCAACGGCTTAAAGGGACCTTTTTCTCTGTAAGCTAGAAAACGTCTCCAAAGTATATCACTAATACAGTTATCGTACTGCGAGCCATTCAGGCACGCTGCAGGACTAAGGCTGCAATGAGCGGCGAAGGAGCTCATTGCACGGCGAGCCTCGCAAAGCGAGCAGTTGATGCATGCGGGACTTGGGCTGCAATGGTTTGCGTCATCCTGAGACATGCAGGACTTGGCCAAAATTACGGTATGACTTAGGACCCGAAGCACGTAGATGGACTGCGGGCCTCGCAAAAATACGACTTTAACAGCCGAACCACGAAACTGGAAAAACTAGCAAAAACGCACAAATATGCCTCAAATTCACTTGCACACTCACACAGCACAAGGGGAGCGCCAGGGAGCCTATGAGTGAGATTGCAAGTTAATTTGAGGCATATTTTGCCTTTTTTCAAGATTGTAAATCCCTGAAGCAAAAAAAAAAGGCTGCCGAAAGAACACAAACCAGTAACCATTAACCCAAGGCAGTAATACTTAACGTAGGCCTCTAAACTACACAGGGGGAGAGGCTTGCAATGAGCACCGAAGGCCCTACTTGCGAGACGCCATGAGTGCCAAAGGCACTCATCGTGGGGGTCGCAATGAGCGCTGAAGGGGATCATTGCAAATCAGGAAAGGTGCATTGGCCAAAATGGCAATGAGCGGCAAAGCCGCTCCTCGCAGAGCCTGTAAAGTAGACTGGAGAAGAGGCTCTCGATGAGCGCCGAAGGTGCTAAGAGGGGCCATATCCTCACATTTTGTGGCTTTAAAATTTTTTTGCCATCATTTTTGACGGGCAATTCTCTAGTCTTTTATATAAGAAACAGCAAAAATTCTAATCCATTCTCTTGTCATCTCAACTTGACTACTGCAACTCTCTCCTATATGGTCTTTTGAATAACTGAACTTAATAATGGGTAAAATGTATTTAGGAAGCAAAAAATGAACCAGTCTTTACTTTTTATATGCTATTGCTCTTTACTGTATGGTTACATTTGTCTTTTCTCAGCTGATGTTGTGGAGTGTGTTCTTGTAAACGAACAAGCTTTTCATTTTGTTCTGTTGAAAGTTCTGACATTTAAAGCTGCCAAATTCCCTTGATGTAGATAGAATTGTTCTGTGTAGGTAAAGTATTCTCCCACATCAGGAAGTTGATCTGCAGAAAAAAATGGTAGATACCACTGCAGCAAAATAGAAGGTAATATGTTAGAGGCTGGATCTTTTACATTCTATTTTGTTTCATATTGCCAAGTATAGCTCTACAAAGAGTATATTTTAAATCCATGAATACAGTGCTCCTGTAAGTTTGCAGACATCTGATGTGAGCTGTGCAAAATGAAATATTGTCTTGCATTACAATTTAAAGATAATGAAGGGGGGCGTGCATCTGTGGAAATGGCAGGGTAAATTGTTTCTTACAAATTGTAATTAATGTAAAGTAAGACATTTCAAACTTGTTTTGGATAAATAATACAGTATATAATATGCCAAAATGCCTGCCACCCATTAGTATGCATTTTCTTATGGTCAAATAATCACATTAACATGCCTTGTCAACTCGGCTGTATGCGTTCTTGGCTGTCTTTACCTTTGATTGGATCCCCATATCTTCCAAAAATGTTAGTGAATGCACTTGGACCTCAAGAAACTCCTTTCCTCTACTTTGATGGAGGAGTGTAGAGCTGTTTTTGGTGATTTACAGGTCCCTTTAACCCATTGGTAGTTTACCATATTATATTAAACCACACCTGGCTTGTCAACATTTGTAAAATATTTAGTTTTCTATATGGTCTTGGCTATTTTCAAGTTTAGTTATTCAAGATTTTTATGAAGCACTAAATAAAGAAATCCAGGTTTTGCATTTTTAACTCTTTTTATACAAAAGTATTCTTTACTGCAGCATCCATATTTTATTTTATCTGTCAGTTACGCTCACAAAAGCGTGTACTAGTAAGCTAATGAGCTTCTGCTACTGGAAGCTGTAGATGCCAAATTAGCATTATGCAGATAGAAACCTCCTGTTCAATCAATGTGGCCTCCCACCTCAGGAAGTTGATTACCAGAAATCTGTGGTGGTAGATCTCATATCAGCATAATTGCATATAAAAGGTGATATATTAGAGGCTGTATTTTATTTTCTGTTCTAAGAACACTTTGTATATATTTCAGTGTAATTTTTCAAAATTGTATAGTGTTCTTTTAAAAAGCTTGGATTGAAGAATTTCCGTTACTATTATGTGCAATTGGAATGGATACATTTTACATTTTTTAAGCAGTTTGATGTAATGTTGCACAGCAAATATATTGGTTGTTCATTTTTGTTTATGAATTCCTTTATAAACATTTAATTTTGTGGCTTTCTACTCCTCATTTTCACATACAATGTTTTCCTTTTTTTCCCCCCCTTTCTTTAGCAAGAAAATGCTATAATAGTTATGGAGCTAAGAAATTACTTCTCGTTGTACTGTTTGCACCAAGAAACCCAGCTGATCCACATCTATCTGCCTCTGACTTCCCACATACTGGGAGCTTTTGTGAATTCACAGATCAAAGGACATAAAGAAGTGAGTATCAAGATAACCTTACAACCATTATATATATATATTTAACCTTAATTGTAAATTGGCACATTTGTTACATTTGTACGTATAAGCCGCCAACGAAATGTACGTTAGGCTGCGCATTCGTTATGGCCCCTAGTGACATCATACGCCTGACGACCATCCTCAGGATTGGACAGCAGCACTAGCGGTCTCCCCGCTCCTTGGTTGGGGAAAGTTCTTGATGAGGTAGGAATAGTCAGGGATAATAAATGTTCACTTAATTGCTCTCCCAGATTTGTTTTTTAAATTTGGGATTAGTCTGTCAGGATAGTGTCAGTCTTTAGTCCTTATCTAACAGCCAAGTAAGGGGGATATTTGGTTATTATATTGCTTCTAAGCATTGTTGGCATGATTAGGAATATTACTTGATAATTTCCCCATTAGTCATATCCTACTGGGATTCCCATAGGACAAATTATCATGACTGATTTATACAATAAACATTGTGTTAATCCCAGGAGTATAATCTATATTGCTTTGCACACCACTAGTACCTACAGATAATGTATATAGATTACTATTGGATTGTCAATTATTCTTGGAAGAAGCATTATTACCCTGGTGTATAGCACTGCGAGCAACTTGAATTATTTAATGTATTTCCTTATGTTAGCATTCCCTCTGATAAATCTATCTCAGTCCGGATCCTTTATGAGATTCTGTACCCCATTCATTTTACATTTTATGTTGCGTCATGGTTTATTATATTATACTAATTTTTAATGGTTGAAATAAGTAATGTTTTGACTTCCCTTTTTGTCCTTGGGCCAATTATTAACCCCCACTGGGGTAATTTTATTAATACCTCTGTGTGTGGAGGGTGGTACCGGTTGTTAAGGGTGTGCTTTTTCTTGTTTGGTGGAAACCAGTAAATTTTATATTTACCCATCACACCTAGTCTTTGACTATAATACTGTGTGGATATCTTTGAATATTGGACCATGTGTGAAGTATACAAAAAACTAACGACATTAGCCATGTAAGTCAAGCATTAATATTTTAGCAGATTTATTGTATGGAAGATGCCATGATGGTCCTATTGTCATATGACGGGAAGATAACCGGAAATATTCATATAATCATCTTCACTCCTTATTTATACTAAATATAATATACTAGCGACTTGCCCGTCAAAAAATGACAGCAATAATAGTGTAAGGCAGGCTGTTTGGTTGAGACATTAATTTTGTTGGTGGTCCGAGATCCGTAGGGTGCTCATTGCGAGGCTGTTGGTTGTATTTTTAGTTTTCTGATAGGCGCTTTTGATGTTCTTGTTTGGTCGGCGGTGATGTTTTTTTTGCCCTTATTGCAAGGCTTTGTGTGCTATGAGCAGTGTTGGCGGTCGTTGAGTGGCGCAGTGAATGGCTTTTATGTTTAATGTTAGATTTAAAAAAAAAAAATGTTGTGTATATGTTTTTTGGTATGCTAGTGAAATAATTATTTAAATTAATAAATGAATATACTTTACCTATTTTGAAGTTCGTAAATTTTGCGGTGTAAGTCCCGCCTGCGGCTCATTGCAGCAGACGTGGGAGCCTCCACCTCCGCAAATGCGGCCCCTCACTTCGCGAGGGTCCGCATTTGCGGCCTAAAGTCGTAGGGATGAGCACAGCTTAGCAACAACTCTCATTGCTGACAACTATATATGTGGTAATACATCTCGCACAACACACCAGTCAGTCTCCAAGCAAGCAGTGTGCCCTAAAAATAGGGATTACCGTATTTTTCGCCCTATAAGACGCACCGGCAGATAAGACGCACCTAGTTTTTAGAGGAGGAAAACCAGAAAAAAAAAAATCTGAATCAAACACAAATACACTTTACACACAGATACACACCTACATTACACATCAAACACAAATACACTTTACACACAGATACACACCTACATTACACACAAATATATATATATATATATATATATATATATATATATATATATATATATATATATATATATATAGATACACATACATACATATACATACACACATAAATATACATATAAATATATATATATATATATATATATATATATATATATATATATATATATATATATATATATATATATATATATATATATATAGATACATATACATACACACATAAATATACATACACATACATATACACATACATGCACACACATACATGCACACATACACATACATACATACATATACTGCATCATTTGGGAGCATTTGGGAGCCCTTGACCCTCCCTGACCCTCCTGATCCTCCTGATCCTCACCTTCCTTCTGATCTCTGCCATCTTGATCTCACCCCAGCGCTTCCTACCAGCACTCCTCGTGTACTGCAGCGTTGCGTGTGTGACGTCACTAGGACGCACCGGCCGACGCGATGCTGGTAGGAAGCCCTGGGGTGAGATCAAGAGGACAGAGGCAGTTTGAAAAGGTATATTCGCCGTATAAGACGCACCAACTTTCCTCCCCCAGTTTTGGGGAAGAAAAAGTGCGTCTTATACGGCGAAAAATACGGTATACCTAACAGTACTATGATGTATCCCGTTGTGTTAGCGCAGCACTGACAGCTGCAATGCCATCAAGCAGCCACTAGATTTGCACCGTCCGGTTTGAGGGAAGGCAAAAAATGATTCCCTCCTCCGACGTGGCACAACCTGACGCTGCTGAATCGACATAGAGGCCATCGCTATCTGCGCGCCTTGTATACATTGTGCAGCACTGTCTGAAAATCGGCATCGCACTCTAGTGGCGGCACTGCAGCTGCCAATGTTTTGCGTAAGGGAAGAGGGAAAGGACCCCATACTATTATGTCTGCAGATGGTAATGTTGTTAAATTGTTACAAACTTCACACACATCTGAACTGTCTCCAAATCAGCAGTGGTCTTTACCATTTTCAGCTGTTATTGCTTTACTTCATACACCAATAATGGATACCTTCTTCATTCTTGTCTTTTTTTTTTTTTCTTTGTCTCTTTTTTTAGATGAACCAAGTTTGGAATGAACTGAAGCCAAAGCTGAACTGCCTCTTTGTGGGGACCACCAGCCTGCCCACGCCGCCTCTCTCTCCAGAGGAAAGGCATTTCTTCACCCGCTAGCACAGAGTTAATAAGGGTATCAAAAAGCTAAGTTTGGGAGAACAACTCCTGAATATAGTTTCACAATGCAGTATTTTTCTTTATAATCTGGACTGAATAATCCTTCAGTAATTACTTGGATTAAAGCAGCACTTTGTACTTTTTGTGCAAGAGACATTTTGCAATTTAGGTGAATGTAATTTTGTGCTTCCTTGCTTAAACTGACCAGATTTCAAGTCTACAAGTAGTTTCAAGTGTCAAGGTTGCCTCTTATTTGAATCTTCTGGCACCTTGTCACAGTATTACAACAAAAAAAAGATATACAGTATATCTCAGGGCGAAACTATTAGTAATTGGGACTACTGAAAACCAGAGTAAAACTTAACTTTTTTTCATATATCTAAAAGAAATAAAATAACTTCCGAGTGACTCCAGCCAGAATTCAACCTCCACATTATCTATTGCTAATTTGTATAACCCTTGCAAAGGAAGTGTGTGACCAAATGAAACGCAATCTTTCTAGCAGTGTGGAAGATTACAGATAGAAGAGATTCCTATCTGATAAATCCGACAATATTAAGAGTGTTTTCACAGCACAAACCGTGATTTGTAAAATCTGTACAATTAATATAGGTTGATCTGAATGTCCCTAACGGTCTAGAATTGTACCGTTCGGCATCAGCTTATACCATCTAAATTGTCAAAACCCTGACTGCTGCCTATTATTAGGTCCGCACTAAATACGCTGAACGCATTTAGCTAGAAAGTTCCTTCAGTGACCATTAACATTTTCATTGGTCTAAGTTACCTAATTGTTAAAAGAACACACCATGATTCATATATTAATATGTAGATCTAATAGTATATTCAATGGTTGAATTTTCTGTAAAATCTTGATATTTTTTTGCCGTACACTGTTGTCAATATGGGGAAGGATTTTTTTGCCACTGAATCTGTCATCTGTTTTTTACGGTGTGATATCTTGCAATAATTTCATTTCATCATTCTTTTTGTTAAACTGAAGTGAAAGCACAGTAAATTCATTGGAGAGATCACTTTATAATGCTTTGGGAGAAACCTTATCTCCGTATTTGTTTAACTATATCTGATTGCCAGCAAAGATCTCGGTTTTTGTAGCTCCTAATATTTAACGCTCAGTTGATATAAATAAATATAACGCATGCAATCCCAATTAAATTCCTATTGTCAGTGCTTTTCATGTTAAATCTATTTTGTGCTCACCATTAACAAACATTAGCAAAGTTATAACTAGAAAATATTATTCAAAAATAAGTTTTGCCTCATTGTTCTGAGCACTACTGAAAAGAAGAACAAACATTTCAAACGAGATAACATTAATTAGGTAGATTTTATAATATGTAGCATTCTCTGCAGGGTGAAGGGCTATAGCTACTATCCCATAACAGCCTGACAAGCTCACTTTGGAGATGCAGGTGAAGACATCTGCGTAATTAGTATTATCTCAGTTGAAATGTTTGTTCTTATTTTCATTATGCTCAGGAGCATGAGATTGAGACGAGGATGGGTACAGCAGCCGTCATTAATCGGTGTATAAATTACATTATTCTGGCTAAAGGATCACTGTAATACATTTACAAGTAAAATATCATGCTTGTTTGTTGGGCATGGACTATTAAAGTATGCAGTTTAAAATTAATTAAAGTTAATATTTTTCCTTTTTAAATATGTCAGTTTTCCCTCAAGGAGAGTTTCTTATCTCCACCTCCCAGTGTAACAGGGGGCATGGCCATATCTGCCTGGGGGTTGGACCATCATGGAGCTTGGATGTAGGCTGGGCTGTAATGTCACTGAAGCCACCCTGTGACCTCATTAGTCCCGCCCCCACTACATATACTCTGTTTCCCTTTTGAGCATGCTCAGTCTGACTGGTCAGGCAGAGCTGGCCACACCCACATAGTAAGATAAATATTATCTTTATTTATTTTAAACTGCATGCTGTTTTTTATGAGTATGTGCTCAACAAGCAATCATATTTGAGCTTTACCATTAAAAGACCACTGTATTGCATTTTACAAGTAAACAAAAAATAGATTTAACACTAAAAGAGCTTACATTGGTCCTTTTAACATCTTTTGTCATTAATCTTATTTATATCAACTGTGTCCTCTCTTCTTGCCAATATCCCTCACTGTGAGCCATAATACCTTCAGATGAGGGAGAGAATTTCGAATAGTACTTTCTGCATAAAAATGGTTATTTATGTAACACTAACTTAGATTTTTTTTTTAATAGCAACCAGTTGCAAATACCATTACTGGACGTTTTACTGCATCTCTAAGCTTAACAACTCTAATGTACCTATCACAGGGTTTGCTTAGGGATTTCAGATTCAATGTGGATTTATGAGACGTCCGCTATTTGCTATCAAAAGTAGTGTTTTTCTACAGCGACCCAAAATGTATGCACCTGCCGGTAATCAATACAGATTATTGTCCATTCTCCAACTACCATAAATAATAATTTGGTGCAAACATCCCAATGTACCTCTGCATATTTAAATTCATATTTTTTTTGATGGAATGAACCAATATAACATTGTCATTACTTCTCACTAGTATAGTTTTTAAATGAGATCATTCATGTTATGTTATCCTATGGATCCTATTCTCTATCCAGCTTGTAAAAGATGTCTTGCAGAATATAAGAATTTAAGTTTTTTTTCTACTAAGAAAATTCTCACCTTGGTGAATGTCTCCTAATTGGATGTTACAGTCTAATGTAATCATTTCAATGCAATCCTATATTTATGGTATGCTGATAAATAACCTCTTAGGGAAGTTTCAGTATCTGATTACATTATTTTTTAATTGGATAATTATACAAGTTCCAAGATAGGAAGGGAATACATTATTTATATCTATAAAGGCATTTACACAATTAACATCTATAATCTGTATTGTGATTTGAAACCCAAGCTCGGTGTAATATACTGGAAATGATCAACTCCTTGTTTGTTTGGATCTCTATTAACTATATTTAATTACTTCTGTTTAAAAGCATATTTTTTTTTGCTGTGAAAAAAAAACACTTCAAATCTAAGCACTTATTGAAAGTGTTCATTATTAGACCTATTGCTGTGAAAGAGCTGTTCCTTAATATCAGATTCTTGTAGATGCCATAAATGTACTACAGTGACAGAAACAAATGCAAATGGCATCAGATACATTATACTGAAACAATCGCTTGCATTAGGAAAATTTCGTGAGAGTATATTGGGTGCTGAAACTGGCTCAGAAATGAGTGCAAAATTGGACACAACTCATGGCTGGTTGGTAGCGTTGTCTTGCTTTATGGCAGTGCTGTAAGCTAACTTTTTTTTATTTCTATAGAAGAAGATGAGATAAGTAATGACATTAAGGAAAACCTAGTGCTTCTAAGCATTCTTGAACTTTCTGGTGACACTGCTCTGTATTACAATCCTTTGTCTTCACATTGAAGTCAAATGTTCTAAAATCAGAATTTATTTAATGCGGACACAGAAATATCCCACAAACTGTTCTCAAAGTAAAAGGTCAGAGTAGTGGCCATACAATAGTTTTATTTGACTTTTTGTTAATGACTATCAAGATTGGGTATTTTGAAGAAAATTTCTCACTGTAGCTTTTAAAAGTTCAATTTTGAACTCCAGTGTTTCACAGATTAACAGATCTGCTTCTCTCCACCCCCTAGTTGGTTGTCCAGGGTGTGGAAGAGGATATGCTTAGAACAGGGGTAGGCAAGTTTGGTCCTCATACATTGCTGGATTGGATGATATCCTGATTGACTCACCTGTGCACAGGAAGGGTATCTTCAAATCCAAGCTTGTGTGGGGCCCTCCAGGACCAGACTTGCCCACCCCTGGCCTAGAAGGTCTAGGTCTGCTGCAGAGATGAACAGCCTCGCTGGCAAAGCTTCCATCACCCCATAGACATTTGATGAGGGAGAGAAGCTGATCTGCTGAAGTCTGATACATTAAACATGTAATGTAAGTTTTTTTTTTAAACTACACTGACATTAGCTACTGTTAAATAAGCAAATAGAACCATTTTGTATGATCACTATATTGGTACTTTTTATCAGTGCAGTTTTATGGAGTTTCAGTCCATTCCATGTCTTATAATACCATAAGGTTTGTGTGAGTGTGGATAATGTCATTATAAACAGGATAAGAGACACACAGTCTGAACTATGCCTACAACTTGTTTTTCTCGGGCTAATTCTGCCATTATCCAGCAAAACAAAAAATAGATTCTGTTAACCTTAAGTCCGAAATGTGCCTAATTTCTGACGTTTGTATTCTATAATGTTGTATACATCTGTGCGTCTGTACAATGGATACACAAATACATAGCCTTCTCTTGCCATTTCATATGTAAGTGATTAGCATTAGTACAGGAAGATTGTCAGTGTGTGCGTACTCCTCTACTGCCTTTTTTAAGCAATTAGATTGTTTATGCAAAAGAACATTTTTCGAAAAGCAATTGTTTTTTAATTAAATGACAAATATGTATATATCTGCATAAGAGGCAATTATAATGAAGTATTATATATATTACCATTGTATATGTTAAATATGTATATGCATATAAAATATACAGAGAATTTATAAATCTATATACTAGCCATGTGCCTTAGAAGGCTGCTGTGTTCAGTGTTATTACTGCAATACAATCTTATCCTATTACTTTAAATCCAGTTCATAAAATTCTGCTAGAGTGAAGGACATCCTGTTTTTGTAGATTAAAAATGTTTGGGATAACAGGTTATTTTTGCTGCGTATTCTGCTTTCCTAGATAATATGCCAAGCACTATGTCCAGTCGACAGAAATCGCACTGGTTTTATTAAAGTGAAGTTCAATGGTGAATACATTCCAAAGAATATTGCCAGAATGTTTCTATACTAAGCTAATAAAATATTACTGTATATATAAATATTTGTAAGAAATGCATAAAATATTTAATAAAAGATATATGAAACCTCATTTTCCAGTGTGTGTGTGTGTGTTAGCAACTTCCTTAAATTTAACAAAGAGTACTAAACACTATTTCTTGCAAAAGTGATTGTGTAACCCTTTCTCTATGAAATTGTTAAATGTATCACATATATAGTTGTGAGCATACGAGCTGTTGCTCACGCTTGCGGGCTCGCATAGCGAGGGTCGCAGTTGCTGGCAAGAAGCACCTTCGGCGCTCCTTCCCAGCAACTGCAACCCTCGCAAAATTTACGTTGTAGCGCAAAGAAAATACCAGACACTTTACGACCTCTCAAATCGTCCGCAACACGCGCACATTAAAAATACAAGAAATACACACAACAAATACATAAAAAGCTTACAGGACCTCAAAACTAAAGTTACAACTTAAGTCAAATTAAAAGAGTTTAGACACTACAAAATACTCTAAGCGCGAGGAAAAAAATGGCCGCCAAGAAAACGAGGCTACAGCAGTCTAAAGACGCCAAACACCTACGTATTTGCCAAAAAACATTAAACACAAACACCACAAAAGTGTAAGGCAATATACCATCAAATATGGTTACTCACAACAAGGGGGAGCACCGAGGACCTCTGGAAGTGAAGTTACACATCCATTTAAGCACAAACTTCAGAGTTAAAAGACTCGAAAATCACCTAAGAGAAAAAATGGCTGCCAAACAAAACGTAAACGAGGCTAAAGGTCCGTAAACACGCAAAACACTACCAAACCGCTACGGATATTACGAAAAAGTTGCACAACATAGAAAACGAACGATGCTACATCAGACACATATACACCAAACACCATTAGCTCACTTACAATTTCATTGCCGTCATTTTTTTGACAGGCAATTTGCTAGTGTAAAATAAAGAAGAACCAGCAAACAAACAAAATTAACCCATTTGTCATATACCAAGCTCTAGATTTTTCAGAAGAATATAATATAACTTCATATACTAGCTGATGTGACATGTCTCTACACCAGTGTTGGGACATTTTCTATTAATGGCAAGTTTATTCTTTGCATAAGTAAATATAGCTATAGGAAAGGAGACATGGACAGAGCAAACAAAGTTCTCCCTGAATTGAAACGTCTTGAAAAGGTCGACAATCTATTCTCAGTCTAGATTTTCCCATCATTTTTGGAGTTGTAGAAGAGGTGTTACAGTTTGGGGTTTTCAGCTAGATCTTAAGCCATGTTAGAGGTCCCAAGCTCACTTGAACAGTCAGAAGCTGCCATATTATACTGATGGTTTAATAAAGTCCTTATTGTCATCATTTGGCTTGCGTTGTGTCCAAATGACCAAGTCTTTAAAATCAAGGATACCAGAGCAACATACAAATAGAACACAAGACCAATTTCTTAGGTAAAAATAGAGAATACGGTCTTATTTATCTCAGATGAGTAAAAGAGGACAACAAAAAAAATCTGAAAACCTTTCTAAAAACTATTTTTTTTTTTTTTCAAACAAGATTTCAATGTGAAACATAAAAATATTACCATAAAACAAATTAACACTACAAAAAACATGGTGTAGTTGGATCTCTCATAAGTCTTCCACTTGCTCCAAAGTGTAATCCAGAATGAGATCATGACCTTCAAATTTGAAATATCCCAGGAATTTCTTCTTTTGGAGCAGGAGTGGCATCCAATAGATGTCGTCTGGCCACATGCCATCAAAGGGAATCTTTTCCAGATCAAACCATTGTGGGCGCATTTCTATTAAGAAAACGCAAAATTAGGATTATAATTGTGTTTTTCCGCAGTTCTTTGAGACCTACTACTGCTCAAGATCTATTTTTTTTTTTTTATTATTTATTTTGTATATTTCCAAGTTCTTCCACTATTTTGTGCATTTCTTCATTCGTTTTGTGAGGTTAATTTGATTATCCCTACCTACAATATTAATCCTTCTGTAATTACATGAGCGTTTTGGGGACCCCCCGACCTTTGCGCACCACAGAACAGTGTGCCGTCATGAGGGCACCGAGAACTGCGCCCTGATGGCGAGCTGCACTCCAGCCTGCATCCCATCTGCCACAGAGGCTTCTCAGGCGCGAGCGCCCCCAATCTCATATTTACTGGACCTGCTTGGCAAAGAAAGGGTCTGACAGTGTGCCATATGAGCCAGGAATTGTTTAATGTGTCACTAGGAGCATGTTGCATTGCATGTTTATCACACATGCAAATGAGTGACATGTAGTGATAAACATGCAATGCAACATGCTCCTAGTAACACATGCACACCGTGACATTACATACAATATGCTCCTAGTGACACATGCCAGTCCCACATGGCACACTGTCAGCCCCTTACCTTGGCAGCCTCCAGCAAGCAGGTCCAGTAAATATTACATGGGTGCGCGTGCATGAGAAGCCTCTGTGGCAGATGGGATGAGGCTGGAGAGCAGAGCTTCATCAGAGCACAGTTTTCAGCGCCCAGATACAGAGCTGTTCTCCAGAGCGCGAAGAACGTGTCACCTGTCTTGGGACATGTAGATGTGTTCAAAATATTTGTATCTTTACTGGATTCACTGTAGTTATATTTAAATCAGATTTTCTTTACTCCCTAACTGAATTACCCAAATATATAAGCAAACAAATGAAAACAGGCACACATCTAATTTCTTCATGACTTCTAAATCTGTAATTTACCTTCACTTTCAGTTGGTTCTCCAGAAAAGTCATCTGCCCGGAATATGTGCACATCCATTAGCTCAGTGCTGCCAACAAATTCAAATTTAATCCGTCCGATTTTCTGCAGTGTGTCAACAGTGAGTCCACTTTCTTCCCACAATTCCCTACAAAAAAAGATTGAAGAGCTCAATAAAAAAAAAATAGTATGAAAATTATGTCCAAGTGTATTCTTGTTTAAGACAGGTAAGCAATATCAGACCTCGAGGGATTTACTGCTTGAGCACACATTGGTTAATGAAAATGGACAGGCAAGTAAATAATCAACCAACTTGTGGTCAAATAGTAAGAGAGGAAACTAACAAAACAAAATACTACAAAGCAAGACTACATTTATGTAAGTGGGAAAGAATAAGACAGCCACTTGACCAAATCACCTTCTTGCTGCTGCTTCTATGGTCTCTCCAGTTTGCACTTTGCCTCCAAAACCGTTCCATCGTCCTGCGCCAAAGCCGCGCTTCTTCATGCCCAACAAAATCTTTTCTGGCTGAACAACCAGCACTAGGGTGAGCAGCTTTGAAGTAAACATGGTCCCTCCTCTAGAGTTAAAAACATAAATATAGATGGTTACATCCAGTCTACCTAAAAAGAGCAGAGTATTACAGGATGAAAGAACAAAAATATGTTTGAGATTTGAGGAAGAAAAAAAATACACATGCAACACATCTGAAAAATAAATAAGGGACTTCTTCAGGACACATTAAATCATAGTTAAAGTACATTTATTTTATATTCTACAGCAGGCTTATCCACCATCAGTCCTACGGGGCTGAAGCCAGGCCACATTTTTATTTTGTTACATTAACAACAGTGTAAATAAAAAAATTGAGCTACCTGTACTCAAAATATCATACATATTTGATGGTATATTGCCTTACACCAATGAGATCTGGATACCCTCCAGTAAATGAATGGAAAGCTCTAATAAATACTGGAGCACATAAATGTTAAATGAAAGCAATACATTCTAAATAAACAATAACCTGAACTTTTGAGAAGTACAGGAATCCATTTTGTGTTTGTTACATTACATCCAGACAGCTGGGTGATTGGGGTGTGTGTTAGACATGATGAGGGAGGGATAGGTGGAAGGCCTTTGTTTGAGAATTGGAATTAGCACCACACCCCGGCCCAGAAGCAGGCACCTTGCATCATTCAATACAATAGGTCTCCAGAAATCTACCAGCCCAATCACACAACTTCCCCTACTGTATCATGGATTCCTCCAGGGTCCAGCAGTGGCATCAAAATGTATTTTCCTTTTAAAAACTAGGTATTTTGTTTTCTGGTTAATTATGCTCTTAGACTTAAAGTTTTCAAACTTATGCTACTGTCAGGTTAGGTTTAGAAGGTTAGAGTCGGTAAGTGGGTTAGGGGTTTAGGAAGTTACTTTTAGGGGGTTAGGAGGTTACGGCCGGCAAGGGGTGTAGGGGGTTAGGGCCGTTAAGTGGTGTGGGGGTGGTTAGGTTTAGGGCCGGTAACTGGTTTAGGTGGCTAGGGTTAGGGCCGGCAAAGGGTGTAGGAGGTTAGGGGCTTAGGGAATACATTGGGACGCGAGCGGGCCCGGCACCAGGAGGCTTCCCGTGCCGTGCGTGCACATAACAGGATAAACCTGCACTATATAATAACAAGATAATAATTGTGAAGTGCCCCTTTAAAATAATATAATATATTAGAATAACTAAAATATGGCTATACTGTCCCTTTACTATCACTGAAAATATCTTTAAATACTACATATTAAACATTTTTAAATGTTTTATACAGAAAATGAGTTTGTAGTAATGTACATAATTAAGAGATGTACAAATATTATAAGGAAATACATTTGTATTATTTCTATAGTGGCTGTTTATGATTATTATAACAGTAAGATTTAATTTTATGATTATTATAACAGTAAGATTTAATTAAATGTACAAAATGCTAAAATAATAGTGTTTTTTTAATTGGTCACCCTGATTCCTAGTTGGAGTATGTGATAAGTCACTGCTTCTCCTGTCAGTCTTACCCCTGAGTTACTCCACAGTGCAGTCTGATGAAAGAATGCACGATCCCGGAAGTGTGTGTCTTCTACAGTAGCACATGTGCAAGACACCAGCGGGAAAATACACACAGGCCACGTGAACAGCAGCAGGAAGTTGACAGCATCCATGTTGGATTCTGGCAAAACATCCTCACCATGCGTAACAATGAGAATTATTTATGATATAATTATACAGCCTTCAAAAAGTCCACGCACCCACATTAAATGCATGTATAAATTATATTCTTCACTTATTGTATTAAAACAATACAAATTTCCCACGCTTTAGACGTTCCTTGCCCACAACAAAGATGGCCGTTGCGTTCCAAGTACAGTAGAGCTGTGTGACAGTGACAGTGGAAGCATTTAAATACACAGAGTTAGTGTTATTTGGCAATACAAGCCTGTTATATTTGGGTGATGGCTTTGGCCGTTATGAGCAGGTGAGTTGCCACGGAGTATCTTATCTATTTATATGATTGTTTCTCTGTAAATGGTATTAGCTAATATGAGGGTGACCCTGATTTACATCTGGTAAGGAATGTAAATCACAAATGGTGAAAAGCAATAACAAATGGTGAAAAGATAACAAATGGTGAAAAGTAATAATAATATTTAGAAGATTGAAAGATAGTCATTTTTATTAATTATATCTATCTATAATATTCATTAAAGGGGATTTTCCTAAGTAAGCGCAATATGAGACACTTAAAGGGAAATGGAAGGTTTCGGTATAATATAGCTATGTATCTATTTATTTTAATGTACTTTCGTTGGATCTATCCCATTGTGTATGTGCAAGAAATAGCCAGCACTTGCAATTGCAGTGCCAACAAGTATCTGCTAGATGGCGCCGTCAGGTTTCAGGGAATGCCTATAATTATTCCCCCCTCCGACATGGTGCAACTCGATGGCGCTGAATCGACAGCGAGGTTCGGCACAGGCACTCAGCCGTCTCATAGCTCAAGGCTTCTTCTTTCGGGGCGCATTATATGGAATGTGCAGCAGAATTCTGAAAATTGACCGCGCCATCTAGTGGGTTGGTGGCGGCACTGCAGCTGCCAATGTTTTGCGTAAGAGAAGAGGGACAGTACCCTTTTGTTTATTAAGAAATGCTTAAAAGCTCTTTTTGTCTAAAATCATACAATTTGTTCGCTCTGTAGCTTATGCAGCTCATGAATACACAGGCTGTGATGCAATGTTTCAAATCAGCCTGTTAGTGATCCCTCTCAAGTGCAGAATGTTCCCACTATGGAACTGCACAACCCCTGTACTTAAAAGTACAACGACTTCATGAGCTGCAGAGGGGAAAGCTGGTTAGAAACTACTTGTAAGATTTTAGGCAGAAAAAAAAGAGCTTTTAAGCATGTCTTAATAAAATAATGTACACAAAAGTAAAGAGATACATAGTTATAATATATGTGACTTCTATAGAAATATTCTTTTTCATTCAGTGATAATTATACATTTATATTTTCCCACAGGATCATATGTATAGTTGTCGTAATTGCAAATTCGTTGGTAACGCTCGCAAAAAGACACTGGGGAGGGAATGGGAATAAAGAGACCATGGGGAGGGAGAAGGGAATAAATAGACACTGGGGAGGGAGAGGGGGACAAAGAGACACTGGGGAGCGGGACAAAGAGACACTGGGGAGCGGGACAAAGAGACACTGGGGAGGGAGAAGGGGACAAAGAGACACTGGGGAGGGAGAAGGGGGCAAAGAGACACTGGGGAGGGAGAAGGGCGCAAAGAGACACTGGGGAGGGAGAAGGGGGCAAAGAGACACTGGGGAGGGAGAAGGGGGCAAAGAGACACAGGGGTGAGAAAGTTTGTTTGTAACACTCGATAGTATGAAAATAAAATAAAATAAAATGCATATATTCTAAGGAAGTTAAATTTTTGTTTTTTTCTTCTTTTACATATTGGTAATAGGATATCTGCAGATATTTGCAGAGTTCTACCGAAGATGACTTCATTAGTTCAACGCCGTATTTTCCATAACTCTCAGTCATTGGAGAAAGCCAAAACCGGAGCAGAGCAAAGATGGCTGAACAGGCATATGAATGACCCATATGTGAAAGCAGCACAGACGCAAAACTATCGCTGCCGTAGCGCCTTCAAACTCCTTGAGATTGACAAGAAGTACAAGATTCTGCAACCAGGACTTCAAGTTATTGACTGTGGTGCTGCCCCAGGAGCTTGGAGTCAAGTGGCTGTTCAAAAAGTAAATGCATTCGGTGGCGGTAAGTAGCTTAAAAACACAAATCTCCATTTGTTGCAGTAATGTAAATTACAAACATTTGCAGTATAATAGGAAAGGGGGAGAGAGAGCACAACAAAGTCTCCTAGTGTAGATTTATATGTCACACCACAAATGTACAGCTTACAATGTATAGTTTTCTTGAAAGAGATACTCACATTTCCATACCTCAAACTTGTGAGTTATGGTAAGAGCTTGTGCATATTCCTCCCGGGTTCCGTTCAGCGTGTCTACTTCCAGTACAGTTGTTGGTGAATTATTTCTTGCCAAAGGACATGTGTTTGCTGCCTTGGACCTACAACTAGCCCTTTCTTTTCTTTATACCCCTGTGGACATTTTGGGTCACATCGGCTTCTTATGGTAAAAAGTATATATCTTTTATGTATGAAAGTAATAAAATATAATATAAAATATATAATTCACCTTTCAATTGTCGATTTTTGACACGTACTAACAATTTTTAAGTATACAAAGTCAAAGAATCACATATAATAGTTGTCAAACTACGAATCGTCGTCATGCTTTGCCAGCTCTCAAGAACTGCGTCCCTCGCAAAGCGAAGGACGCAGTTTGGTAGGGTCCGCATTTGCGGAAGGTGGAGACTCCAACGTCGGCTGCAATGAGCCAAAGGCCGCATTTGCGGAGGTGGAGGCTCCCACATCGGCTGCAATGAGCAGAAGGCTACGGCGCATCACACGGTTACAAACACCCACACAAGCGTCACTTTACCAAAATAGATCTAACACGCAATCACTATATACAGACTTACAAAAATACGAGACGCGGGACATAGAAAAAAAACATTATGACCTCGCAAAAATACGACCTTAATGGGCGAACTGCGCGCACCTGAAAACAGGACCTCTGCAAGTGAAGTTACACCTCAGTTTAAGTCCAAATTCCAGAGTTTAGACACACGAAAAATCCCCTAAGCAAGAGAAAAAATGGTCGCTGAAAAAAAAGAAAACGAGGCTACAGGACCCTGAAGACGCAAAACAACAGCAATTTTCTAAAAAGCCGTACAAGATACACTCTTACCAAGGACGCTACATCATACACAGCTGCGTACCACATACACATTCGCCGCCATTTTACAACACTAACTTACACTATGCGGAAGTACACAGCTACACTAACGGCTTCCCCTCGCGCACGCAGCCTATTTACACTACACACTGCACACATTGTTGACACTTACACCTCAGCTCCACAATAGTGCAAACCTACATTGTATGCTGCATCAAAACAGATTGTCAGCTCTTCAGCACAATGCTTTCTGCATATATTACTTAGAAATAGGTAAAGTATATTCATTTATTAATTATTTCGTTAGCATACAAAAACAAATAGAAACAAAAACAAAAAAAACACACATTCTCCACGCAACTCCCAACGAGCGCCAATGCTGATCATAGCACACAAAGCCTTGCAATAAGCGCAAAAAGCAGATCACCGGCGACAAAACAATAACAGCAAAAGCACCTATCAGAAAAAAAAATACAACAACAAACAGCCTTGCAATAAGCGCCGAAGGATCTCGGACCACCAAAAAAATTAATGTCTGGCCCAAACAGCATAACCTGCCTTACAATTTTATTGCCCCGTCATTTTTGACTGGCAAGTCGCTAGTACAGGCACATATAATAGTTGTCAAACTGTGAATCGTCGTCACGCTTTGCAAGTTCGCACGAACTGCGTCCCTCGATTTGCAATTCAAGCCTCAAGGGGCCGCATTTGCGGAAGGTGGAGGCTCCAACGTTGGCTGCAATGAGCCAAAGCAAGGGTCCGCATTTGCAGAGGTAGATGCTCTACTGCGCCTCACAAGCTGTTACAAACAGCCACAGAAGCAGGACTTTGAAAAAAAAAAACTATAACACGCAATGACTAAATCGGGACATACACAAAAAAAATACAAGCCTCGGGACTTATAAAGAAAAATTACGAACTCGCAAAAAATACGAACTTAACGGCCGAACAGCACACAGCGAAAAACAACAAAAAAACACAAAATACACACCCAAATAAAAAATAAACATTACACTCAGCAAGGGGGGAAAGCCAGGACGTCTGGGAGTCAGGTTGCACGCAAATTTAAGTCCAATTTACCCTCGAAAATCCCCTAAGAGACAGATTAAATGTCTGCCGAAGAAAACGAGGTTACACGACCCCTAAACCCGCAAAACACCGCCATACGACTTTTACAAAAACCTGTGCGAGGTACAAAATACACTATTGGCAAGGACGCAAAATCATGCACACCCGTGTACCACATACACAATCGCCGCCATTTTATAACACTATCTTACAGAATGCGGAAGTACCCAGCTACACAAACAGTTTCCCCTCGCGCACGCAGCCTATTTACACTACACACTGCACACATTGCTGACACTTACACCTCCACAACACTGCAAATCTACATTGTATGCTGCAGGAACATCAAAACAGATTGTCAGCTCTTCAGCACATTGCTTGCTGCATATATTAATTACAAAAAGGTAAAGTATATTAATTTATGATTTCATTAATTATCATGAAAAAATACATATACAGAAAAGAAAAAAACACCCCTGTATTGCAATAAACGACAAAGCACTTAACCGCACGCCTCACAAGGAGCGCCAATGGTTCTCATAGGACACAAAGTACACCAGGGGAGAGGCTTGCAATAAGCGCCAAAAGGAGATCAGCGCGGACCTTACAATGAGCGCAAAAGCACCTCTGATAACAAAAAATACAACAACCGAGAGGCTCGCAATGAGCGCCGAAGGATCTCAGACGACCAAAACACTTACTGTCTGTAGCCAACAGCATTACCTGCCTTACAATTTCATTGCCCCGTTATTTTTGACTGGCAAGTCGCTAGTATATATATATATATAAACTAAAACAAATAAAATAAAAATGAATGTGTGTACACACAGCAGATGCATTTCTTCACTATCTATGGGCTTTCTCAATGATAAAAAATTTGCATATCTTTATATAGTGTCAGTCTTGATTGTGTTTTTATAACTAAAAAGACGAAGACATCCTCCCTCCACAGTTAGTCTTTATCAGTCCCTGACAGTGATACAGCAACATCACAGTTATCGCAGAGAAGTGAAATGTGCACATATAAATAAATATAATTGCATTTGGGAGTTATTAATAATTGTGAGCGGAAATGTTCAATAACTGAGCTTAAAATCATCTATAAAGGACCTACTTCTCTCTAATTGTCTTTATTTGGGTGTATTTATTAACGTCTATCTCACGGTCTAGCTATCTCATAGCTTGTAGTTAATGATACTAGAACATGTTCTGGATAATCTATTTGTCATTGCTTCATTCCTCACTATTCTTCTCTCTTGTCATTCTTCTAGATTCTGCAGGTACAGTGGGTTTTGTTCTCGGAGTGGATCTTCTGCACATCTCTCCATTGGAAGGAGCCGTCTTCCTCTCTAACTCTGACATTACAGATCCAGCCACCCAACAGAAAATAATTAGTGTTCTCCCTTCTGGGAAGGCGGATGTTATCTTGAGTGATATGGCTCCTAATGCCAGTGGGATTAGAGAATTAGATCATCAGAAACTAGTCAACATGTGTCTGTCCCTCTTGGACTTTTCTGAAAAAGTTCTGCTTCCTGGTGGAACCTTTCTCTGCAAACTGTGGGATGGAGGTGACAGCAAGATAATAAGAGATAAACTTCTGCAAAGATTTTTGGATGTAAGAACGGTTAAACCCAAAGCCAGCCGCAAGGAGTCTGCAGAGACGTATATGTTGGCCAAATTATACAAGGGGGATAAATCCTCGCCAAGATAATAACATGGACACAGAACGGCTTATCCAACAATTGACTGTAATGAAGAGATATTGTGTATATTAAATAAGCTTTTACAAATATTTATATTTTATTTACTTCATAAACACAAGTTAAAAAAATAAAAACTTGAATTGGGGAGTGATGGAATCCCTTTAACACCTTTAGCATCTATTTAAAGTTTTTATTCTAAAAATGACATCTATAATATAACTACACTTATTCCTTAAAGGATCCATGCAGTTAAGGAAAAAATGCACACGTGTGAAGTACTCAGAAAACTAATATTACGCTGTGTAAAGTATGAACATGATAGATTTTTAGAAAAAAAAAAACCCTGTTTGTTTATAGAGAATTCCATATTACCTTGTTTCAACAGTTTTTGATAGTTTAAAACCTAAGAAGTCTGCTCATCTTTACCTATAAGTAGAGTAAGACATGTTAGAGGAGGGAAGAAGGAGGTACAATTGTTTAAATGATTGGTTATCTATTAGCATTTGGCACCTGCCTCCTTCTTTTACACATTACCAGAAATAAGCAGCTTGCAACAATAAATACAAACCTTGCCATCTTTTTTTTTTTTCAAACTCTAGTCAGACTTCTTTTATTTTTTTTCAAACATGTCTGTTCAACAATCATCAATAATTAATAAACACTGTAAAAATGAACAGCCTTATTAAATTGCAATTTGGCCAATTGAATAGGGCTCTAATATTAGCACAGAGCATGTTTTTTTTTTTACAGAAGATTTTAGTTAGTGAAGACTTTGCTTTTGTATAGAGGTTCACAAACTAAAAACTTCTGTTAAAAAAATATGCCATGTGCTCATATAGAGCCCTTTTCTATTGGCCGATTCACAATTGAATAAGGCTGTAAGTAAACTTTTTAGTAAAGTTTTAGAAATGTGATTATTCTTATATACTTTATAAACATGTTAAAAAGCTCTTTCATGATGTGTACTTGCATTGAGGTCTACCCTCTACATCTCATGAAAACAGACTTTGTAGTACTTGCTGTCCCGTATCTCATTCTAATTAATTTGTATTTTAACAGTGTAATACAGAAGAACAAAAAACAAATGTCAAAAAAGTTATAAATTGATTTGCAGGTCAATGAGGGAAATAAGTATTTGACCCCCTCATCTTAGTACTTGGTGGCAAAACTCCTGTTGGCAATCACAGAGGTCAGACATTTCTTGTAGTTGGCCACCAGGTTTGCACACATCTCAGGAGGGATTTTGTCCCACTCCTCTTTGTAGATCCTCTCCAAGTCATTAAGGTTTCGAGGCTGATGTTTGGCAACTCGAACCTTCAGCTCCCACCAAAGATTTTTTATGGGATTAAGGTCTGGAGACTGGCTAGGCTACTCCAGGACCTTAATGTGCTTCTTCTTGAGCCACTCCTTTGTTGCCTTGGCTGTGTGTTTTGGGTCATTGTCATGCTGGAATACCCATTAACGACCCATTTTCAATGCTGGCTGAGGGAAGGAGGTTCTCACCCAAGATTTGCCGCTACATGTCTCCGTCCATCGTTCCTTTCATGTGGTGCAGTTGTCAGGTCCCCTTAGCAGAAAAACACCTCCAAAGCATAATGTTTCCACCTCCATGTTTGACAGTGGGGATGGTGTTCTTGGGGTTATAGGCAGCATGCCTCCTCCTCCAAACACGGAGAGTTGAGTTGATGCCAAAGAGCTCGATTTTGGTCTCATCTGACCACAACACTTTCACCCAGTTATCCGCTGAATTATTTAGATGTTCACTGGTAAACTTCAGACGGGCCTGTACATGTGCTTTCTTGAGCAGGGGAACCTTGTGGGCGCTGCAGGATTTCAATCTTTCACGGCATAGTGTGTTACCAATTGTTTTCTTGGTAACTATGGTCCCAGCTGCCTTGAGATAATTAACAAGTTCCTTCTGTGTAGTTCTGGGCTGATTCCTCACCATTCTCATGATCATTGAAACTCCACGAGGTGAGATCTTGCATGGAGCATCAGACTGAGGGAGACTGACAGTTATTATGTGTTTCTTCCATTTGCGAATAATCGCACCAACTGTTCTCACAAAGCTGCTTGGCGATGGTCTTGTAGCCCATTCCAGCCTTGTGTAGGTCTACACTCTTGTCCCTGACATGATTGGACAGCTCTTTGGTCTTGGCCATGGTGGAGAGTTTGGAATCTGATTGATTGCTTTTGCGGACAGGTGTCTTTTATACAGGTAACGAGCCAAGATTAGGAGCACTTCCTTTAAGACTGTGCTCCTAATCTCAGCTTGTTACCTATATAAAACACCCGGGAGCCAGAAATATTGCTGATTGATAGGGGATTGAATACTTATTTCCCTCACTGACCTGCAAATCAATTTATAACTTTTTTGACATGCGTTTTTCTTGGGGTTTTTTGTTATTCTGTCGCTCACTGTTAAAATACACCTACCATTAAAATTATAGACTGATCATTTCTTTGTCAGTGGAAAAACATTCAAAATCATCAGGGGATCAAATACTCCCCCCCCTCCCCCCCCACACTGTATGGATATATCTAGTAAAGTCCAGAAACCTTCCATATCCATTTACAATATCAATATTTACGGTGAGGCTCCCAAACTGTGTTCTATGGACCACCAATTTCCATCATTAACAACTGGGACAACAAGTTATTTACAAAATTAGACTAATAATATAATAAAAATACATAGACAATAGTACAAAAGTGCATAGATATTGGATTTTATTACTCATAAGTGGACAAACTATATTTCAGTATAGAAAAATACATGACCAGCAAAAAAAGTCATCAAGCAGTCTTCCTAGACTCTTCCTAGACTCTCAGTAAAGTGGTCTTTCAAAATATATATCGTAGGGGAATCACTCATCTTGGGGTTTCAACTGCTAACCCTGGATGTCTTAGATAAAGACAATCCCAGCTTGGTCATAAGGGAAAAGTTAGACTCAGTAGTAGTTATGTTTTTTATACAATTACATTTTTTTAACATAAGGTACTTGAGAGCATAGAGATAACTGAGAATGTTTGTATTTTTCATAGTAATAGTTACATAGTAAATAAGTTTGAAAAAAGTATTTAGTCCATCAATTTTAACCTTTTTAGATCTTCTGTGATCTGCAATTTGTGGATTAGTTGGATTAGAGGAAGGCAAACAGAAAAAACTCCCCTGCTGCTTGTCTCTCCTAGAGTTTGACTCAACCCAACTCTATTCACTTGATATGGCATATGAAGCTGCACAGTGGCTGTGTGGTCAAATCTCTATCCATTTATATTGCTGTTTGTTGGATGTCTTCAATGAATATATCAACAATAACTAAAAATGCTATGGCTAAGTAAATTTTTGTGTCCATTTCATATTATTATTGAGTCAATTAAAAAAAATGTTGACTGCTTTCCAGATGATTTTCACCATATTAGTTAATGCTAGTATTGCCATTGAGCGATAGCCAAGAAGCAGCATATATATAATAAGCGTGAAGGTTTGGCCTCACAAGAGAACAATTGTGCATTGACTGACCATATTTATTCTGTGCTAGCTGTTCAGGGGAGAAGTGATATTATACAATGCTCTACAAGTGGTAATATTATGCAATGTCCTGCATGTGTAGAAGAGGAATTAATGACCCACACCTTACAGTAATAAAAAAAAATTAGAAAGGGACATATGGATTTGATGCTGGCAGATGGGCTACCAGGGAGCCTAGGAGTAAAGTTGCAAACGAATTAGAGCCATATTTGCAGTTTTCCATCGCTCAAAAATCGTCTAAGCAAGAAAAAAAATGGCGGCCGAAAAATGTAAAATTTCTGAAACAGGATGAAAACGCGGCTTTACAACGCCAGGCACGCAGCACTTAGAAAATATAACCAACTAGGACCAAAAGCCTCACATTGTATGCCAACCAGCATTGCTAGTTATATATAGTTGGACACGACTGACGGACTGAACAAAAAAAAAATATATATGTAGCGGAACCCATCACTGTTTTACCCTGTTTTATGATTATTATGGTTAAAATATGATCCTACAATATGTATGCTGGTTTATGCTCTGCAGAATATTAGCCAGACTTTTGCAGACCTTGGCTAATAGATAATCCTATTACAGAGATTCAAGAGATAAGAAAGTTGTAAAGGATCCTTGCATTTTCCAAAGTGTTTTCATTCTCAGATAAGAACAAAGAAGTGTAATTGAATCAATGTCTGATTGTATCAAAGTTGCCAGGGAGGTGTGACCCACCTATTGTTCTCTTTATGTGTATTGTGTCGCCAAATATGGGCATGTGTATTGCCTGTGGGAAGAGATGGGTATAAGTATTTCTGCAATAACAAAATAAAGTCAGTATTCATTTGACTCCCAAATTGTGTGTCGTCCAATATGGGAGGTCGGGGATGGTGAAACTGTAGTGCCTCTTGGGTATTTTATCGTATACCAGCGTAGATTTTGGACTGCGTGTTCCTGCTCCGTTACATTTGTTGGCAAGTGGTGGAATTGTTCCCACGGTCAGAAGGACAGCTACAGGAGACACCATTCCGTGGAGTACAAATTGAGGGCAACGCTAGTATCCGTACAGCGCCCCTGGCTACAGCAGGATGGAACCGGCTATTTTTCGGACAGCGTTCCATCATAAGGAGGAGGAGGCGGCCGCAGACTACAGGGAAACAGACAGAAAGGAACTCTGGTATGATGCCCTGGAAGATGCCCAATGGCGGCGAGGTGAGAGTCTCCCCAGTGATGAGAAGCGGGTACAGAAGCGTGTGGCGATGCGGATGTATCTATTGGGAGAGCAGCCCCTGGATGAGTGGGTGACAAGACTAGAGACCCTGGTATGGCGAGAGCTCTGGCTAGACAACGCATACCAGGCCCTCTGGTGGCATACCGTTCGACTTACCCCCTGGACGGCTGAACACGACTTACCGGAGGGGGATGATTATGATGGCCCGGGTTTATTATGGGATGCCTTGGAGGACGATATTGATCTTGGCAGCACGGAGGGGTCTAGGTTTTGGGACATCTACGACTACCGGATGGGCATGTATGTCTGGGATGACGAAGGCGAGGTGAGCAAAGACATGACCCACCTGGTAACGAGAGAGTGGGAGCTGGAGCAGGACTACCAACACCTGCTCAGCCTTGTGCAGCCCCAACCTACTCGACAAGCAGAACCAGACTTCATTGACTGGTCCTGGGATGACCTCCAGATGGCAGGTAGAGATGGGACCGAGGTCTCTCTACCGGCCCTACAGAGGGCAGAAGGTGTCGTCCTTCCCCCCCAGCGGCAGTGTGAACCCCAGGGGGCAGAAGGTGTCGTCCTTCCCTCCCAGCGGCAGTGTGAACCCCAGGGGGCAGAAGGTGTCGTCCTTCCCCCCCAGCGGCAGTGTGAACCCCAGGGGGCAGAAGGTGTCATCCTCCCCCCCCAGCGGCAGTGTGTACCCCAGGGAGCCGAAGGTGTCGTCCTTCCTCCCCAGCGGCAGTGTGTTCCCCAGGGAGCTGAAGGTGTCGTCCTTCCCCCCCAGCGGCAGTGTGTACCCCAGGGAGCTGAAGGTGTCGTCCTTACTCCCCAGCGGCAGTGTGTACCCCAAGGAGCAGAAGGTGCCGTCCTTTCTCCCCAGCGGCAGTGTGTACCCCAGGGGCCCGAAGGTGTCGTCCTTCCCCCCCAGCGGCAGTGTGTACCCCAGGGAGCTGAAGGTGTCGTCCTTCCCCCCCAGCGGCAGTGTGAACCCCAGGGGGCAGAAGGTGTCGTCCTTCCCCCTCAGCGGCAGTGTGAACCCCAGGGGGCAGAAGGTGTCGTCCTTCCCCCCCAGCGGCAGTGTGTACCCCAGGGAGCAGAAGGTGTCGGCCTTCCCCACCAGCGGCATTGTGTACCCCAGGGAGCTGAAGGTGTCGTCCTTTCTCCCCAGCGGCAGTGTGTACCCCAGGGAGCTGAAGGTGTCGGCCTTCCCCCCCAGCGGCAGTGTGTACCCCAGGGAGCTGAAGGTGTCGTCCTTCCTCCCCAGCGACAGTGTGTACCCCAGGGAGCTGAAGGTGTCGGCCTTTTCCCACAGCGGCATTGTGTACCCCAGGGAGCAGAAGGGGCCGTCCTTCCTCCCCAGCAGCAGTGTGAACCCCAGGGGGCAGAAGGTGTCGTCCTTTCCCCCCAGCGGCAGTGTGAACCCCAGGGGGCAGAAGGTGTCGTCCTTCCCCCTCAGCGGCAGTGTGAACCCCAGGGGGCAGAAGGTGTCGTCCTTCCCCCCAGCGGCAGTGTGTACCCCAGGGAGCAGAAGGTGTCGACCTTCCTCCACAGCGGCAGTGGGTACCCCAGGGGGCCAAAGGTGTCGTCCTTCCCCCCCAGCGGCAGTGTGAAACACAGGGGGCAGAAGGTGTCGTCCTTCCCCCCCAGCGACAGTTTACCCTAACCAGGGGAGACACCAATCTCCCAGACGGCGCAGATGGGACCGTGGTCTCTGCGCCCACAGCTTGTCCAGATCCCCAACTACCGTCACTGGGACAACCGGAGGAGGGGGTAAGTACAAATTCCCCTCCCCAGCTAACTTCTAATGTGGCCCCAGGGTTAACAGAGGAAATGTTAACCCCCACTGACCCCCACGTTTCCCTGGCTACTGAGCCGGAATATGTCCCAAGTACCCCAGCAGAAGAGCTGACAGCGGGGCAGAGTGCAGTCGGCCTCTGCCCTCCCTTTGTCCCTTGTACAGAGCAGGAGGTCCTGCAGGTTATACCAGCAGAAGAGCTGGCATCAGGGCAGAGTGCCGCTGGCCTCTGCCCCTCAAGTCCCCTCAGCGTGTTGCACCATCACCCCAGCAAAATATCCAGGTGCCTGGTTAGACTTCCCCCCAAAGGGGAGATGTGTGACGAAGTGCCCTTCGCCACTTTGGCTTGGAGAGGACTGTTTGCCAGCCTCCTGCCCTGCGACTATGGCCCTGGTACATATTGCCCTTTGGAACCAGTGTTCGGCCATACCAGAGTGTATGTCACTCATTCTGGCCCTTTACATACAAGGGGTCATTCTGTACTTGCCCTGTGGGAGCGGTGATACCCCAGATAGCTATGCCATGGAGCCCATTCATATGATGAAAGACTATGGGAAAGACTTTAGCTACATGGCAATTGAACTGTGTGAAGAGGATCTGAGCGCTATTCGGGAGTTTTGTGCGCTCAGATCCCAGCTATCTGGGGATATGGGAAATGTGAGTAAATGTGAGTTGCAGTAATGCTGATGGGTTGTCAAACTAGAGAATTGACCAACAAATACTTTTGTCCGGACATCCCCAGGCCGATCCGTCGGGATCAGACCGTGTATGCCGGCTTATGGTCACGGGGGAGGTGTGTAGCGGAACCCATCACTGTTTTACCCTGTTTTATGATTATTATGGTTAAAATATGATCCTACAATATGTATGCTGGTTTATGCTCTGCAGAATATTAGTCAGACTTTTGCAGACCTTGGCTAATAGATAATCCTATTACAGAGATTCAAGAGATAAGAAAGTTGTAAAGGATCCTTGCATTTTCCAAAGTGTTTTCATTCTCAGATAAGAACAAAGAAGTGTAATTGAATCAATGTCTGATTGTATCAAAGTTGCCAGGGAGGTGTGACCCACCTATTGTTCTCTTTATGTGTATTGTGTCGCCAAATATGGGCATGTGTATTGCCTGTGGGAAGAGATGGGTATAAGTATTTCTGCAATAACAAAATAAAGTCAGTATTCATTTGACTCCCAAATTGTGTGTCGTCCAATATGGGAGGTCGGGGATGGTGAAACTGTAGTGCCTCTTGGGTATTTTATCGTATACCAGCGTAGATTTTGGACTTAGTGTTCCTGCTCCGTTACAATATATATATATATATATATAAATATATATCACTAATATAGTTGTTGTACTGTGAGTTTGTGTGTAACTCTTGCAAACTGCGAAATGGGCATGCACGAGGCTCGCAATGGGTGCCGAAGGGTGAGATAGGAGGGAAGGAGAGAGAAGGAAGGAGGGGGAGAGAGAAAGTGGGAAGGAGAGAGAGAGAGTGAGAAGGAGAGAAAGAGAGTAAGAAGGAGAGAGGCAGAGTGAGGAGAGAGAGAAGGAACGGAGAGAGAGAGTAAGAAGGAGAATGAGTGAGGAGAAAGAAGGAGAGAGAGAGAAGGAGAGAGAGAGAGTGAGAAGGAGAGATAGTGAGAAGGAGAGGGAAAGAGAAAAGGAAAGGAGAGAGAGTAAGAAGGAAAGAGACAGAGAGGAGTGAGTGAGAGAGGGAGGAGAGGGAGACAGAAGGAGAGTGAGTGAGAAGGAGGGTGAGAGAGTGAGGGAGAAGGATAGAGATTAAGAAGGAGAGAGAGAGTGAGAAGGAGAGAGATAGTGAAAAGGAGAGGGAGAGAGAGAAGAAAAGGAGAGAGTGAGGAGAGAGAGTGTGAGGAGAGAGAGAGTGGGGAGAGAGAGAGTGGGGAGAGAAAGAGTGGGGAGGAGAGGGAGAGTGAGGAGGAGAGGGAGAGTGAGAGAGAGAGTGAGAAGGAGAGAGAGAGAAGGAGAGAGAGAGAGAGTGAGGAGGAGAGAGAGAGAGAGAGAGAGAGGAGGAGAGAGAGATCGAGGAGAGTGAGAGAGAGTGAGGAGAGAATGAGAGAGAGAGCGAGAGAGAGTAAGAAGGAGAGTGTTAGGAAAGAGGGAGAGAGAGTGAGGAGAGAGGGAGAGAGAGAGTGAGAAGGAAAGAGAGAGAGAGTGAGAAGGAGAGAGAGAGAGAGAGAGTGAGAAGGAGAGAGAGTAAGAAGGAGAGAGTGAGAAGGAGAGAGAGAGTAAGAAGGAGAGAGAGTAAGAAGGAGAGAGAGAGGGAGAGAGAGTGAGGAGAGGGAGAGAGAGTGAGGAGAGAGGGAGAGAGAGAGAGAGGAGGAGAGTGAGAGAGAGAGTGAGAAGGAGAGAGAGAGTAAGAAGGAGAGAGAGAGAGTAAGAAGGAGAGAGAGTGAGGAGAGTGGGAGAGAGAGAGGAGGAGAGTGAGAGAGAGAAGGAGAGAGAAAGTGAGGAGAGTGAGAGAGAAAGAGAGAGTGAGAGGAGAGAGAGAGAGAGTGAGGAGAGAGGGAGAGAGAGTGTGAAGGAGAGAGAGAGAGAGAGTGAGGAGGAGAGTGAGAGAGAGAGAAGGAGAGAGAAAGTGAGGAGAATGAGAGCGAGAGAGAGAGAGAGAGAGTGAGAAGGAGAACGACTACTTAGGCTGCAATGAGTGCCAATGGCGATCATTGTACTGCGAGCGAGAGCAGTTGAGGCACGCAGTTTGTTCAACAGGGAGCCTAGGAGTAAAGTTGCGAATGAATTAGAGCCATATTTGCCGTTTACCATCGCTCAAAAATCGTCTAAGCGAGAGAAAAAATGGCGGACGAAAAATGTAAAAATTCTGAAACGGGATGAAAACGCGGCTTTACAAAGCCAGGCACGCAGCACTTCGAAAATATAACCAACTAGGACCAAAAGCCTCACATTTTTGATGGGTAATTTCCTAGTATATATATATATATATTGTCGTACTGTGAGTTTTTGTGTAACTCTAGCAAACTGCGAAATGGGCATGCACGCTGCGCATTGCGAGGCTCGCAATGGGTGCCGAAGGGGGAGAGAGGAGGGAAGGAGATTGAGAGAGAAGGAAGGAGGGGGAGAGAGAAAGTGGGACGGAGAGAAACGAGAGAGATAGTGAGAGAGACAGAGAGTGAAAAGGAGAGGGAGAGTGAGGAGAGAGAGAGAGAGTAAGAAGGAGAGAGGCAGAGAGTGAGGAGAGAGAGAGAGTGAGCAGAGAGGGAGAGAGAGAGAGGAGGGAGAGAGAGTGAGCAGAGAGGGAGAGTGAGAGAGAGAAGGAGAGAGAGAGAGTGAGGAGAGGTAGAGAGAGAGTGAGAAGGAAAGAGAGAGAGTGAGAAGGAGTGAGAGAGTGAGTGAGAAGGAGAGTGAGAAGGAGAGAGAGAGAGTGAGGAGAGTGAGAGAGAGAGAGTGAGGAGAGAGAGTGGGTGAGAAGGAGAGAGAGTGAGGAGAGAGGGAGAGAGAGAGTGTGGAGAGAGAGAGAGAGTGTGAAGCAGAGAGAGAGAGAGGAGGATAGTGAGAGAGAGTGAGAAGGAGTGAGAGAGTGAGTGAGGAGGAGAGTGAGGAGAGAGAGAGAGTGAGGAGGAGAGTGAGAGAGAGAGTGAGGAGAGAGAGTGTGTGAGAAGGAGAGAGAAAGAGTAAGAAGGAGAGAGAGAGTGAGGAGAGAGGGAGAGAGAGAGTGTGGAGAGAGAGAGTGGGTGAGAAGGAGAGAGAGAGAGAGAGAGAGTTAGAAGGAGAGAGCGAGTGGGGAGAGAGAGAGTGTGAAGGAGAGAGAGAGAGAGAGAGAGAGAGAGAAGGAGAGAGAGAGTGAGGAGAGTGAAAGAGAGTAAGAAGGAGAGAGTGAGGAGAGAGAGTGAGAAGGAGAGGGAGAGAGAGTGAGAAGGAGAGAGAGAGTGAGGAGAGAGTGAGGAGGAGAGTGAGAGAGAGTGAGAAGGAGAGAGTGAGGAGGAGAGTGAGAGAGAGTGAGAAGGAGAGAGAGAGAGAGTGAGGAGGAGCTTGAGAGAGAAGGAGAGAGAGGACAGTGAGAGAGAGAGGACAGTGAGAGAGAGAGAAGGAGAGAGTGAGAGTAAGAAGGAGAGAGTGAGAGTAAGAATGAGAGAGGGAGAAGAGAGTGAGAGAGAGAGTGAGAAGGAGAGAGTGAGGAGGAGAGTGAGAGAGAGAGGGAGGGGAGTGAGAGAGAGAGAAGGGAGTGAGAGAGAGAGAAGGAGAGAGAGAGAGGACAGTGAGAGAGGCAGAGTGAGAGAGAGAAGGAGAGAGAGTAAGAGATAGAAGGAGAGAGAGTAAGAGATAGAAGGATGGAGTGAGCACAGAGAGAGAGGGTATATAGATAGAAGACAATTTTTAAGACAATATTATACCCTCATTTTTATGGTGCAAGTAACATGTATATCTATATATATATATTGTCGTACTGTGAGTTTTTGTGTAACTCTAGCAAACTGCGAAATGGGCATGCACGCTGCGCATTGCGAGGCTCGCAATGGGTGCCGAAGGGGGAGAGAGGAGGGAAGGAGATTGAGAGAGAAGGAAGGAGGGGGAGAGAGAAAGTGGGACGGAGAGAAACGAGAGAGATAGTGAGAGAGACAGAGAGTGAAAAGGAGAGGGAGAGTGAGAAGGAGAGAGAGAGAGTAAGAAGGAGAGAGGCAGAGAGTGAGGAGAGAGAGAGAGTGAGCAGAGAGGGAGAGAGAGAGAGGAGGGAGAGAGAGAGTGAGCAGAGAGGGAGAGTGAGAGAGAGAAGGAGAGAGAGAGAGTGAGGAGAGGTAGAGAGAGAGTGAGAAGGAAAGAGAGAGAGTGAGAAGGAGTGAGAGAGTGAGTGAGAAGGAGAGAGAGAGAGTGAGGAGAGTGAGAGAGAGAGAGTGAGGAGAGAGAGTGGGTGAGAAGGAGAGAGAGTGAGGAGAGAGGGAGAGAGAGAGTGTGGAGAGAGAGAGAGAGTGTGAAGCAGAGAGAGAGAGAGGAGGATAGTGAGAGAGAGTGAGAAGGAGTGAGAGAGTGAGTGAGGAGGAGAGTGAGGAGAGAGAGAGTGAGGAGGAGAGTGAGAGAGAGAGTGAGGAGAGAGAGTGTGTGAGAAGGAGAGAGAAAGAGTAAGAAGGAGAGAGAGAGAGTGAGGAGAGAGGGAGAGAGAGAGTGTGGAGAGAGAGAGTGGGTGAGAAGGAGAGAGAGAGAGAGAGAGAGAGTTAGAAGGAGAGAGCGAGTGGGGAGAGAGAGAGTGTGAAGGAGAGAGAGAGAGAGAGAAGGAGAGAGAGAGTGAGGAGAGTGAAAGAGAGTAAGAAGGAGAGAGTGAGGAGAGAGAGTGAGAAGGAGAGGGAGAGAGAGTGAGAAGGAGGGAGAGAGTGAGGAGGAGAGTGAGAGAGAGTGAGAAGGAGAGAGTGAGGAGGAGAGTGAGAGAGAGTGAGAAGGAGAGAGAGAGAGAGTGAGGAGGAGCGTGAGAGAGAAGGAGAGAGTGAGAGTAAGAAGGAGAGAGTGAGAGTAAGAATGAGAGAGGGAGAAGAGAGTGAGAGAGAGAGTGAGAAGGAGAGAGTGAGGAGGAGAGTGAGAGAGAGAGGGAGGGGAGTGAGAGAGAGAGAAGGAGAGAGAGAGAGGACAGTGAGAGAGGCAGAGTGAGAGAGAGAAGGAGAGAGAGTAAGAGATAGAAGGAGAGAGAGTAAGAGATAGAAGGATGGAGTGAGCACAGAGAGAGAGGGTATATAGATAGAAGACAATTTTTAAGACAATATTATACCCTCATTTTTATGGTGCAAGTAACATGTATATCTATATATATATATATATATATATATATATATATATATATATATATATATATATATATATAGTCAATTATGGATGATTAAACCACTGTACCCTATTCAAGATACATACAAACAAAAACAATTTGATTCAATACCATTTCTAATATGTGAAACATACATCCGATAATGAAGTAAATAGCAAATAATGACTTCAATACAGTACTAATTACCATAACTGCTGGTGTCACATTCTTACTGCATGAACTAGTATACTAAGTATTACGGTAGTGCGCTCTTGTACTCCAGTACATACGGTAAGCGCGTGTTGTCTCGCGAGAGTTGAGAGGAGGGAGATCCAAGCTTGGGGGAGATACAGAGCGGGACCGAAGAAACTGGAAACAAGAGAGCTGTGTATGTGAGGGGAGAGTGGGGAGGAACGGGGTTGTGTGCGGCATAACGAGACACTCACAGCGTGGATACATAGGTTATATATATATATATATATATATATATATATATATATATATATATATATATATATATATATATATATATAATGTATACACACACAGCTGGTGCACATACACATGAGGCGCACATACATGTTATTGTTCATCTCTGTGCACATGGGTTTTATACACAGAATTGTTATATACATGTTTTGTATACAGACATCCCTGTGATCCACATAACACAATAACATGTTGTATGTCTTCTTATTGCTGCACTTCCTATTATTAATCTCTGGCCATATATGTCAATACTAACAACTACCTTATTGTGACCCTCATTTACACAATTGTATATGTATACACTGAATATATATATATATATATACACACACACACACACACACAGGGATGGAAATACACTTTGGCTCATAAAATCTGTATTTCTGGCTCCTAAATATTTATTTTTCCTAGTTGTAATGTATAACTGGTAGGACTTCCTTGTAGGCTCCTGGAAACTGCCTGTCCAGCTCCTATATAATCTTCCTGCCCTATTAAGTGTTATGTATATTTGTACAACCCTGTATACATGTATGATAAATATATATATACTAGCGACTTGTCCGTCAAAAATGACGGGTCAATAAAATTGTAAGGCAGGTAATGCTGTTTGGGCCAGACATTAATTTTGTTGGTGGTCCGAGATCCTTCGGCGCTCATTGCGAGGCTGTTGGTTCTTGTATTTTTTTTTGTGATAGCTGCTTTTGCTGTTATTGTTTGGTCAGCGGTGATCTGCTTTTTGCGCTGTGTATATGTATTTTTGTATGCTAATTAAATAATTAATAAATTAATATACTTTAACTATTTGAAGTAATATATGCAGGAAGCATTGTGCTGAAGAGCTGACAATCTGTTTCTATGTTCCTGCAGCATACAATGTAGGTTTGCACTGTTGTGGAGCTGAGGTGTAAGTGCCAGCAATGTGTGCAGTGTGTAGTGTAAATAGGCTGCGTGCGCGAGGGGAAGCCGTTCGGGTAGCTGTGTACTTCCGCATTGTGTAAGTTAGTGTTGTAAAATGGCGGCGAATGTGTATGTTACGCGGTTGTGGATGATGTAGCGTCCTTGGTAAGAGTGTATCTTGTACCTTGTACGGCTTTTTTAAAAAGCTGTATGTGCTTGCTGGTGTTTTGCGTCTTTAGGGGGCTGTAGCCTCATTTTGGTTTTTTTCGGCTGCCATTTTTTCTCTTGCTTAGGGGAATTTGGACTTACATTGATGTGTAACTTCCCTTGCAGAGGTCCTGGGTGCCCCCCCTTGCTGTGGGTAAGTTTTTTTTTTTGTGTATTTATTGTGGTTTTAATGTTTTCGGGTGCGTGTGGTTCGGCCGTTAAGGGTCATATTTTTGCAAGGTCGTAATGTTTTTTTTTTTCAAAGTCCTGCGGTTCGTATTTTTTTGTGTAAGTCCGTATTTAGTGATTGCGTGTTAGATCTATTTTGGTAAAGTGCCGCTTGTGGGGGTGTTTGTAGCCGCGTGTGAGGCTCCGTAGAGCCTCCGCAAATGAGGCCCCACACTTCGCGAGGGTCCGCATTTGCGGCCTGCAATGAGTCTTCGGCTCATTGCAGCCGATGTTGGAGCCTCCACCTTGCGCAAATGCGGACCAAACTGCGTCCCTTGCTTCGTGACGACGATTCGTAGTTTGACAACTATTATATGTAATATATACTAGCGACTTGCCCGTCAAAAATTACGGGCCAATAAAATTGTAAGCCAGGGAATACTGTTTGACACACAATATAAACCTTCTTGTACTGTGAGGGCCTTCGTCGCTCGTGGCGAGCCTCTTGTCTTGTCTATTTTTGCTTCTCTGAGCATTTTCGTCACTCATTATAAAGAGATATATATATATTTATCTATATTTACTTAATCAATAATGAATTATTTCTTTAATAAAGTGATATTCTTTACCTATTTGTAATAAATATATTCAGCAATCGATAGCCTGAAGAGCTAACAATCTATTTATATTTTCCGTCATCCCAACTGTGCTTTCTAAATTGTTTGTGTGCGCGAGGGAAAATCCGTTGGTGTGGTTGTGTAAAGCGCCATTGTAGATTTGTAATGTTATTAATGTGTTGCGCATCTCGCAAGCATTTTCAGTCATTTGTAATAGTGTATTTTGTATTTCATTCGTTCCTGTGTGAAAGTGCTATGCGTTTGGCAGTGTTTTGCGTGGTCCGGGGTCTTGTAGGCTCATTTACATTTTTTTCGGTTCCCATTTTTTTTATCGCATTATCGCATTATCGATTTTCGTGTGTTGAAAGTCGTCGAAATCACATTTCAATCACGTTCCACCACACTCAAAGATGTCCTGGCTATTCCCCCATGCTGTGGGTAATGTTTTTGTTGTATTTATTTGTTTTTTGTGTCTTTTTTGTTTTTCCGCGGTTCGGTAGTTAACCTCGTATTTTTGCTATGCCGTATTTTTTTCTAAGTCCTGCGTCTCCTAAACCACTACGCGTTTGGCAGTGTTTTGCTCAGTCCGGGGTCATGTAGCCTCGTTTTCGGTTTTTTCGGCGGTCATTTTTTTCTTTGCTTTGGCTCTTCCCCCTGTGCTGTGGGTGATATTTTAGTTGTATTGATTTTTATTTTGTGTTTTTTGGATGTTCGCGGTTCAGCCGTTAACCTCGTATTTGTTTTTTTCTAAGACTGCGTCTCGTATTTTTTTTTCTAAGTCCCCCGTTTGTCAAGTGGTTGAAGGCTAATGTGATTGCGCGTTTACGAAGTGTTTTGTGGCTATGTCCCGCGTGTTTAATTGCCTTCGGCGCTCATTGCCTTTGTTCTGCGTGTTTAATTGCCTTAACAGCTCGCCTCCCAGCCTCACTCTGCGAGGATAGCAAACGATGAGCACCTGTGGCGCACATCACTTAACTTGTACGCACCACACAAAGCGTGACGATGTCTCACAGTTTGACAACTATTATGTGTGTACAAACTTTGGTGAATTATTTTGACACATGCAAAAGAGCGATAGAAGCCCTCCACCGTACAGTATATAAATAATATATTTGTGGTGAACGCCCCCTACTAATAAGATCCCTAACACGAGCTGGGATCCTGCTCAACGCTAATAGCCTAAGAGTTTGAAAAAGCTGTATGTGAGTAGGATTCCCAGCTTGTGTACAATCCAACTTTGGCATTACATAAAAGCTGTGTAATGCAGTGGGCATAAGCTTAAAGGAAACCATGTTTAAAATGGGATATGTTTCCATTGCCTTTAAAGTAAATAAAATACAGCCAGAACACAAAGAAAGCAATTACCAATTATTGACACAAATAGGCACCCGTTCAAAAGAAAAATTTGCGTCTGCTTGCTTGGTAGGTGGATCAGAAAGACTGATAGGTAGAAATTGCAAAATTCAATGTAAGAAAATGTTATTTTTTCAAAAGTAACATTCAATCGATGTATTACTCGTCACCTCCAGTTTCCATTATACGATTTTGAAACTTTCACTGTTCCTTTAATGCAGAATTGTGCAAATGTTTTATATTTCTTTAATTGGGAGACATCTTTGTGAATTCTGATGATTGTGTGCATTAAGATATTTTAATTTGGTGTTAATTTCTGCCTCTTCTTCCTTTTTTTTTTTCTTTCAGATTTTGTTTTCGGTTGAAGAAAAACAAACAATCACAATGGAGGACATTGAGGAGAACACCACAGTATTCAGCACTCTGCGCTCGTTCAATAGCTTCCTTTCTCAGAGATCTGAAGGAACGCCGCCCAGTCTTGCTTCTACCTCTTTGTCGGGTTCCTTACAGATGCAGTTCCAGCAAAGAGTTTTGGTACGAAAACGTTTGTAAAATTTGATTTAAATTAAAAGTGGATTCTCTATGTAGACCAGATGTTAATCTCAAGCAATGTTTTCAAGATATCTTGTTTGAGTGCAAGTGGTTCAATAAATGTTCACTTATCATGAAATTGTAACAGAATACCTCTGTATAACTGTAGATAATGCTCCAGTAGTGATACAGTGATATTTGCTAAACTGGAGGTGCGTCGGCAGAGTTAGAGTACAGACTAACCCTTAAACTGAAGATCAGCGGTGGGGGGGCTTGGTTATCTGGGTAACATGCTGAAGGTCAGGTCTGGCGGGAAGCTTGAGTATCAAATAAACAGGATGGAGCTTAGAGCTGGCAGGAGGCTAGAGTATTGATCGGGTAACCAGGCACCGATGGAAGCTTACTGCTGGTGGGATGCTAGAGTATTGGGTCAACAGTTTGAAGGTCAGGGCTGGTGGGACGCTAGAGCATTGGGTACACTGGCTGCAGGTCAGGGTTGGTGGGACGCTAGAGCATTGGGTACACTGGCTGCAGGTCAGGGTTGGTGGGACGCTAGAGTATTGGGTACACTGGCTGCAGGTCAGGGCTGGTGGGACGCTAGAGTATTGGGTACACTGGCTGCAGGTCAGGGCTGGTGGGATGCTAGAGCATTGGGTACACTGGCTGCAGGTCAGGGTTGGTGGGACGCTAGAGCATTGGGTACACTGGCTGCAGGTCAGGGCTGGTGGGACGCTAGAGCATTTGGTACACTGGCTGCAGGTCAGGGCTGGTGGGACGCTAGAGCATTGGGTAAATTGGCTGAAAGTCAGGGCTTGTTGGGGGCGCTATAGTATTGGGTAAACTGGACAAAGATTATCAATCGGGTTAACCGGCTGTAGGTCAGTTGTCCGTTCCAAATAGTCAATTAGGTTCTTGCTTGGGCAAGGCTGAGATGCACTGATGGCATTTTTGTAACTAAGATGCATGGTCCCTGCCTCAATTAATGCTTCCCCTGCTTCCTTGTTATGAAGTACCCTGCCCTGCAAGTACTGTGCATCTATGGTGATCAGCAAGTGATGTGACTTGCACACAGTGTTTGTTGGCCAGGTGATGATGGTTGGGGGATGAGCCCACACAACTCATGATGCATTGAATCCTGGGTACAGCTTTTCTGTAATATTTTGATTTTACTCCATATGTATTCTTCAGTTATCTGAATGGTAATGTTGTGCAGTTATGGGTTATCTTTATAGCTTTTCAGCAAGCATGAGAGCCAGCACTGCATTCTACTAACAACTAGGTCCCATATTAACTTAAATCCTAAAAACATTTCAGTGCTATCTAGAATTTGCCATCAGTGAGAAGACTCTTTTGATCTATTTACGGTCCTTAATAAATAGTTTGTATCTAATTAATTAAATAGTACCAAAATCTTTAATAGTAAAAATCTTTAATGTATTGTTGATTTGTTTTTAGAGGGGCTCTTTTTGCTCTTATGGAGTCAAAGAGCATCTAAAACTAATGTTATTACTGTAGTAAAGGAAAAACAATTGTCTTTAAGATTTTGTAGTCATACCTTAATGATGTTTCTCCAAAGAAGTGAGGCGAAATGCTTGATCCAACACATGCCATTTATTTCCAAAGATACTCGCATCCCGGGATGCTTTCTCGCTATTAGCCTCTATAGTTGCCTGAGAATTGTGTTTATTTTTGCATTCTCACTATAAAACAGAACTACTACTGTAGTTTAGGAAAAACGTAATTTGTTTTAAGTTTTCAATCTTGTATGGTGCTTTGGGGAAAGCAGTGTGGACACTGGATTTTAAGCTCTAAGATCAGGTCCTCTTTGCAATCTGTTAATATTGAATTTGTCTTTGCCTGGAACTTACCCATGTATAGCGCTACGGAATATGTAATAATAATGTATGTAATAAAGTATCATTGCAGCTTTGTAAGCCATGGGCATAAAATATAATTCTTTAGAGAAAATATTAACAGAATCTGCAAGTGTATTGTGAATGACATGGCAGTAACACAGTATGCTATAAAAATATGTATTTTCCCTTTTTTTTAATTAAACTCCTTGGTTATTGCCATTCTTGTATAATAGACAGAGATTGATTAATATTTAATAGTTTGACATGTTAAAATTTGAAACCGACGTATTAAAAAGGTAAAATTTACAAATTAAATGGTCCACTTTTTCTTTATTTTATATATTTATTTTCCATTTAGACAGTGTTATAAAAAGATAGACATAATACAAAACATACATAACAAAAATTGCGATAAATATAAACAAGGAAATTGTATCCAGAACAAACGAATACAAACCGTTAAGTTTATAATTCTATTTGGAAGAGCTATAAAATATGAGGGACAAAAGTTAAATATTTAAAGGGAGAATGAAAGGGGATATACTTGGCGGGGAGGCAGGGTCTAGTAAAGGTTATCAACAAGCTTTCAAAAATGGAGGGACCATTTTGCAACTATCAATATGGAACCTAAGAGATATAAAAAGATGAAGTCTGTTTACATTTGTTTATTCCTATCTGTCAATGCTTTGACTTCAAACCAAAAAGGAACTTGGGGATTTTTCCATTTTGCTGATATAAGATATTTTGAGTGTTAATTATAATATCTCTATTTATGTTCCAAGGATTCCGAACCAATATGGAAGAGGATCAAGGCTGGAGCATTTTGTAGCTTACAATTCCTAATTGTAGACAGTTGTAATATACATTCCTCCCAGAATTTTTGAATTTTAGGGCAAAACCGTCACATATGTTCGTGGGTGCCACAATCGTTACATCCTCTCCAGCATTCACCGCCTGTAGTTTGAGGGGCCCATTTAGCTATGGTGTGAGGGGCCATATACCACCTTTGGGTAACTTTAAAGTAGGTTTCCCTTAGTGTAGTACAGGTTAAGTAATGCGTTGTTAATTTGAAGGCTTTGTGCCATGCAACAATTTTCAAATTCAAACATAAGGACTGTTCCCAACTTAACATTCAATTGGTCTTCTTGTTTTTTAAATTCTTGGTTACTGTAATGCAATTAGAATTTTTTTTTTTCCTCTCCTCAATTGCGGTTGTTCGTTACTAACAGATTATTTTAATTGTCTAATAAGACAGCACATTCAAGTATCAGAACACACCTCCTTAGTGTCCTATCCAGGACTTTTGGAAGAGACCAATAATGAAGCCCTGAGACATAAGCAGTGTCTTAATCATTTGATTTTATGCTCATGGATTGCAAAACTAATATTGATAGTTTGTTACATACTTCACAAATGTGAACTTTTTCTCAAGCAGTGGTTCTAAAGTGTTTTATTAGTTTTGTTCCTCTGTTTTTATAAGAATTAGCTGATTCCATGATGGAGATTAACACTGCAGAGTAATTTTTTATGTAAATATGCATTTGATATGTAAAACTTATTAGTAGTATAGTCTTTCCATGAATCATATTCATGACATTTTTTAGCTTTTCTGCAACTTTATCCATTTTTCAAATGCAACTACTTATTTATATATATATATATATATATATATATATATATATATGTATATATATATATATATATATATATATATATATATATATATATATATATATATATATATATATATATATATATATATGCAAATGGGCTTATTAATGTATTATTCGTTTTCTGTACTCTGTACGGTGGAGAGCTTTTCTCACTCTAGTGCTCACCATACACTAAATGATTGTTGTGGAATACCAAATCCTACAAAATCTATTGCACAAACCAGAATCTACCTCATACTGATGATAGCCAAAAGTTTGAAACAGGCCTGTATATGAGTGATTCTTGGTTTGTGTAAAATCCGATTTGGTGCTTTGCTTAAAAGCTGTTTAATACGGCGGGCATATGCTTTAAGGGAGCAATGTATAAAGTTGCTATTTTCGGTTTAAGAGATTGAGGTATTTTAGACATGCAAATGGGCTTATTAATGTATTATTTGTTTTATATATATATATATATATATATATATATATATATATATATATATATATATATATATATATATATATATATATATATATATATATATATATATATATATATATAAACACACATACAGTGGATATAAAAAGTCTACACACCCACTGTTAGAATGTCAGGTTTCTGTGCTGTAAACAAGTTAGACAAAGATAAATAATTTCAGAACTTTTTCCACCTTTAGTGTGACCTATAAACTGTACAACTCAATTGAAAAACAAACTGAAATCTTTTAGGTAGGGGGAAGAAAAAATAAAAAAATAAAATAATTTGGTTGCATAAGTATGCACACCCTTAAACTAATACTTTGTGGAAGCACCTTTTGATTTTATTACAGCACTCAGTCTTTTTGGGTATGAGTCTATCAGCATGGCACATTTTGACTTTGCAAAGAAGAGTGGGCAAATCTTGCAAAAACACTCCAAATCTGTCAGATTGCGAGGACATATCCTGTGCACAGCCCTCTTCAGATCACCCCACAGATTTTCAATCGGATTCAGGTCTGGGCTCTGGCTGGGCCATTCCAAAACTTTAATCTTCTTCTGGTGAAGCCATTCCTTTGTTGATTTGGATGCATGCTTTGGGTCGTTGTCATGCTGAAAGATGAAGTTCCTCTTCATGTTCAACTTTCTAGCAGAAGCCTGAAGGTTTTGTGCCAATCTTGACTGGTATTTGGAACTGCTCATAATTCCCTCTATCTTAACTAAGACCCCAGTTCCAGCTGAAGAAAAACAGCCCCAAAGCATGATGCTGCCACCACCATGCTTCACTGTGGGTATGGTGTTCTTTTGGTGATGTGCAGTGTTGTTTTTGCGCCAAACATATCTTTTGGAATTATGGCCAAAAAGTTCAACCATGGTTTCATCAGACCATAACACCTTTCCCACATGCTTTTGGGAGACTTCAGATGTGTTTTTGCAAAATGTAGCCTGGCTTGGATGTTTTTCTTCGTTAGAAAAGGCTTTCGTCTTGCCACTCTACCCCATAGCCCTGACATATGAAGAATACGGGAGATTGTTGTCACATGTACCACACAGTCAGTACTTGCCAGATATTCCTGCAGCTCCTTTAATGTTGCTGTAGGCCTCTTGGTAGCCTCCCAGACCAGTTTTCTTCTCGTCTTTTCATCAATTTTGGAGGGAGCTCCAGTTCTTGGTAATGTCTCTGTTGTGCCATATTTTCTCCACCTGATGATGACTGTCTTCCCCGTGTTCCATGGTATATCTAATGCCTTGGAAATTATTTTGTACCCTTCCCCTTTTAACAATGAGATCCCTCTGATTTGGAAGCTCGCTGTGGACCATGGCTTTGCTGTGGGATGCGACTAAGAAAATTTCAGGAAAGACCAACTAGAGCAGCTTAACTTTATTTGGGGTTAATTAGAGGCACTTTAAATGTTGGCAGGTGTATGCTGACTCCTATTTAATACGATTTGGAATGCGATTGCTTAATTCTGAACACAGCTACATCCCCAGTGATAAATGGGTGTGCAGACTTATGCAACCACATTATTTTTCTTCCCTTCACCTAAAAGATTTCAGTTTGTTTTTCAATTGAGTTGTACAGTTTATAGGTCACAAATAAAGGTGGCAAAAGTTTTGAAATGATTTATCTTATCTTTGTCTCATTTCTTTACAGCACAGAAACCTGACATTTTAACAGGGGTGTGTAGACTTTTAATATCCACTGTATATATATGTGTGTGTATATGTATGTGTGTGTGTATATATATATATATATATATATATATATATATATATATATATATATATATATATATATATATATATATATATATATATATATATATAAACAGAGTAATGCAGTATAAAGTGATATTTTTTTTTATTGGATCTCTCTTTCTTTTTCAATTCCGAAGCATTTCTCATATATTCCCACTGAACACACAAATAACAAATGTTCTGTTCAGTGTTCTATGCACAGGTCTGTATTGGTGTATGTCAAAAGTAAATAAACCGGGTCGTAAATATTTGTACATCTTGAGAGTTTTAGGTACCATAAAACTGTAAGGCGACACAGGGATAGTTAAGAAATAAAACAGAGAAGGCAAGCAACAAAAAAAAAAAAAAAACGCACAAAACATATCCGTAATGTAAAATTAAGAGAATTCTAGATAATGCGTCAGGAATTCCATGTTAACATTAAGAACTGTATTCTTCATATTTAAGTGTTTTATTTTAATTTCGAAGTCCTTTCTTTCTTGTGTGAGTGCGTGTTTTTTTTTTAAATTACCTTGGAGTATTTTTTCCCCCGGTTTTGTATGGAGTGCTTATTTTGTGAAAAGTGGTGTTCAGCTGGAGTACAGTAACTGTCCTCATTGTGCTTTTTGATGGAGCTTCTGTGTAGATTCATCCGTAAATGTAGTTTCTAGCTGGTTTCCCCAATGTAGCATCCTCTTTCACATATAGTGCATTGTATTATGTAGACTACATTGGCTGATGATATTCATGCACATCACTAAGTGATATAATTTTTCAGGAACTCTTTTTCACTGGGTCATCAGGGTGTCTGGAACAAAGTGCCTCTACAACGGCTCAAAGCGTTTTAATCGCACACTCACACAAACGCTCAGACACACACTTTTTCAGGTTCTTTCCTGCAGTCTCATCCGCTAACCCGCTGCACTCAAGTACATAGTATACATTGTACGGGTTCAGTGCTTCTACAGCTCCGCCCCCAGAACCTACCTAGGTCTCTATTTCTATACCCTTATCTAGGTCTCTATCTCTATCTCTCGATCTCTCACCTGACAACTTATTTATATTATCCTATTCATTTATTATTGTTTTACTTTTTGGCAGCTGGAAGACAAAGCCGAACAGATCCGTTCAAAGTCTCACCTGATTCAAGTGGAACGTGAGAAAATGCAGATGGAGTTAAGCCACAAACGGGCTCGTATTGAACTGGAGAAGGAAGCCAACACCAATGCCAAGAATTATGAGGTTTGGAAACTGCTGCATTATGATAACTTGGGTTTTATTTGCCTAGTAACAATCATTACCTCTGCATTGCAGAAATGTCACTGTCACATCATAGGCAGAGCAAGCTTGAGAAACATAAGTACATGGAGAGGGTTCTGTTTCCTTATTAGATTTATACATATAGTTAAGATTCCATCTGTGCACTTGATTATAATTTGACAGACTAGTTCCAAACAGACTGATTAGGCTTAGGAAACGTGAAATATCTGAATGAGTGTAAACTTGTCTGTATTACATCATGCAAACGTCTTGGTCCATTAGTATGAGTGCTTTTAATAACGCTGACAAAATCACTTTAAAGTGAAGTTGGAAATAGATTATTTATTTATTTTGTGCCGCCTGCTTAGTTTCATGTATATATGTGTATTTATATGTGTAATGTGCATTCATACACACATACATTGTAACATTTCTTTGCTTTTAACATGAAAAGGAGTTGCTTGTCACTCTAAATGTTTGTAGAAAAGAAAATGCATCAGTGTACACTGCAATACAGTTAATTTTGATCTTTTTATATAAGTGAAGCATCAATTTTTCCTAATTTGAACTAAGATTTTTAACTTTCTTGCTTTTCTACAATAAAATAGAACTCTAATTTTCATATTGTTATCAAGCCGACATTTCACTTTCTCTAACCATCTTGCCTTGTGTTTTGTAGCGAGAGGCAGACAGGAACCAAGACCTCCACAATCGCATCAAAGTACTCCAGGAGAAAGAGTCAGAATTCCAAAGTAAATTACTGGAACAGACGGAAATGAACAAATCTTTCAAGAAGAGCATGGAGGCTCAGAGCAAGAAACTGCTGGAGAAGGAGAGCAAACTGACAGAGGCTAATGAGGTAATTGGTGTCAGGATTACTACTATATTTAAAATATTGGCTGGTCTGTTATTGGATTAAATCTAGTACAATATATACTCCGAATAATGCATTCTAAAATTAGTTGTAGATAACAAAATCATTGAAGGAATTTAGGCATGCCTGGGATGAGGCTATCTCTAGTGTTAATTATATCATATCTTTTAGGCCGGAAGAATGACCTTTTTGTTCTTATCCTGTATGAGTGTAGATTCACTTTTTTAGAAAATGTTATAAAATTGGGCAACGTATTAATTTAAGCTTTATTGAACCCCTTTTACCTGTAGAAAACATTTTTGCCCAGTATTTAAACTTGCATTGGAAAATAATATTCAGATGCTTTTTCTATATCCCTTTAACACATCTCTCGTTTTGTACCCAGACCATAACTTTGTTAAAGGAAAAAGTATCCGATCTTCAATGGAAGTTAATGAATCAAGAGATGCAAATGAATACCCAGGAGACGGAGAAGCAGGAGCTGACGGAACAGCTGGAGGTCCATCGCAAGTGAGTGTCTGATCAATGACAGCCATACAGAGAGACATCCGATCAGCAGATGCTGCTGTCCTGCCGTATGCGAAGAGCAGCTTTGATTTAAAGTTTTGAAAGCATATGTTTGATATGAACGCTATAAAGCTAAAGGGGTTTTAAGTTGCACAATCAATGTTTTGAAAAAGTCTTTTCATGCTTGACTTTGTAATCAACTTGAACTACTGGAAGGGAGGATGAGACCTTGAATTTGTCCCTGTATGATAATATTGTAATTATCATGAACTTTCTAGCAAATGTTTGCTGTAGTATTATGAGGCAGGTGGGTGGGCAATAATAAATCTACTTGAAGGGATTCTTTGAACCTCGAAATTTACAGCTCTTACCCTTTTTATAATGTCATAAACTAACTAGCCACCCAAAGATTATTATTATTATTTATTTCCTTTATTTGTAACGTGCCAACATATTCCATAGCTCTATAAAGGGGTTAAGTACGAGACAAAACAATTTTAACACATTGCAAAATAATGGGGGGGGTCCTGTCTTTGAACTTAAAATCAGATGTACATAGAGCTTTCTCAAAGCACCTTACAAGACTGAAAACTCGCTAATTACAATCAAAAGGGCATGGACGCGGTACAGGAGGGTGATAAATGCGTGCATATTAATACTGAAGGTGATAAGCTTCTTTAATCAGATTATTTAGTGAGGTTTTAAAGGCATGAAGATAGTTTAGTGGAGCGAGGCAAGAAGTTAAAAAGAAGGGGCAGCTCCGGAAAAGTCCTGAAGGCAGGAATGAAAGGAGGTGATGAGAGGAGGAAGGAAGAAGGTAATTATCAGAGCCAAAAGGGTGGTTGGAGTATTTTAAGAAACAAATTGAAACTGGGTGGCACTTTTGTGCCCCAAGTGTTTAATTTTATAATGGTACTAGAGTATTTCCCGTCAAAAAATGACGGCAATGAAATTTTAAGTGAGCTAATGCTGTTTGGTGTATAATAATCAAATAAATAATACATTAATTATATTATCCGTAGCTGTTTTGTGGTGTTTTGCGTGTTTGTGGTGGTGTTTTGCGTGTTTAGAGTCCTGTAGCCTCGTTTTCATTCGGCGGCCATTTTTTCTCTCGCTTAGCTGATTTTTGGGTGTTTAAACTCCGAAATTTGGACTTAAATCGAGGTGTAACTTCACTTGCAGAGATTCTGGGTGCACCACCTTGCTGTGTGTAAGCTTTTTATATGTTTGTTGTGTGTATTTATTGTGTTTGTAATGTGTTTGGGGTCGCGCAGGTTGCGTCCTTGTTTTCGAATCTTGTATGTGGTTTTCGTCAATTCCGTAGGTGTTTGGTGGTGTTTTGCGTGTTTAGAGTGCTGTAGCCTCGTTTTCGTTTTGTTCGGCGGCCATTTTTTCTCTCGCTTAGAGAATTTTTTAGTGTCTAAACTCTTTTATTTTGAGTTAAATTGAGGTGTAACTTCATTTTTTGAGGTCCTGGATGCTCCCTCTTCCTGTAGGTAAGCTTTTTATGTATTTGTTGTGTGTATTTATTGTGTATTTCATGTTTGCGGGTTGCGGACGATTTTTGCGAGGTCGTAATTGGTCGTAACGTGTCTTGTACTTTTTTGCGAGGGCTGCAGTTGCTGGCAAGGAGCGCCAAAGGCGCTCCTTGCCAGCAACTGCGGCCCTCGCTTTGCGAGGCGGCCTCGCTATGCGAGCCCGCAAGCGTAAGCAACGGCTCGCATGCTCACAACTATATATGTGATAATTGTATACAGATTTCAATGAACACATCTTAGTAAATCACATGTTATTTATCTTGAAATATCAATAATGACCTGGATAAATGTTTAAAGCAATAGTTCTTCCTAGAACTTGAGTGTACACAAAGCAGGGGCCTTTTTTCACTGTTTTTTTTTCTGATTTATCTAAATAAATTTTCAGCTGACTATTGTATCAAATTGTGTCAAGCACTGGAAAACTTGGCATACATTTGTGTGATGGAACAATGTTCTAAATAGTAGAACATAGTAATATGCAGCAATCCAACAATCACTAGATTGTAAGTTTGCGAGTTTTCATTATTGTAAGGCGCTTTTAGCGCACACTAATTCTAAACTCAAAGACAAGCCTCCACTCTTGCAATGGATCAATTTTGTTTCACCTTGTACTTAACCCTTGTACAGGACTACGGAATATGTTGGCAAGTTACAAATAAAGATAGTAATCACATATAATAGTTGTCAAACTGCGAGACGTTATCACGCTTTGCGAGGTGCGTAGGACTTATCCGATGAGCGCCAAAGGTGCTCATTGATGCAAGGCGAGATGTTAAACTGTAGCACTTAGCCGAGGAGCTGTCTAAATATGCGACGTGGGACTTAGAAAAAAAAAAAACGAGACACGAAAATTTACGTGATTAGTGGCCGAATGAAAAACACACTAAATACACCCCAAAAAACTACAAAAACATCAGACAGCATGGGACAACAGCCAGGACGTCTGAGTGAGGTGGAACGCAAATTTAACTTGATTTAGACTATTTTCGCCACAAATAAATCGCTTAAGTGAGGGGAAAAAAATGGCCGCCGGAAAAAAATGAAAGCGAGGCTACACGACCCTGGACCGCGCAAAACGCGTAGCACTTTACACATCACACTACGACCTACAAAATACACTATTACAAAAGCTGGAAAATGTTCATGAGACGCGTAACACATTAATAACATTACGACTAGACAATGTCGCTTTACACAATAAACCAACGGCTTTACCTCGCGCACGCAGCCTATTTAGAATGCACAGTTCAAACATTCATTACACTTTATAAGCAGGGCACTAACACTCACACTGTATATTCTATACAGGCCCAAAATACAAACAGATTGTTAGCTCTTCAGCCTATTGCTCGCTGTGTATATCAATTATAAATAATTAAAGTATATTAATTTATTGAATAAATCATTAATTATTACTTAACTGCATATACATAGAAATATATCTCTCTCTGAGGACCAAAAGTACACGACCGGAGAGGCTCACAATACAAAACGGTTTCAATTATGTCTAAAACAGCATTCCCATGGCTTCAAATGTAATAGCCCCATAATTTGATGGGCAAGTCGCTAGTAGAATAGTATATAATACTGTGCAGCATTGTATATCAATATCAGTAAACATTATACAGAAGCACATCAGAAATGTCATTGTTTACCATAGCCACTAACTTAAACAAAAAGTATTTTAGTGTTCAGTGCTTTTACTTGTAGTTGGCTCTAAATGCAGTATTGTTCAATTATCACATTGCCATTCTTGACACCTTGTTCTCCAAATAATTATCAGTATTTCTAAATGCAGACCAGTAGATTATATTGTAGTGGTCCCATCTTTAGGTTCCTTTTACTGTTTTTTTTATTGTTGTTTTTTTTCGTTGTTTTTTTTTCATATAAGTAATTTTACATGAGATCATTATACTCAGTAATATTGAAGATATAATAATGAAAGATGAATTGCGTGATAAATTTAAGCTTTGTCGAAAAACAAAAAATGGTTCCAGTATCACAATATCAGGTAATGTTAAAGAACCTACAGATTAGCAAAAACTTCATGTGTTTTAGGATTATGCAGCAATCCAACAACATTAGCAGCTATGAACTCTGGGGACATAAAAGCATATTCAGAGAAAATCTTCATTTTGCCAGTCTCTGCTTGTGCATAGAAGCTCCCATGATTGCAATTATAGTTAAACTTGCTTTTTAGGCACAATAGGGCCTTACAGGGCAAGCAAAGTAATCTGCAACTGGTATGGAGGTCTCCAACGCTAAAATCTTATGTCCTCCATTTGCAGACACGCTGATGTTGTTCATTTGTTAAAACTTCGCAACAATCTGACATTTTCCTCAATGTACAAGTGGTCATTTAATGAGACTTTGAAAAATACAGTAGCATTATAATAAAATAAACATTGCAGTTTAATTAATCTATATTTACAAATCTGCAGTAATTTATAATTATCATTTCGTATATTTCAGAAAGCTACAGGAGGGATGCCAAAACGCACAGACCTTGCAAGAGCTTCAAGCGCAAAATACTGAATATGAACAAAAGATTAAGGTATGTAGTGTCAGGATTTTTTTTTGGGGGGTGGGTCACGTCATAATTTTCAAACTAAAAACTGGCTGTGGTTTGGAAAAAAGATTTTTAAAATAACTTCAATTGTTACATACTTAGAAACAAGGGACCCCCCCCTCCAAATTACATGGTTCCTTTAAAACTTTGTCTTGCATTTTAAAAAGCTTTTTTATATGTCAAAGTATTTTTCAAGAAAATTAACACTAAAATAACTGACAAGCAGATAAAAAATATTATCTATTAAATGAAAGTGTTAACTTTTCCTATTTGATTTATATTAAAACCAGTGGGAACAGAATCACAATATGTTGTAGTCCAAACATCCATAAGGCTCACTGTTTTTTTTCCTGCAACATATCGGCATAGGAGGAGGAGATAACAGTCCTATACTGTGTACATTTTTATATAGTTTCTCTGCACTATAGATAAGTCTCTTAAATCCATGCTAGAATAGAGGATAGCAAACCTTTAAATATATATAGCTTGTTACTATATAGTATTTTATCACACTATACAATTCATGTCCATTTTGTTGTCATTTTTTATTTTGTGTAGAGTCTGGAGCAGAAATTATCTGCACAGGAACAAGATGCCGCAATAGTGAAGAGCATGAAATCTGATTTGGCCAAATTCCCTAAAATGGAGAGAGAACTACAGCAGCTGAGAGAAGAGAATGCTTATCTTAGGTATGGTTCATACATGGGCAGAAGTGGTATTTATGGGTTTTAACAGGACTCTTAAGGCATTTTTGTTTTGGTTTTTATATGCATATTTTAGCTAGGTGATTTAATTATTATTCTCCTTCATGTAATTGATATCAAAGTTACAATTCACTTCTAAGGATAACTCAGTGTCAGATACTTACCTTTTTGAAGCTGTCCCTTTTTTCCCTGTTCTTTGTTCTGCCATGTTGTACAGCAGTAACCTAAATCCATGCCCACAGGAGAAGGGTTTCACGCCATCAGTGTCTAGTACCGTTCACACATCATGATGCTGTCTGCTTGATAGCAGCATTAGACCCTGATAGTATAATGCCCCTCCCTTGTGAGCGTGGATTTAGGTTACAGCTTTGCCATATGGCACCCTGCATTAGAGAGAACAGGTAGTAAATGGGAGGTTTGCAATGGCAAGGATCTGCTATTATGGGTCTTAAAAATAGGTGATGTGTAAATGTCATAATTACATTAATCATTTTAGTTCAAATATTTAATATAATACAAAATATTTGCCTCTTAGGCGATGTTCATTTGATTAGTAACATTTCTGACATTTATATTTGCTTTTTGCTAATTTATTCACTGGATCCCATTAAGACTTTTAGTTGATCATGTATAGCTGTCATAAAGCATGAACTGAGCAAAAACAGTGACTAGACTAAAAGCTCAAATATAATGTATTTGGTTGTGTATAATGATACTCCTTTTTGTATGGCATTTCGAAAAATGCTAACCCTTATAACAAAAAAGAGGAAGTGGTGCTCAATCTGAAAATAAAGAACCCCAAAGTCGTTTATTTTTTTAAATTTTTTTGTAGGTCTGGTTACCTACTCGGAGCTCAGCCTCTATTCGCTAACTTGTGCCCTTCACAGGGAGAAATATCCTGTAGTTAAACAGTCTGGTCTCATCCAGTAGAGCGATCCAGCCCAGAAATACCAGGGAGTTCTACCCTGAACAGGCGAAAAAGCAAACCCCAGACATATGTTTAGGCCTCTGTGGGCCTCGTCAGTGAGGTGTAGCTAATCACTCCCTAAGGCTCAGTAAGCCAAAAGTCCATGTCTGGAGTACACTATATTCCTTAATAAGACAAAACAAACTACTCCTCATTGATGAGGCCGAAACATACGTCTGTGGTTTGCCGTTGTCTCCTGTTCAGGGTGCAATTGCCTAGTATTTCGGGACTGGATCACTCTATAAGTGAGCCCAGACTTAAATTCTACAGGATATTTATCTCTGTGGGGGGCACTTGAGCTAAATGTGTCTGCTCCTATTGTGGTTTAGAATGTCCATAGAACTAACCTATTAAGGTGATTTTTTTCTCTTATTGATTTTTTTTGTTGTCCGTCCATTGTTGTTCTTCAGTTGTGTCAGTCTCTCTGTGGCCCTATGAACTGCATCATTCCAGGCACATCTTATGTCTGATTGTGCTTATCCATAAGGTTTTCATGGCCCACTTACTGGAGTGGGTTGGTTGGTAACAAAATAGATTTCATAGAAATAAGGTAATATGTAAAAATACTTGTCTATCAATATAATCTATCTTCTGATATATAGTATTTCTTAACCTAATTATTTCTAGGATTCATATTAAATAAACTCATGGAAATATAAAAAATGAAGGTTTTTGTGTCTAGTCTGAATTTTCCTGTTAATTTAATTCATACTCACTTCTCCCCCCAGAGAAACCGTAGAAAATAACAATTTGCTGAAAGAAGAAGTAGCCAATCTGAGAAGGGCTGCTGAGCGCTACAATAAGATGAACGAAGAACTGGTGGCATTAGAAGTGGACAAAGAAGTAAGTGCAATTATCTTTGTGTAAAAATATTAAATTGCATGGACTGTGTAACTGGAATAATTCCTGATTTTTTTTAAATGAAACGGACGCTTTATAGAGAAACCTGGGGATGATCACCACGAAATGTAATGTTTTTTAATATGCCAATCCTCACTTGATAATGTGCACAATGTTTTTGCAAAGTTTAAAATGAAAACTGTTGTATTCAATCTTGATTTAATGGCAGCAGATATTTTTGCATTTGTTCCAAGAAACCCAGAAAATTGAAGGCCGCGAGGAACTGTTGACTTTTAAGATCTCTCTATTAAAAGAATGACACTGGATTTTAATGTGGTATTATAATTTAAATAGAAAAGCATCATACCATTTCCAATCAGTGTACAGGTAGATTAGCAATCACACATGGAAACTCACATGACACAAGCAGTCACATGGCTTCCCTTAAGCATATGCCGCTGTATCAAACAGCTTTGACTAAAGCTAGGGTTGGGTTTTACACAAGCTAGCACTCCCACCCACGAACAACTATTATAAGGTTATTGCCTATCATCAGCCTGGGGCCGGATCCTTAGCTTCTGTAGTATCTTTTTTTTTTTTTTTCTTGTTGTAGGGCCTCCATTTTTATTTATTTTTGGATTCTAGTGCTTTCAGTAGAACAAATGAAAATCTAGTTAGTTTTTTCAGAGCCTCTCTCTGTTGAAAATTTAGTTTTACTAAGCAACCCAAAGATATCCATCACTGCACCATAAAAATTATGAATACAACTAAAATAAGTTAAAAATTGTATTTATTATTATTTATGAATTACTAATTCCTAAAAGAATTGCCTTTCTTCACCAATCATTGTAGTTTGTGACTAGTAGGAGCCTGGTACTAGTTTGTGAAGTATGTAACAAACTAACATTAATATAGATGTAGAATTTTTGCAGATTCTGAATAAGGGGATCCTTTTTCTGACTGTTATATCACATCTTGAGAGTTGGATCATCAGAGTAACTTTTATTTATCTATCCAACCATGTGGGAGGAGGGAATTTGGAGATGCCAGAATGCCTTGTTAGATAATTGGATCTGATTGAAATTACCACATCCACCCCCCTCACATGCTCTGAAGTTGACTGTTTGCATCAGGAAATGCATATTATGGATGTGTTCAACAGAAGCATCAAAATGTATTATTTTTTTATTCCGACTAAAAACTAGTTTCATGAATTTCCCTGCTTAGCTATGCTCTTAGACTTGGTTTTCAAACACCAAAGTCGCCAAAACTGGAGTGAACAATGAGGTTGAGGCATCAAAATCAAGTGGGAAAGTTGTCTATTTTATTCCTTGACCTAGAAATGTGTAGTTTTTAGCCCTTGTAACCATCCCAGGATGAAAGATGTGACTGGCAAACTGAATATATTTTAGATATTTTTATTTTGTGTCCTCTTCATCATGTGGAGAGTTAAAAAATTTTTTTAAATGTATGCCGCAGGGGCCTGTTACATTTCTATTTTATGAATTGAGATATATATATATATATATATATATATATATATATATATATATTTATTTATTTAAAGGTCCATCTGAAAAATATTTCAGTTCACAGTAAAAGAAAAACAAAACAAAGGTTTGTACAGATTTCAAGGAAAATTTATGTTGGACAAATTTAATCTAAGAATAATTAGGGAAGTTAGTTTTTAATTGGGGGAAAAAATGTTCTGCTTCTGCTGGACTCTAGACACCTCCATGATATTTTTGTCATGGCTGCATGTGTTCGAAAGTTGTTTACATTTCTACAGGGCAGGGCTTGCAGTTACTGTGGTGAATGGCTTGCTTCACAGCATATACAGTGGAAGGGAGCAGGGAGAGAGAGGGTGGAAAGAGACACGGGAGGGGGACAGATACAGGGGTCAGACAGTGGGGAGAGACTTGCAATGAGCACCAAAGGTGCCCATTGCGAGGCATGAAAGTGGCGGGCTGGAAGACTCCCGCAATGAGGCCCATAATGTAGATGGTGGGAGAGGCTTGCAATGAGTGCCAAAGGCGTTCATTGCGAGGCACGCAAGTTAGAGGGGAAAAGCCTTGTATCGTGTGGCAAACGGCATTGCCAGACTTCGAATGTTATTGCCGTAATTTTTGACGCGCAAGTCACTAATTCTTTGATAAAACACGTAGTGGGGGAAAAAAAGCATAAAAAATTATGATTTCCATTTTTTTTCTTATCTGTTACCATGTTAATACCATAATTAAATTTTGACCACTTTTTCTTTAAATTAGAAGACTTCCATACTGTCACATTTTTTAAAGTAATTTCAGATCTGATACTGTTGAGTCAGCCCTAAAAAGTGGGCAAAAAACTAAACTAAAATACTTAGTGCGATATTTGTTTTGTTTGTAGCACTTGAAGATGAAATTAAAACGTTGGGAAGATCTGGAGCACGTGACTGGTTTAAACATAAGGTAAGAGTGGGATCTATAAATAATTAAAAATGAAAAATCTCAATTTTACTGATCAGCATTAAATGCAAATTTCTATTTTTTTGGTGACTTATTGCTGCACACATGGCAAGTCTTTAATGGAATTGGAATAACTCCTATAAATAAAAATTGTTTCTGTTCATGATTAATACTAAAATCATGCCTTGTAATGTGCCAGGTTTATATTTCTTTAAGTCGAGATGGGAAGGAGTTAAAAGGTGTGAGGAGGGAGAAGGGTTTATGGATAAATAGGGAATTTAGGGTAAGAAGGAAGGTGGGGGGTATCGGGTGTTAGAATTCACATTAACAAGCAATAAACATTTTAAAGGTGTTGGTTTGTAAAAATGATCTGTTTATTGTAGTTTATTTGCATTGAGATGCAAAAAAATACAATTTTCAACAAATGTATGTTTTTGGGGCAAAAAACTCATTGTAGCTAAGATTAAAAGACCACTGTAGCGAAATTTTTGTCTTTACAGTAGTCAGCAACAGGTATTTTTTTTTTCGACTGCAAATGCGGACCCTCGCAAAGCGAGAAGCCGCCTTTGCGGAGGTGGAGGCTCCCACATCGGCTGCAATGAGCCACAGGCTCATTGCAGCCCGCAAATGCGGACCATCACAAAGCGAGGGGGCCGCATTTGCGGAGGTGGAGGCTCTACTGCGCCTCACAATCTGTTGAAAACGACCACACAATCGGGACTTGGGAAAAAAAAAAGAAGCATAAACACGCAATGACTAATTATAGACTTGCACAAAAAAATACGAGCCGCGGGACTTAGAAAAAATCCATTACGGACTTGCAAAAATACGACCTTAACGGACAACCCGCGCACCGAGGCAAACATTAAAAAAACACAAAAATAACATAAAAACCTTACCCACAGCAAGGGGGACACCCAGTACTTCGGCCACACTGCTTAAACCTCGAATTCTGTCAAATTTACCAAATTTATACACTAAAATCCCTTAAGCGAGAGAAAAATGGCTGCCGCAAAAAACAAAAATGAGGCTACACGACCTAAAGCTGATAAATTCCATAAAGCAAATACAGCTTTTACAAAAACCCGTACGGCCTACAACATACACCATTAGTAAGGATGCTTCATCATACAAATCCGCCTACCACATACATATTCGCCGCCATTTTCCAACACTACCTTACAGAATGCCAAAGTACCCAGCTACACTAATGGCTTCCCCTCGAGCATGCAGCCTGTTTACACTACAGACTTCACACATCGCCGAGATCTCAGACCACCACAAAAGATAATGTCTGTGCCAAACACGATTCCATAACATGCAATTCGCTAGTCCTATATAAAAGTAAGATATTGGCCTCAGGGGAGGGAGGATTCCTTTTTTATCTAAACTTTGCACTATTTTTTCTCTCTCTTGCATACATTTTTCCCCATGAGATATTACAAACCCTTTATACGTGTACGCACTTTTTTTTTTATAGCCATGGATCATATGGGGCAAAACTGCAATAGAGAAGCTGAATCCGGTTCCCAAAAAGGGGACCCCACAATAATTGAAAACTCACACGCCCACACACCCACGTACACACAATAAATATATTATAAATATAGTACATTTGTGTTCATATTTGAATATCCAAAAATAAGTTAAATAAACTCACCAGCTGCTCAGAATTCTGAGAAATAGTTATTGCACTGCATTCTGGGAACCTGGAAAGGGACATACAAATGTGACCACATAGACTTCACTCTTTTAAATCCAAAACCATTTCAGAAGTATGTTCCTGCTGTATTACACAGCATTAGGCAAAGCCCAGCATGGATTATGCTTAAGCCAGGAAACCGACCAACAGACAGCACTGTTTTGAGGTTAATTTAAGTTAGGTTGGTACCTGGTTTGTGCTGTAGTTTACCACAACAATCATTTAATTTATGGAGAGCAAAAGAGCAATAAATATAATAATAAAAAAAAATGTTACAATGATATTCATTGGAACAATTTATTATCAACAAGTAAACAAAAGAAAAATAATATCTTCTAAATAGCAGAAGTGTAATAAAAAAAAAATATTAAGGTACACTGGCCAATACTGTCTCCATATAATAATGGTAGACTAACATGATATATAAAAAAAATATATCAGGTAGATAACACTACAAAGAAACAAAATATATAGACAGTCTTCTGTAGAGGTACAATGACCAGAGATGTCTCCAACCAATAATGGTAGGTTCAAATGATATAGAATATCAGGTGAGGGACACTACATGAAACAAGTTTATAGACAGTCTTCTGTTATAGTCCTCATACTACTGTTAGCACAATCATAGGACTATAACTAAGTAAAAAGTACTGTAGAAAGTGAAAAAGGAGAAAAAATAAATATATACACAAAAAAGGCGAAAAAAGGGGGGCAAAAAACACTCTATAATAGAAAATAGAAAAAATAAATATGTAGGCAAGAGATATAAGGCTAGTACTAGGCATAAAGGGTAAGTGAAAAAGAGAAAATGGTGAACAGTACACCAAAGCAATGCGTTAAATATGCTTGCCAGCTCACAGAAGCCATACAAATAGCATTCTCAGCACTTACCTTAAACAATGCCTACAAAGTACATACCAAGTGGCTCCATGTTCACAAACAAGGAGGGGTAGCTAAGTATATCAAATGCCAAACATTGAATGAAAAAAATAAGTAAACAAAAAGCCGACCGGTTTCGATAGCACCTACGCTATCTTTATCAAGGCACATAGAGTGCATAGCCAAAGTTGAAATTCGCGGGGTTTTAAAGAGCATAGGACGTGCCTACTTGGGCGTTACTAGGGCAATGATTCACGCCCCTGTGGTATGTATTGGTTGTTACCTAGTTGCTTTTCACGCTTTTAAGGTGATAGCGGAATGACGTAATCTATAGTGTCTGATGCTTCAGACCAGTACCCAGAGACCAAACGCGATATCGCGTGATAACGCGAAAATGGGTAATGTCTTTTTTACATCCTAGATTGTAATGCTCGATGGGGCAATTTTAGATATAATATTTATAAAGTAAAATAATATTAAATATGAACCCTTAAAAGAACACCTAAACTGTGCACAGTATTTCCTCCCAATAGAATTTAGAGAAAAAAAATAAACAAAACTACACTTCTGCTAAAAATAAATAAATAAACAAAACCACTTCTAAGTAAAAAATTAAATTAATAGAGCAACTAACCATAATTATATCATAGACTGTATTTGGAATATAAGTAAAGGGGCGAATTAGCATAGAAGAACTCGAGCTTCCCCCTGAATCCATATTGGGGGCAGTTGACGTAGAACAGCTCTACTCCAGTATTCCAAATGATCAAGGCCTGAGGGCTGTTGAATATTACCTGAACATGAAAAGCTCAAAAAACAAGACAAAAAATGAGTTTATTCTAAATCTACTGGAGTTCATTCTGACAAAAAACTTCTTCTATTTCCATGGCAAATGGTATCATCAAATCAGGGGAACAGCGATGGGCACAAGCTGTGCACCAAGCTACGCAAACCTCTTTCTCGGAATGTGGGAGAATACCATGGTCTTCTGTGATGAATTAAATACGGACAAAGTCCTCTTGTGGAAACGTTACATCTATGACGTCTCACTATGCTGGGAAGGTGACATAAAGGGATTAGAAGCTTTCGTGTGTGTACTGAATAAAAACAATATGAATATCAAACTTACTCTGGAAGCGAATGAGAAAGAAATCAACTTTCTAGACTTGAAAATTATGAAAACTGATGAAGGTAAATTACATACTACCCTATTTAGAAAAGAAAGGTCGACGAATACTACACTGGCATGGACCAGCCAACATCCAATAACTCAGAAAACAAGTATTCCGATCGGCCAATACTTAAGACTTCGCTGAAATTGTGATACTGTGGAAGAATTTAAATTAAAAGCTTCGGAATTAAAGACAAGACTAAAAAGTCGTGGTTATCCGAATAGAGTGCTAAAGAATGCCTACAAAAAATCCCTAGAGAAGGACAGAACAGAGTTATTATTTAAAAAACAAATAGAAAAAAAGGACGAAACAACGAGATGCATTCTCTCCTATGGAACAGACAGTGAACAAGTCAAAGATATAATTAAGAAACATTGGCACCTTATATTCGAAGATGAAGCATTGAGGAATACTGTATCCGAGCACCCTAACATCACTTACAGAAGAGGCATAAACCTTGGTGATAAATTAGTAAAGAGTCTCTACGTGAGCAAGAAAGAAGAGAACAAGAATTGGCTTGCCAAGACCAAAGGTCTCTTTAGATGTGGAAAGTGCAAGGCATGCGAATATATAAAACCTGAAAACTTTTCTCCAACCCTGGACGAATAAATGTTTTCCGCTGAAATCATTCTATAATTGTCTCTCTACCCACGTTGTTTATATCATAGTTTGCAAATGCAAAAAATTATACGTCGGCAAAACTATTAAGACAAATAAGGAGGAGAATATTAGAACACTTATCCTCCATTACTAATAAATTGGACACTCCAATTTCGAGACACATTCGCCTTTACCATCAAGGTGATGTAAAGAGCCTTGAATTCCATATCATTGATGATATTAAAACCACCATAAGAGCAGGGAATATGGATCAAAAACTTATGCAGGAAGAATGCAAGTGGATCTACCTAATGGGTGCTCAAGGTCCATGGGGTCTCAATGAGGGATTTACTTTTATTTAAATTTATAAGCCCCTGTGCCTAATCCTCTATATAATTAAATTAAAAAATCACTGATACAGAAGTAAATTAAGGGGTTCCTTCTAATAAGGATACCTTAACTCATGGGGTCTTAATTAATATTTTCCCTATAGTATATTTACTAAATATTTATAAATCCAAGTTTTATAATCTTTTTGGACACCCTGTTTGCAAGAAGGATATTCTCTTATAATAGAATAATAATCTGGAAGAATTATAATCATATTGTTTGTTATTCAAGCCCTTCATTTTATTTTTATCTATCGGAATACTATTACTTAATTTCTATTCTAAATCGCCCCTTTACTTATATTCCAAATACAGTCCATGATATAATTATGGTTAGTTGCTCTAAATATTAATTTAATTTTTTACTTAGAAGTGGTTTTGTTTATTATTTTTTTTTTAGCAGAAGTGTAGTTTTGTTTATTTTTTTTTCTAAATTCTATTGGGAGGAAATACTGTGCACAGTTTAGGTGTTCTTTTAAGGGTTTATATTTAATATTATTTTACTTTATAAATATTATATCTAAAATTGCCCCATCGAGCATTACAATCTAGGATGTAAAAAAGACATTACCCATTTTCGCGTTATCACGCGATATCGCGTTTGGTCTCTGGGTACTGGTCTGAAGCATCAGACACTATAGATTACGTCATTCCGCTATCACCTTAAAAGCGTGAAAAGCAACTAGGTAACAACCAATACATACCACAGGGGCGTGAATCATTGCCCTAGTAACGCCCAAGTAGGCGCGTCCTATGCTCTTTAAAACCCCGCGAATTTCAACTTTGGCTATGCACTCTATGTGCCTTGATAAAGATAGCGTGGGTGCTATCGAAACCGGTCGGCTTTTTGTTTACTTATTTTTTTCATTCAATGTTTGGCATTTGATATACTTAGCTACCCCTCCTTGTTTGTGAACATGGAGCCACTTGGTATGTACTTTGTAGGCATTGTTCAAGGTAAGTGCTGAGAATGCTATTTGTATGGCTTCTGTGAGCTGGCAAGCATATTTAACGCATTGCTTTGGTGTACTGTTCACCATTTTCTCTTTTTCACTTACCCTTTATGCCTAGTACTAGCCTTATATCTCTTGCCTACATATTTATTTTTTCTATTTTCTATTATAGAGTGTTTTTTGCCCCCCTTTTTTCGCCTTTTTTGTGTATATATTTATTTTTTCTCCTTTTTCACTTTCTACAGTACTTTTTACTTAGTTATAGTCCTATGATTGTGCTAACAGTAGTATGAGGACTATAACAGAAGACTGTCTATAAACTTGTTTCATGTAGTGTCACTTGTCATGACCCACTCTCTGGCTGGGGTCTGCTGACCTGATTTGGGTTACTCTGGACCTTGGAGTAGCTTTGAGTACAGGAACATTATGTCTCAGCCCTTGGTTTAGACTGAGCAATATTGACAGTAAGTCTGACGAATCTTACTGCAAGCATATGTCCCCGGGTAAATAATACATCTACACACCACGTCTTGATGTAAATTATGAACCACGTTTTATTTTGGAACCACATATTTAAAACATTTCACACACACACAGTGGAGGGAGTGGCTACTCTTAGTCAAACCCTCATTCCCCTCTGGCCATTCTCACAGAAGTAATTTGTGGGAACTTATTAGTCTCCTCCCCCAGGGCCTCCCCCAGGCGTGGCTACTAGTTCATTTTGGTCTGGGTCTCAGACTGGAAACATCCTGTATTAGCTCTTGGACTATGCCCCTGGGCTTGTGGTTGGGAAACCCCATACTATACCATTGTCCTGCGGTGCCTGGCAGTCGGCAAATCTATTTGTTTAGGTTATCTCCTTTGTTTACACTAAGGACCATATGGCCAACTCCTGACTGAGAGTTTATACAATGGGGGAGGGTTGACTAATTAAAACATAGCTATCACTCCATAATACAATATACAATATAATACTAACATATCAATAACCCATAACCATATTTCCCCATTCCCACATGGTATCAGGGTGGGGCAAGTTTTCCACGTCAATCCATTTTATGCAGTAATGCTGACTTTATTTAATGGTGACAGTGGAACCCCCTATTCATACCATTTACAAGTAGTAACTTTGTGCCCAAATCTTTTGTTCTTCCACATGGCAACAGCATGTGGAAGATAACCCAGCCCAAAATGGCCACTGCTGCCAGTCACAAAATGGCCCCAGCATAGTTCACACCAAATCCAATATGGCCCCTGGGTGATTCATGACATCACTCACCTGATATTCTATATCATTTGAACCTACCATTATTGGTTGGAGACATCTTTGGTCATTGTACCTCTACAGAAGACTGTCTATATATTTTGTTTCTTTGTAGTGTTATCTACCTGATATATATTTTTTATATATCATGTTAGTCTACCATTATTATATGGAGACAGTATTGGCCAGTGTACCTTAATATTTTTTTTTATTACACTTCTGCTATTTAGAAGATATTATTTTTCTTTTGTTTACTTGTTGCTTATCTTAGGCGGTAACCGCCATTTTTTTGCTTTTTTCTTTAACAATTTATTATTGTTTATATTTTGAATTATATATATATATATATATATATATATATATAAGTGCTTAGGACCTCTAAAGGTCTTAAAATGTCCCTGTCCGTTAAATAACTTTTTTTTTATCATTTTCTAACAGCGCTTTTCTACAGGAAACTAAAAACTTGTACCTACTTTATTTTTTTTGCAAAATGAAGAAAAGAAAAATAGAATGTACCTTCACTATTTTTTTTCCTTTTTAAATTGGAAAATGAAGAGCTGGTGATTTAACAGTAAATTGCTTTTTCCATGTATTCTGCTCATAATGAAATCCAATTATAATGACTCCATATGTGTTTACGATCTCCCTCATAATCGCAGGCATCTGTCACTCGGTCCCCCCTTCCTGTGAAGGCCTACGTGTCTGTCTATACTTTTATTGGACACGAGTACCAATACCCGCCATATATCCTCCGCTGTCCTTGTCTCAATATACCACCTAAGTGACTTTCTCAGTGAAAAAAAAATGTGGCGTTTTTAAGCTTTTACTTACCTCAAGCTGTTCATGTTTAATGAAGTAATTTAGCGGCGGGAGAGAAATGGAAATGAGTGACACATTTTTGCTGGAGTCTAATAACATCTTCATTTAAAATTAGTCTATTCAATGGAAGCAGCCAGTGAGAATTTGATTAATCTACATAACATCGAACAGTCGTACAGATATTTTATAAAAGAAAATTGTATAAAAAGGAACTTAATTGCACTCAAGTAAATAATTTCTAAGTACTATTTAATAATTTGCACTCGATATGTTTCGCACTGGTTCAAATTAATTTTCTCTTAGAGTTATTGTTATTAATAGGATAACTGTTGGAAGTATTTTTTTTTTCTGCATCTGCTATCATATTCTAAGATATTGCAATTCTTAAGATATGCATAGATAGCTACAAACAAACAAATAGTACAATGTGTGCACTTATTGCATGTCTAGAATAGGCCAGAGGACCAGTTCCTGTTCATAATCTCAAGATATTTTTCTATTGTGGTCTAGCAGCATAATATAAATAAGCTCACAATGTATTTTCCCTGTTTAAATGACTAATGTAGTTCAAGAAAATAAGCACTTGTTTGTATGCAAGTAAACATTAGCATTTGTGTAAGTTATCTTTTAGATTGTGGTGAAGGGGCTTGTGTACCTCAATGTAGCTGTGAGCTATACCATGTAGGGTCACCCAAGATGGGCAGGTCATAGCAGAGAGGTCAGACAAATTGCCGTCACTGGGGAAGGAACTAGCAACCCACTCCATTATCTTTGCCAAGGAAACCATATAGATAAGCACAACTGGAAACAGACACATGTGCCTGGGTGCTGCAGTCCATATGGTCACAGAGTCGGACACAACTGAAGGACTGAACAGCATCAAATGTTATGGACATCACAAAATGTGATGTTAAAAATATGTAGCAGTTTTACATGTGTGTATCTGTGTACCTTTTTATGTACTTTATTTTATTAAGAAGTCCTTATAAGCCACTGCAGTGTATAAAATACAGACTCTGTAGTTCTGGGTGTGCGGTCTCTCATATTAACCAATCAGTGACCATCTCTCATGAACATTCTGCTATCTTCTGCTGATACGTGGTCCCTGATAGGCTGGGAGACTACACTGCACACATCGGCTCTACAGAGGCTGTGTCTGTATACTGCAACGGGCAGACCCATACAGGTACTATTTGTTTGATTTTAGGCAGAGCTTATAAACACTTCTTAATACAACTAAGTACATAAAAGTAAATAGATGAACAGGTATATTATATACCTAGTAAAATCCAGGAACCTTCCATATCCCTTTAAGACTTTATGGATAGCTAATATTTATGACGTTTTGAATTATTAAAATGACTGGAGTGAGTTTATCAGTGGATTGGTAGGGGAGGTGGGAACAATGAGAGATCGTAAGGCTTTGCTAAATGATTTGATTGGAAAAGCAATATTAACACATTACAAAGATGTATGTTTGAGTTTAGAATCAGTGTCCAAAGCGCCAGGCAAGACTGAAAACTTACAATCTCTAAAGGAGTTAGCTAACTTACACATAGATACCACTTTGTGTCTTGTGGATCTTATCTGTGTGGGGCTGGTTACGATCTCATGTTATGAATCTAATAAAAATACTTCTGGTACAGATTCATTAATTTGGGAAAATATCCTAACCTTATGAAGTTATTAACATCAGCAGCTGTATAAGCTTTGGGCATGAATTACTTTTCGATATAATCTTTATTTTAGTAGAGACGGCTTGCTCCTGAGGAATTCTATGTGTGTGTGTCTTCCACATTTCCTATTGGCTTGGAGTCTGTGTGTGTGTGCCGCCCATTTTTATTACCTATTCTGGAGTGAAGATAGAGGAATCTGTTCATTGTTAGATTCAGATTAGATTTCAGCAATTGACAAGCAATTGCAAACTTCTAAGACTAGCTTGGCCAATTGTGCTTAGAAAAGCAAGTGTGACTACTGTGGTGTGTGTGTTTTTTTTTTTTTTAAGAGCTTTCCAAAAAAACATTGGATTCCCTAGTGGTCCAGGGGTTAGGATTCACTGCTTTCACCGCTGCGACCTGGGTTCAATTCCAGACAGGGAACCAAGAGGTCACACCACTCTGAAGCCAATCAGGAGTGGAACTGGTCAGTACTTGGATGGGAGACCACCTAGGAATACCAGGAGCTGTATGCTGTGGCCCACTAGAGAAGGAACTGGTGAACCCATTCCAGTATCTCTGCCATGAAAACCAAGTGGATCAGCATGGCCATGGTGTGTTATGGTCCATGAGGTCATGGAGAGGCGGAAACGACTGCACGACAGAAAAACAAACAAAATAAAAATAAAACAAAGTATAGATAGGTAAACCAAAAGGTGTATTATATACCTATTAAAATCCTGAAACCTTCCGTGAGCTTTATTAATTGTGATTATTATGATTCAACCAAATTTGACTGATAGACCTATTGGTCTATTAGTCCAATTTGGTATAATTTCACAATTTATAATACTTAGGATTACATTTCCTTAAAGGCTCACCAAATAGGGATTATTATTCAATACTTGGATATTGTATGTATATTACTATTATTATTTTGCACAAATACATCTGTTGTCATGCTACTCTATTACCACTAGGTGGCACCATTTTCTGTATCTTTTCATGTAATAATTATGGTAACTTCACAAATACATAATATATATATACCCCCAGGTGATATGTATTGCTCTCATTATAGAGATATAGATTGTATGGACAACTGTAGAAAACTATGCCAAGGTAAGTTTTATAAAAATAAGCTAGGATGTTAAATTGTGTAGATACGCGATTAATATTTGATTACATACAGCAGAAGTATACCAAGGACACGATAAGTAAATCTCACTTTTTTAAAATTTGATGTAAAATTGGTTTCATAACGTAATGGACCATAATAATCAAAAAAATCTTGTATTTTAAAAGATCATATTTTAAACTTTTCAAAGTTAGTCAGGTAAAGAACTTTCACGTTCACTTAGACGTTTGAATATATGTGTAAAAGCTTTAGCACTGCTGCAAGTCATCTAGATATTAGCTGATGAACTAAACTGAATACATTTTAATAAATAATAAACAGTTAGTCTACAACTAATCTGCATTTTAACCTTTGAACTGGATCTCAAGCTTTTGACACTGAAAAATGGAGGCGTTGCTGGCAAATTTTCATAAATTTTACACCGTTAATTTTCTCTGGTCATTACTATAAATTGAATGTTTAGTCGGAAATTGTCTTCATATCCTAAACTGATTAACAATTTGTTTATGTTGATAAAAATGAGTGTTGCTGTTCCATTTCCATTATTCATATTTAGACAGAGGTCGGCTCAGATAGAGATATCGGGAGGCGGTGAGAGCAGGTTGCTGCATGTGTGGACGGCTTCCATACAGCGAGGCATCTGGCGCTATAAAGAGATGCATGGACGGTCTCCAAATGTCTAACACGGAATAACACTAGTTAGCTGCCAACTTCCCAGTGATGTGGCTTTCACTAGTAATTGCTGTGTTGCTCATTACAAGCTTTAGTAAAATTGAATTGCGCTACTTAAAAACCTTTAATGCAAAGGCCAATTCCCAGCTTTGGTACCAAGCCCCTGGGGTTCAGTGCGCCGGATTAGTACGATGGGTTTCCAGAACATTGTTGTGTCTTTGTTTTTTTTTTTTTTTAATTTGAATGTCCATATGAAATTAGAATCTATAAAGATGCTTCCAGTTTATTGCTCTTGTTTTCCCCATGCCATGCTAATCTATTTTTTATTTTTATTTTTTAACCAAAAAAAATGACTAAGCCAAACTGAACCAGAATTTAAACTGAAATCTTAAAGGGCCTTCACAATAGGAGCTGGATTTTTTAATTAGGCATTGATCATTAATAGCATTCATATTCAATTACCGTGGTGCTTTGGTTCTCAACCTTAATCTGTTGCGGATGCCAATTTGGCTACCAAAAAGGTTGAGTACCAAGTTCCCATAAGGAGTAACGTAAATTTGTTTTGGCAAATGCGATGAGTACCGAGGTTTTTTGCTCAACCAGACCGGTTGATTATTGAAAATGTTGAGTTCCAAGGAGGTTGAGAACAAGGGTACCACTATACATTGAAAGTAAATTTAACATTGAACAATTCTTTTTAAGGCTAGACTAGTGAAAGTGGTCTCTGGCACCAATTATGAGATGAGTGGGGGAGCTGTCTTTGTCTAGCAGTGCTGAAATTTCAGGCACAAAGTTGTATCAACAAGTTTCTCCACAGACTGTTTTAGAAGTGTCCCTTTGATAACAAGTTTTTGCAGTGAGGTTATGTGGAAGACTGATTATTGAAACGCTCATCTAACAGATTGTTCTTAAAGCCCTGTCTACGTAAACGTCCCCCCTGCCCTTTTTTTACTTCTTGCATACGGCTTCTTCATTAAATTAATGGTTTTATGTTATATTTTGAGATGTCAGTATCCCTTTAAAGGAGTAAATCCAGAGCAAAATCATAATTAAATAAATTTAATGCACAACTTTAAACTTCTTAGATTAGGAGCTAGTCTTTTTAATTAATCAATAATGATGAACACATTCATATTTAATTCTTTCTAATGGGAATATTCAATATTAAATTCACTTTCATAGATCATAGTATCAACAAAGAAATTCTGATCCATTTTCCATTCAAGTCAATGGAGATGGTTACCAGTTTGATATCCCACGCCGGTAATGGTGAACAGAATTTCAGCTTGACGCCCAGAGCAGGAAATCTCTCTGACACGTCTCGCTAGGGAGACATTAACAGGTCAGGTGTTGTGTATAACTCATCCTGATGCTAATAAGTCCCATTATATGCAAATTAGATCTATTATGTACAAATTAGTCTTGCACATTTGCAAATTGCTTATCTTGGAAGCACGAGACTGCTGTCTCCAGAGGACACAAGTGGGGAATTTCAGTTTCTGCAGAGATATGTCTCCCTTGGGCTGGTTACTCTCCAGCTGCACTGCCAGCCTTGGCGCTCTGTTTTCCATTACAGAAAGCAATGCATGGCATATAGACATTGCAGCCAAGGCTGGATGATCCCCACCATGTCCTATGAACCTTGCTTGTTGCAGACAGATGAGGCTAAGTGACTGCCCTATTGCCTGAGGCTAAAGAGATGAAACTTTCGCCTGCTGATGTTGCACAGCATTGAAAGGGCCAAATGAGGACAGACATATATCCGCTATTTATAGAATTCCCAGATATTCTTTTATTAAACTCGTAACTAATATTTTAATTGTATAATGTAATTTACATGTCATTTTTTAGTTTGTGGTTTACCACATTTTAGTGGCTTCTTATACCACTATGGATATTTGCATGACGTGGAATTTTATCATGTATCGTATTAGATGACGCCAATTAAAGTATAGCCCAGACAGTTTTTGTATTAATGTCAAAAGTATCAACTTGAATATTCATCAGGTATTATTTTCTTTAAAGTATATAGGATTGTCATGCTTTCTGAATGCATCTGATAGAGGAGAATCAGTAGTATATGCTAACATTCTTTACATGGGGAAAAAACAATCCCCAAAAAAACTTGAATAAACTTACCATAGAGTTTACTGGCTGGTGATTTTGAGAAGAAATGCCCCAGAAAACCTTAGCTTCATTTTTGGCAGCTACAACTTTGTTACAATGTCTGGGGCTCAGTCTCTGCAGCAAAGCATCATGGAATATGTAGTTTTGTTCCCACCACAAGGAAGCAGCTCCAGGCAGTGCTGCTCTCTGCACCATGCTGTTATTGGCTGTAAAGTTAGTTAGGGTTAAAAAACATACTTTAATTCAGTTTTTCTATTGATTAGTATCGACTGCACCTGATAGGTACCTCTGGGGGTGTAAAAACCATTTAAAAAAAAAAAAAAAAAAAATATGTATGTGTATAGAATGAATCCATGTTCTATATTCTTCTGATAGAAGCAGTTTGTGTTTGATTAGAAAAAGTAAAAAATAGGGAAAGTTCCATATACAATCCAACCACCAAAAGACTGGCATTAATACCATACCCACCAAAATCACTAGATCAACTTAAATACAGATCACAATTGCAATACCCAATATGAATATGCATACATGTACACATCTCATCTAAATAAATCAAAGAGGCTTGGTATAACCATAAGATAAAAAGTGAATATTATTATGGTGACCATTTACATTCATCCAAATGACTCCGATATAAGACTTCATTGAGTCTCTTTGGTTTAACCATGTTCACTCAGAAAATCCATTATGCCTGTAAATGACCCATCTTTAGTGATGCCACATGGTCAGTTGCCCTGAACCTAAAATAATGGTTGTACCATCTGGAGACATTGTTTGGCTACTACTGGTTTATCTGATTGTCCATCAAAAGTATAGAGAATTTATGATTGACTATCCTCTCCTTCAAAGACCTGATGCTCCTCCCAACATAACCAAATCCACAAGGATATGTGATTCATACATTGTATTCTGCATGTGAGTAGATGTTTTAATAGGAATGGGATGGCAGAAGGATCCAGCAGGCAACTTCCAGAGACAACATACAGTGGATATAAAAAGTCTACACACCCCTGTTAAAATGTCAGGTTTCCGTGCTGTAAAAAAGAGACAAAGATAAATCATTTCAGAACTTTTTCCACCTTTAATGTGACCTATAAACTGTACAACTCAAGTGAAAAACAAACTGAAATCTTTTAGGTGGAGGGAAGAAAAAGAAAAATAATGTGGTTGCATAAGTCTGCACACCCTCTTATAACTGGGGATGTAGCTGTGTTCAGAATTAAGCAATCACATTCCAAATCGTGTTAAATAGTAGTTAGCATACACCTGCCATCATTTAAAGTGCCTCTGATTAACCCCAAATAAAGTTCAGCTGCTCTAGTTGGTCTATCCTGAATTTTTCTTAGTCGCATCCCACAGCAAAAGCCATGGTCCACAGAGAGCTTCCAAAGCATCAGAGGGGTCTCATTCTTAAAAGGTATCAGTCAGGAGAAGGGTACAAAAGAATTTCCAAGGCATTAGATATACCTGTTGGGACTTCCTAATCAGTAGTTGGCGGTTTGGAAAACACAGGCCCCAATCAGAATTCTGGGGAACCGTACTGGATGTAACGCACACAAAATCATTCTCAGTACTAATTCCCTTTATTGCCACGTCATAGCATAGGTTATATACTTGCAAAAGAAGGCGGATATTAGAGGCGATTTACAGTTCATGTTAGAAAAACACCTGATTATCTGTCCTTGCAACTGACTGTTTCTTAGAACAACTAGAAATGTTTTGTGTTTTAGTAAGGTCGTAAGACATCCCAAGGATAGGAATGTTATATTATGGTTAGGCTATATCTCGTGAATATGTCAGCAAAATATGTTAACCCCTTCAATACCATGGAACACAGTGAAGACATCATCAAGTGGAGAAAATATGGCACAACGGTGACATTACCAAGAACTGGAGCTTCCTCCAAAATTAATGAAAACCCCTGTACAGTGCTACGGAATATGTTGGCGCGATATAAATAAAGATGATTATAATAATAATAACTCCCTTAAAGTGACACTGCAAAATTATATTTCATTTATTGTCATACATTAATATGTACCAGGTAAAAATGCTGAAATAGTTTTCTCAAAATACTTTCAGACATAGAATGGAGTCCGAGCATCTCACTCCGACACTAAGGAATGTTGTAGCACTGTGAAGAGGTCTTCTCTATCTTCAACTAAATATATTGATGGTATTTTACTCCGACATTGTGTTGGATAAGCAGTAAGAGCATGCCCATTTGGTATCAATAAGATGATTTTACACTTCTAATCCTCTGTGATTACATTGATCTAACTAACTGGGCATGCTCTTGCTCAACCCGACTTTAAGGGTTAGTTATCAGTTAATTTATTCCTATAATAGTTAATTGAACTTAAGAATTTAGATAAAAACATTTATACTCATCGCATTTGTATTTATTTATATGTTTATTTTTTATTTCTGCATTAACTGGAACCTTTGCTGTTTCCCTTTAACTGGGAACTGCAAATAGTGCTAGTTTTTGAAAATGAAACCAAGGGAATTCTTCAGACATCTTGAAGCAGAGGGCAGGAGTACAATCTGCAGGGCTTGGATTTTGCTAATGCAAGAAGGGCGGCTAGAAATAGGACGTCTAAATCCAGGCGCCCGTGTTATCAGCATTGTGCTCGGCTAACATTTTATCAGTAGATAGTATCAAAGCAATTTGCTAGCAGTGTCTAGTGCTGATTGCTGCGCAATAGTGTGACAAAAAGACGTTTAATGAAAATAAGAGACGGGGAAACGCAGAAGAAAGGCGAGAATAAAAGAGGATTCTGAGTCTAGAAAATGGATAAAATAGAGAAGGTATTTAAGGTTAAGGTTGTCAAAGGTTAAAGATGTATGTTGTTCTGTGGCAGATAAAGTGTTAAAGGGACTCACTCCTCAAATATTCAGCAATTTGTGCGGCTCATTGTGCTAATTTAATAGCCCAGACTCCTAGATAAGGATTAATTGGATATAGCTGCATGATAACATTTAGGAACATTTTACCCACACAGAAACAGCCAAGCACACATTAATACTAATTAGCTTGTCAAACTGCTAATTTTATTAAGAAGCAAATAATTTGCATAATACGACCACACAAACACTGCTGAGCATCTCAGGAATGCTTTAGTTTAGAAAGCAAAGACTAATACTTTGTATAACTTCCAAAGCATGGTTTGGGGTGGGGGAGTCCCTTTACGTTTTCAGTGTAGTTTATGGTATATGTAATAAACTAACAAAATGAGTAGCTGTGTAAGCCATGAGCATAAAATTAATAATATAAAATACTTCCTGGCTTAAACTGTTCCTGTTAGCTTGGAGTGGGGGAGAAAAGAGTGTGAAAAGAGGGTCACTTGTTTGTATTATAACACTATTTCCTTTGACTTTGCATTAAGAGATGCAACATGGAGATTCACAACTTGCTGTCTGTGCTCCTCAGTCAGTGACTTAAATAAACAAAAACGTATTACGCTTAAAAGGAAAGTGTCCCCATAATATAAGTTGATTTTTATGTGAAAAGTTTCACTTTTAGAAGTTCAAATATATTTTTAGGACTTGCCTTATAATGCTGCAAAGCTCCTGTATATTAGGTGCAAAGAGCTTCTGAAGATAATTGAAAAAAGAATGCAACTGTGATTGGGACTTGAGCTGGCTCTTGAACTTATCACCCAATCAGCTCAGCATCCTCAGTGTTGGTGGCAAAAATGTAACTTAAAATGGCAACTCCATTCTTTAATGCAGTGTTTCTATTGGCTAGTATCAGGTGCCTATGTAAGCAGCTCAAGGGGTGTGGAAATCAAATGTTTAAAAAAAACGTAACTTCTATATACCTTTTTTAAGGGAACTTTTCCATTACATTTTCCCTTTTTAATGAGCAGCAGATCTGTTTATGGGAGTATCTTGAGAAACCAGCTCAGAACCTTTTTTTTTTTCTCTTTTTTTTTTTGTGGGAAACCCAGATCAGCACTTGCCGACTGAAATTGGGGAACTAATTATCTCTAGGTGTTTGCCTAAAATGCGCTGTGATACACCAGCTCCTGATCAGAGTGACCCTCTTCCCTTTTCAGAAGCGTAACAAGATTCAGAGGCAGAATTCCCTGCATGGCCCAGTTCTGTCTACGTTAATTCTCACATGTTACCGCAGGCAACATTTCCTTTCCCTTCATCTGCAACTCTTTTAAAATAATCCTAGGAGAAGGTGAGGCGGGCTGGCCTCCCTATCTTCTTCAATACGGAGCGTTTCTAGACAGCTAATCCGCACAGACACTTCCTTGCTAAGGTTTTTTATTTTTTTTTATCTGTTCTTTCAACTACATCATTGCTGTAAGTATATAAAATCCTCTGAATTCCTGACCTGTTCCACAATAGAGGAACTAGACTGCCATATTTGAAAACCATCACTATTCGTTTTCATTAAAATGACTCTATCTATCTATCTATCTTATGCCCATAACATACTAAATGGATTATGTGGTTAATAGCCTTTCCACAACTCTATAGCAGAAGTTGAGTGCCAGCTCCACACCAATGAGATCCATTTAAGGTTGAAACAGCCATATTTGGGTAGGTTTCCTACCTTCTTCATAATCCACCCTATGCAATGCTTTAAAGCTGCATAATACAGCAGGCATATCCTTAAAAAGAGCAATATTTAAAATGGGATTGGATTAAAGAGTGGACTCATTTGCATGTCCCAGAATGCAGTGCAATAACTCACCAGGAAATACGTTTTAGACGTTCAAATGTGAATACGAATGTACTTTACAATTTTATATATATATATATATATATATATATAATTATTGGTTAATTGAGTGATCCAATATATGATTGGTGGGGTCCTTTCAGGTTGTCCACAATACAATTGTAATTACAAAATTTTATAGAACAAATTTACATAAAAAGTTTACAAAAAAAGTGCATTGACATTGATTATAGTTTAGAAGTGCACACTTTTTATTCCAATTTAGCAGAATTGTGGTCAGCCAAGACCTTGGTCTATTTTGAAGTGGTTAATTGGAAGAAAAAAAGATTGTTTAGCATGAAATTTAAACCTTTTTTATTTCTTTTTTTTACAATGTCATCCCTATCTCCTCTAATTTACATGTGAAGTTTGTAACATATTAACATGTAAAGCTGTTTGAACCATGGACATAAAATCATTTTTTATGTAACATTATTTTAGTAGATACTGCTTGTGCCTGAAAGCTGCCATGTTTGTTTTTTTCTTCCTTTCTGCTAACTTGGAGATTGAGTGGGACTGTTCTCATTATTTGTGTTTGTAGATGAATGTAGAGAGACTTGTTGATTCAGATAAGTTTTCAGCATAGTATACCTTATTCTAGCCCCCACAGGCTCAGCAGAGGTAGCTTGCCCCGCCCTGCACCCACCACCTTTGTGCCATGAAAAGGAAGTGTTCCTGTCATGGCAGCTTCCATATACTAGCAGTCTGCTAAAATTAAGATTCTCCGAAAAAGTTTGTTTTTATGACCATGATTTACATAACGGCTAATGATGTTTGTTTGTTGCTAATCTACTGTGGATCTTTAATTTTATTTAGTTTTATGTGTGCTTTTAATTTCTCCTATAACTTGGTTCGTCCTATTTAAAGTCTGTTTAGTTGGCAAAAGCCAATATATTCTTCATAATCGGCACCCTAATTGTGTAGGTATGTGTTAGATATCTTTTAAAATGTTATTTTTAATGTATGTATAACAGATTCTAGCATACTAGGATATAAATATTGAACAGAAAGCTCCTATAGGAGGGGTTGAGTCATTAAGCTGATAGGACTTGCCTTGATTTATGCCAGAAAACCTCTGGACCTTGGAATAAATGCAGGTTTATTTCTGGACTGGCTGATATTAATTGTCTACGCCCTGATGAGTTTATGTATGGGCTACTGGCAATTAATTGAGAAGAAGCACTCTCTGCTTCCTTGTGTCAGCTATACTGAACACATTTCTGAGGTTGATTTATTGTGAATTTTTGGTAGCACAGAAAAAAATATTAATTTCTGTCTATCTTGATGTGAAAAGCAGTTGGAGCATGAAATAACTATATATCTATATATTATATCAATATATTATAGCTGTACCTCTATTGCTCAATATCTATCTATCTATCTATCTATCTATCTATCTATATCGAATAAATGCTGTGTCGTGTCAACTCTCCGTTACATTATGGACTGCAGCATGCCAGGCATAGCTATCGTTATGTCTCTGGTCATGCTTATCCATAAGGTTTTCTTGGCAAGGATACAGGAGTGGGTTGCCAGTTCCTTCTCCAGTGGACCATAATTTGACTGACCTCTCTTCGCCATGACAAGTTAGTGATCCAGAAGGGGAGATTGTATATCTATCTAAATACATACATACTCGCTACTTTGTTGTGGTGAAACGGGCTTATGTACCTCAATGAAGCTGTGAGCTAAGCCATGTAGGGTCACCCAAGATGGGCAGGTCAAAGCAGAGAAGTCAGACAAAAACTGGCAACCCACTCCATTATCTTCGCCATGGAAACCTTATGGATTAACACCACCAGACACAAGTAGTGCCTGGCGTGCTGCAGTCCATAGGGTCACAGAGAGTCAGACATGACTGAATGACTGAACAAATATATATATAATACATTTTACACACACATTATTTTTTCTTCTTCTCCGTCTCACTCCTGTTTTTTTTTGTTGCTCTATTTATCTGGAGCAGTCTCTCTCTCTCTTTTTCTCACTCTCTTTCTTTTTCTCACTCTCTCCATCATGCCTCTTTTTTGAACTGTTAGGTTGTGAGATGTTATCTCAATCTCTCTCTGCCATTCTTGCCTACACTGTGACAATTCAGTTAGCATGCATAAATGTTATATACGTGTTCTTAAATCAGCACTGTGAGACACCTAATTACAAGCATTAAAGGCTATTCATTAATCTTTCTCCTTTAAAATATGACTCTTTATAACGTTCCTGCTGACATGATTTCTTATTGAGGAGCCCAGTGCACATAAACCTTTGCAGCATATGCATGTTTTTTTATTTCTAAATTGATTTGTTGGCCATGATCTAATGCACCTAGCTTGTTGTATCAGAGGCCAGTAAATTGTATAATTTTTCATTTAGTATTGCATGTTTGTAGTCCATGCATAAATACATACATACACATTTTAAAACTGACTCAAAACAAACTCGTAATGAATAGCACAGTTAAAGGTATATGGAAGTTTTCTGGATTATGAATGCATCTGATGGATGAGAATCAGTAGTGTATGCAAACATTTTTTTGCATGAACCCCCCCCATAAAAATATTAATAAAGTTAACCTAAAGTTTGTAAAGTTTCAGTTTTCTGTCAGTTGATTTTGAGAAAGATCCATGCTAACTGAATTAAATTAGTTTAAAATTAATAAGTTGTTGTGGCCAAACAGAGGCAGGCAGTATTCAGTCTCTGCAGCAAAGCATGATGGGATTTGTAGTATTTTGTTCCCACCAAACACCTCTTTAGAATTATTCAACTCGGACAATGCTGCTCTACCATAGAAAATGCAACAGAGCCAGAAACAATCATTTAAAACCCTAGTTAACCCATTAATACCCATTGCTTTACCCCTCCCAATCTCTTTCCTTGTCCTGAACACTACTGAAAGGAAGTGAAAGATTATGACTAATGTTATATCTATTTAAATCGTTGACTTCCTTTCAGTAATTCTCAAAGGAATAAGAAAGGTGGGAAGGAATACATCAGTGGCCATTGAGGAAAAATATGTGTTTGAATTATATTTCCTGGATAATAATTCGATTTTCTGCTTTTTGCAGGCTTTTTTAGTGTTAATGGTGAACTAAAATATAGGTTTAACATGAAAAGTGCTTCCACTGTCCTGTTTAAGCTACTGAGAAGGTTCAATAAACTATAGTAGCATTCTCCTTTTATAGGAGACTCAAACACAATGGTGATAATGATGTATTTTGCCCCAGAATGATTATAATAAAAATCAAAAAACAAAACATACTTTCCCCTTATCGCTTTACTGAATGCAATTATAATGTTCATAATTAACATTTATTTGTTAGCTAAGATTATACTTGAAAATAAACATATATCGCTTACTAGTAGAATATCTGTTACATCAAAGGTGCTCTCTCACCCCCAAAACCAAACTAACAAAACATTGTACTGGCCATTTGATCCTAAAGTTTTTCTTAGAAGGAGAATCTATAATCTAAAAAAACTTTGTTAGTCCTCTTGAAAGCAGTGACAGATCTAGATGCCACATCGCCATTGTTCAGGTATAGACCTCCTCTGCATCTAAAGCCTTCTCATTAGCTAAAATGCTAATTACACAGCAGCATAAATATAAACGGTAAGAAATCAGAGGCTATGTTTTTTAAATTGTAGTAATGTTCCCCTATTTTTAGTGCAGTTATTACTCTTAAACTACAACTTAAAAAAATATATACAGAATATGCATTTACTTAATACATTTATGATGATTTTTGCAAAGTTTAAATTTTATAAAAAATAAACAATATGACCGATCAAAAGTGTGTATACATTAAAATAGTTTTCTTTTTTTTTTTTTTAAATAAATGAAATAATTTTTGGTATAGATAAACTTTGCAAAATTTAACAATATGACCCATCAAACTCTGTTTCAGCAATTATTCACACACCTATGATTATATGGTCCTATTTTTATCCCTGTGCAGCACATTATTTGCTTGTTTGTTGTTCCTCTAAGCAATAATTTAATTGTTGCTTGATGTGTAATTGGCTGCACAGTAATTGAACAGCCAAGGGTGACCCGATAGTATTCGGTCATTGAACAGTACACACAGAAAACATTTTTGATTGCTCCATAACAAAAATAGAGGTGAAAACGAACAAACTGAAGAATTCACGGTTGCCCCTTAGACTTTAACGTCTTAGGTACTGTTTTGGATGGATAAAAATAATCCCATTATGTAATATCTGTTCCTGTCCAAATCATCCGTCTGTTGGGCATGTGTGCACACAGAGACAAGAATTTACACAGACCCAAAAGTTCTGGTATAAAACTTCTTGTATTCTTCCCAATGAACGAACCCCCCCAAATACAACATAGCAACTTATATAATATAAGTTGATCAGATATAACAATCGTACGACTCATTGTTAGACAGTGAGTGAGTTATTGATTGGTTGACAAGGTAGGAAGGGTCCTTCCATATTTGGTCTCGGATGTTGATGTCATTATGGTCAGTTTATGTGAAGCTTCTGATTGGCTCTGGAAGGTGGCGGGGCTCATATCCTTATTTGGTCACGGATATGAATGTCATCTGGGAGCTCCCGGATATGATTCAGTAGCCATCTTAGGACTCCCAGGATACAGCTCAGTAGCCATCTTAGGACTCTCAGGAAATAAAGAATAAAAGCAATTAGTGCCTTATCTTATGATATATTGTAAGGAAAGGAATGCAGCATGGACATAATATACATTTTCATGAATTTCGTCCACAACAGTACCATTACTTAGACAATCCCCTTCTGGATGCTACTTTGTCATGGTGAATGTGCTCGAGTACCTCAATGAAGCTTTGAGCTATACCATTTAGGGTCATTTATGATGTGCGGGTCATAGCAGAGCAGTCAGAAGGCACTGGCAACCCACTAAAGTATCTTTGCCTTGAAAACCATGTGGATAAGCCCAACCAGAAACATAGACCGATGTATTTGGCGTGCTTTGTCCATATGGTCACTGAGAGTCGGACATGATTGAAAGACACAACAACACAATGATCTCATTAGACAGACATCCCATTCATAGATGCCGCCCCTCCCATTTTAATGACAACTCTGATTTGGTTGTGTCTGTTACAACCAATCCCTGTAGAGCAGGGGTGGGCAAGTTCGGCCCTGGAGGGCCACACACATGCCTGGATTTGATTATATCCCTGCTACTTCTTCAGTAATCCTGATTGACTCACCTGTGTACAGGAAGGATATCTTCAAATCCATGTGTAGCCCTCGAGGACCGAACCCTGCTGTACAGGGAATAGCATATATCTCTATATAGCACAATGACTCAGCTGGTGCCTTAACACTTGAACCAGAGTTGCTAAGAAGGAGGGGCTTACAATGCACAGCAGTATCACTGGCTGATTGAATAGTTTTCATTTGTGTGAGAAATAGTGTAGGAATAAATGTAATATATTGTAACCTGATCAAATACCATTCAAAGAAAGTAGCTACTACTTAAGGCATTCATGCACTTTCTCCTGAGCATACACTCCGTCTCAGATTAGCTATTTAAATGATAATGTAACTTTTGGTGACATTAGCGCTGAAGTCTGTCTGCATTTAAGTTGTCTTATTGAAATGTTTAAACATGAGAATAGTTCCCTTCACAGCAGACTGAACAGTGAAGTTCAAGACGTTTTCTAATAACTAGGGTCAGCAAACACTTAAAAAAAAAAGTAAAAGAAAAGAATAGGAAAAGTGTTTTCTGACATTCACACAGTTGCTTTTTGCTGTTTCTAAGCAGCTCTTAAAGAATGTTTTCTGGTCTCTTAAATATTTTTCAAGCCTCACTGTTGGGAGGGTGATTGTTAGACCCCCACCCCCCATCTCCTTGTTGTCATACAGCGACAATCCGGTTGTTCTGAGAAATATGAGTTAACAAAAAAAATCTAATTTTGTGTATATTGGGATATACGGATGATCTAGATATTTGTGCTTTTTATGGCTAATGTTCATCATATCCGATACTTAAAATGTATTAGTAGACAACATGAAACTCACAAATACTCCATTTAAACAGTTCATGTTTTAAACATTACAAATTATTTATTTTATATATAAAATGGACTTAATCACCTAAAAATCAAGTTTATTGCTAAAAAGCATGAAGAACTGGCCAGGTGTTGTGTTGGTCAATTTTTTCTAACATGGACCATTCTTGAGAAATTCACTATTACTTGTGCTGAATGTTGTGGCTCTTAAATAATTAGCTACTTTGATGTGAGAACTATCAACACAGTCTGCGTTTCTGTCCGTGTGATGGCCAACCAATGGTCCCAAGGTCCAGTTGGAACCAATCCGCACCCTTATTAATTGCTATGAGCTGCAAATTTGCATATAGAGCCACATAGTTGCAAAAATAATGTTGTTTTTCTTAGGAACTAACAACTATAGAGAAAAAAGGCTAGTACAATATGTAAACAGTTTTTCATGCTCTTTACTATTGAACCATCTTCCTGTTTTGGTGGTGACAGTGTCCTTTGCAAGTCCCAATTCTCTTTAATGTTTTTTTTTGTCTTTTTTTGGTTGTATCAACTGATTTAATGAGGTCTATATTAGTCTTAAAGTGTCTTTATGTGCCCCAACAAAATGTTTGTGACTGGAGAATGATGTAGGGATTGGGATTTCCCGTTTTTGTTTCCACACAGAACCTAATTAAGATTAAGAAACCATTCAGGTCCAAAATCTTGCTTTTATTTTTCTCATCAGTCCGTCATTAAAGGATCAGTGTAGTGGATAACTAGAGTTAGATGTATTTATAATGGTAGCAATCCATAAGGGGTAATGATCAATACACCATGTCAGAGTAAAGGGGCTTGTGTACCTCAGCGAAGCTGTGAGCTGTACCTTGTAGCGTCACCCAGGATGGGTAGATCATAGCAGAGAGGTCAGACAAATTGTGGTCCACTAGAGAAGTAACAGGCAAACCACTCCATTATCTTTACCAAGATAACCTTATGGATTGGCACAACCAGACACAAGATGTGCCATAGGTTCACGGAAAGTTGGACTCGACTGAACAACGAAGCACACACACTATGACTACTTAGTGTTTAGTAAATGCTGAATATCTCAAAAATGATTAATTTTAGGAAAAAGGTCATGGTAATGGGAAGTTTTTTGTTTAAATTTTAGTCTAAACCAACATCACTTGTAGCTCTGAAAGATCACATTGGTATAATAACATTACACACACTAGATGCATAATCAGAATAAAGACAAAATGGGTTAATTAATCAAGACACTGCTGAAAAATAAAAAAAATAGTATGTCTCTTAATATTGGAGGCAGTCACCAGATCAAAAAAGGTTGAGAGCTAATTACATGGGGGATATTTATTTTAGCAGCATTGCAGTAATAGTAAGGAGATGTGTCTAGAAGTAGTAACAATATCAACGCGGGTACACATCAGAGTACATTTATATCTAAGATTTGTAATAGAAGCATTGTTCCAACTTGGGAAATAATTTTATTCCATGTTGTTCCTGAAAAATTGAAGTTAGATGAGAAAACGTTGATTCTACAGGTCGTATTCACAACCAAATGGTTACTTGCAAAACATTGGATGCAATGGAGCTGTACCATGTAGGGTCACCAAAGATGAGTAGGTCATAGCAGAGAGATCAGACAAATTGTGGTCCACTGGAGAAGGAACTGGCAACCCACTCCAGTATGTTTGCCAAAAAAAATAATATGGATAAGTACAACCAGAAACAGACAAATGTGCCTTGTGTGCTGTGGTCCATATAGTCACCTAGAGTCGGACAGGACTGAACAACAACAATAACAATTGATCATTAATAAAATATAATATTTATTTAAAAAAGTAATATGCAAAGTTAAATTTATTTTTAATCAGGCTTAGCTGCTCCTTGTCTCCACCCACTGTGAGCTCTATGGGGGGTGCCTTTGTCTAGTAGAAAGTGCTACATTTTCAGACACAAAGTGTAGCCAACAAATTGGTCTCCAATTGAGATGTAGCTGTTGGTCGACTCTTGGCAACAAACTTTTACAGTGAGGACTGTCAATGAAAATGTATTTGGTATCTTATTAATGACAAAGGTTTAAGGGACTTTAAGAACAATCTCTTAGCTTAACTCCATTCTCCCCTCTATAACCTTATCAAAGTGGACTTGAGGCTAAACTATGTCTGAAAGTGAATTTAAACAGGAATCTTATTAATGAGCTATGCATAATTAAAACAATAAGGTCATTACATTGGTCCTTTAAAAGAATCACCTTTATAGCGTTTTTTTTTATTGCGAAAAGTACCTGATATATTTTGATGAAATAAATGTGATGTCCTAAACCTTTATTATGTTTTGTAATCAATAAGGAATGTTTAATGTGAATAAGCTTTGGATAACAGTCCAGTAATTTGCAGAACCGTAAAAAAGCAATATTCAAATATAATTATTCTGAAAATTTAAGCTTTAATGTTCATAGTAAAGCTTATTTGGTGTTAAGCACAGTGTGTGTGTGTGTGTATATATATATATATGTATGTATGTATGTATGTATGTATGTATGTATGTGTGTGTATATATATATATATATATATATATATATATATATATATATATATATATATATATATATATATATATATATATATATATATATATATATATATATATATATATATATATAGACACACTATCTGTAAAAATGTATAATATCTGCAGTCTCGTATAATACTGTATGACTTGGAGATGTAGCTGAACCACCTTTCATTTGAGGCAATATTTTATACAATTATGCAAACAGTGAAATTGGTGAACTATCTAAACTTTTATGATAACCCAATATATTTCTTTCCTCCTTCCTATTTTTTCATGTGAGGCCATTTCTCTCTGTAAGAATCGTGTCTTTCTCTCTGAATATTGTCACATCACTTGGTTCCATCTCTGTCACATCTGTCACATCTCAGTGACATCTCCCCTGTTTACCATGTTACTCTGATGTGTACCTGCGTTGGTATTGTTGCTACTTGCAGACACATCACTATTACGGCAAGACTGCTAAAAAATAAATCTCCCCCATGTCATTCACTGTCAAACTTTTTGGGATTTGGGTATTTGATGCTTCACTTCCAATATTAAGGGGACACACTCAATTTTCATTGTCAGCAGTGTCTTCATTATTATACCAATGTGATATTTCATAGGTATAGGAGAGGGCATCAAGTTATGTTGATTTAGAATAAAATTTAAACAAAAAAAAATCTTCAGTTTTTTAGATATTCAGCATTATTTATTGTGTGAATGAGTGACTTCTAAACACGAAGTAGTAATTGTGTGTGTGCTTAGTTGTTCAGCCGAGTCCAACTCTCCGTGAACCTATGGCACATCTTGTGTCTGGTTGTGCCAATCCATGATCTTGGCAAAGATACAGGAGTGGGTTGCTTGTTACTACTTCAGTAGTCCGCGATTTGTCTGACCTCTCTGCTATGACCTGCCTATCTTGCGTGACCCTACATGGAACATCTCACAGCTTCATTGAGGTACACAAGCCCCTACACCACGATAAGCCATTAAGGGAAGTAGTGGTTAATAAATAATAATTAGTCGTTTGGTGTGCTTATTAGTAATACAGTCTCTACCAATATTGTCCTGCAGTTTGATCCCCTACCCCACACTTATAAGTCATAAATTAGCGTATGGACCTGCAGGCTTGCATATATGACCTGCATAAACATTGCTAAATATCTCCTACATTAATTTTTTTTACAGAAAAATAGTTAGTGCAATGTATTATTAGTTCCTAATGCTCTTTAGAATAAAACAAAGTGTTGGTGGGTTGACAATGTCCCAAAAAAATATACGTGTGTATGTGTGTGTGTGTATGTGTGTATGTGTATATGTATATATGTGTGTATATGTATATATGTGTATATATATATATATATATATATATATATATATATATATTCTTATCAGCTTCAAAATACGTACAACTGTAGGTAGAGTGGTTAGGTTATACGTTCTTTAATTGATAATGTTATAAGTAATTGTGTGCATGCATCAAATTAATGGTCAAAATATCTAATTTTTTTCCCTTTTTTTTTCTATTAATTTTTACACTAGCTTGTTGTGTGAGTGGTTTTTCCTATTAGATAAAATATGTTTTTACTATAAATTCCTCCCTTGTCTCTATATTAGCTTAGTATCACTACATGTTATGTATCTGTTTATCACCTACCGTGTTTTAATGGCTGTTTTTAATGCTGCTCTTTATTTCCCATGGGGCAGTGGCCGGTAAAATGGTCTGGTTTATTACCGTTTTGCATGCATGGTGGCTGTACATGATGAAGAGACACAATCTGGGGTGGAGAAGCTGCAGGTGCTTAGCGCTTATCATGTACAATGAATAGAGCCATTTCTTGCCCATGCTTTAATACCTGAATGTTGGATTTAAGGTGTATAATTGGATTACCACTAAACATCATAACTACAAACACTGTAAGTCACGCTCCCGAACCAGGCAGGCTTTTACTGCAGATTTCATGCCTAAGTTAAGCCTGTATAAATTTCACAGTTTGGTCATTGGTCATCCCTTTTGGGGACTGCAGACATTTCCAGTGGTATTAAGTTCCACTTTATTTCCCTGACTGACACTTTTCCTTTTGTGTAGCCACAGACCTTTCAGAAAATGCATCAAATAAAGCTGTGTAACTTAAAGGTAAATAGGATTACAAGCTAGACAGCGTCTGGCGAGATTGCTTTGGACATATTCTTAAGAGTTGTGAAAAAAGTGTGTGGTTATTTCTCCCCCCAACTCTTAAAGTGCCAATGTAAGCGTTTTTTTCAAGTTAAAGGTATATAAAAATGTCACGGATTATGAATGCATTAGATAGAGGGCAATCAGTAGTTTATCCAAATTTTTTTTGCATGAAATAAATCCAAAAATTAATCATTTAATAAACTCACCCTAGAGTTTGCAAATTTCTTCAGTTCTCTGACCATTGATTTTAAGAAGGAATGCTCCTGAAGACTCAGGCTAAATTAACATTACATTTATAATTGGTTTTGGCCAATTGGAGGCAACTACACCTTTTGTCTGGGGTGAAGTATCTGCAGTAAAGCATCATGGGATGTGTGGTCTTTTATTTCGAAAGGAAGGAAGCAACTTTAGGCAATGCTGCTCTGGTTCTGTGCTGCTGCTGGCTTGAAGGTTAATATAGGGTTAAAAACGTACTTGCATGCAGTGTTTCTATTGGTTAGTACCAGGTGCCTATGTAGTCACATCTGGGGGTGTGGAAACAAATTGTTTAAAAAATATAAATACAAATAAATCTTTGTGTATAGAATGAATCTGTGTAATATTAGCAGTATGTTTTAGTTTAGCAAAAGTTTAATAACAATGGAAACTTCCATATACCTTTTTAAATCAAATTTTTAGCCCACCATTAATAACATTAAAAAATACAAGTGCACAGGAATACTTTAGTGACATTATAATTGCAAAACTAAAAATAATTAAAATGAAAAATGTATATATCCTAAATCCTTTTTTATTTAATTGGATTCAAAATATTCCTTTCAAACCATTTGTTTCTTGTGCCATTAGCACTGTATTACATATTTGTACTATTTAGCTTTTGTTTATCTCTCACCTTTTGCCGTTCTTCGCACATTCAGTTTAGGCACAATCACATCCGCCTTCCTGACCATGTATTGGTGAGTTTGGCGGCTACTGAATAGCTACAACTCCCTGCCCTCCAAACAATGAGCCTTGTATCTGTTTGTAAAATAATAAACATCTTTTTGTTCTTTCTGCAACGTGCTTCTCTGACTGGAGCGTTTCCATTTACCAGCATCCCTTTGCCAAATTAATTTGATTTAATTATGTCCCAAGGCTAAGCTTGAATACATTTTGTGTTAAATTCACCGTTTCTTCCTCTTCTGAACGAAATGGACTTAATATCCTTGTTAAAATCTGATTAAAACTAAAATTGAGTTTTTTGAAGTCTGATTATCCCATGAAATGGAATTTTTAAACCTAATTAGGAGCAGATTTGCATATATTTTTCAGGACCATTGAAAAGAAAGTTGAAATAAATGTATTAATGGAATCTTCTTACGCAGGCTCCTTGGGGCAGGTAGCTGAAATATACTCCTTATTCCACTTCCTTGCACACCTTCCACCTACTCCCAGTTGACAATCCGTTTTTTATTCATTCAGAAATTAATCTCTAAATTAGCCTCACACCATCTCATTTCTCCCCCTGCTCTGCTGTAAAATCAATTTGGGTAATTGATGGCTTTTCATATGGTGGGTAGTATGCAGCAAGAGCTTTCACTACATATTCATAGTTTGTACACGTATATGTATGTGTTCCTGCAAAAAGCTGGAGGGAATTAAGTTCTCGACAGCAGTACAAAATAGAGAAGTATTTATGCTTGAACAGTAGAGGCGGTCGCTCTTTCATGACTATGTTCCCCCTTACAGAAAATATATTTTGCAATTTATGCATATATTTTAAAGGGAAATGGAAACGAAACATTCTAAATCTTCCACCCTCCAACTTCCAAATAAAACCTCCTGGTTCTGGTAAAAAAAAAAAAAAAAAAAAGGAGCACCATAATTTTAGCCAATAACTTCTTATACTGATTGCCTTTGACAAAGCCATACCACTAGCGAAACGGCTGTTAAGTTTTAATCTTCGAAACGGTTCTCCTGCTATACTACTATGGGTCACTTATGTCAGGTTCCCCAAGTGGGCTCAGGAATAGTGGAATTTAATTTATTTTTCCTGACGTTACAGCCTATACGAGGTGTAACGGCTACCCCGGTAGTGAGAGGGTACCAGCCGTTGGAGACGTCCTTTTCCCTGGCAAGCTGCTGTGTAAAAGTGAAGTTGGTATAATCCCATCCAAAAGTTCCAGAGGGAGAGTCAGGTTCAGCACTAAATATCCATATATACTGCACAGTCTCAGAAGCCCAGACCACCCATATTGGACGACACTTTCTTGGGAGTCAAATAATACTCTTTGTTCTATGTCTGATAATGAAAACACTTTATACAATAGACTTCCTTATCTTATGAGGAGTCTCTGTAATAGGATTATCTATTATGCCAAGGTCTGCAATAGTCTGGGCTAATATTCTGCAGAGCATAAACCAACATACATACAGTATAACGGTAGGATCATATTTTAACCATAAGAATTACATAACCATAAAACAGGGTAAAACAGTGATGGGTTCCGTTACACGAGGATCCAATATAATATGAAAATTTAGGGGATACTCTCCCAAGAAATGTACATTGTATAGCGTCAATTTGATTTTATTGTACTTCGTGGATTTAGATATACGTAGTCCATTTTACATATTTTAATTATTAGGCACAGGGATATGTGTATGTGTGTGTGTATATATATATATATATATATATATATATATATATATATATATATATATATATATATATATATATATATATATATATATATATATATCATTGTTTCTACCCTCTATATTGAGATCTAAATTTAAAATCTACAAAATGTACAGTGTTCTTTAAAAAAAAAAAAATTTCTTACAGAATAAAAAATTTACAAAATCAACAGGATGGGTTTTTTGTACATTTTTGTTTGAAGATTTTACATTAGCAGATTGTACTTCTTTTTTGCTCAATTTTAACTAGTTTCAAAATTGTCACTTGCTTTACTGCACTGCAGTGATACATTACATTTCCCATAATGCTGTATAGTAATTGTTGTTTACCAAAATGCTGTATGATGTAATTGTTTTTACATCAAATTTTAATTTTTTCAGGCATTCTACCAAAATAGAATAGAGTTTGCATTTACTTGATGATATTGTGTTGAAGCGTCATTGAATAGATCACGTAATTGCATTAATATTAATTTATACTGAGAATCACTTTGCTTCAGGTTACGGTAAATGCAAATTTAAAATTAATATTTAGATTGGTTGCCTACCTATCTTCAATAAGATCGCATTTAAAGGAAGCTGTTTATATGCTAACATGATATGTTATAGCAGCATTAGCCACATACAACATTTTTGGTAGTTTTTCTGTGATTAAGAAATACACCTTTATATGAACATATTTAGATGGATAGCACTTACAGTCCAAGATTTATTTATTTTCTGGTAAAGTGACAAGAGTCGTCCTTGTGCCTTCTGGTTGTACACTTAATTGGGCTGTAGAATCATACACATAGTGAATTTATCAAGCAGTGTGTACAATGCATCTTCAACAATCAAAAATATTGTCTGAAGTAAAGACATGTTTCACCCTACAGCTACATGCAATCTGGTGTATGTGAAACCAGTTGAGATTACTACATGCTTTTTCGATGGGTATAAAAAGTGTAAGGCAGAAAATTGTTGCATTGTAATTGAGGTTGAAAAACGACTTTTAGTCCATCAAGTTCAACCCTTTTAGATCTACTCTGATCCTTGTAATATGTGGATTAGTTGCCCTATTGGAACATTTCAATTGTCTCCGAATTCATTTTTTTTTTAAATTTCTTAACCACAGATAATAGCAATCTGATTCCTTTCAGTTCTCCCTCTCCTACTGTTCAATTTCAGTTATTTAGCAATACCTCCCTATTGACTATACTAACCATCCCCCTTTCTATTCCCCAATGACTTGTTAATGCATTCCTTATACCGGGGGTGTCCAAACTCAGTCCTGCTGGGCCGCACACAGGCCTGGATTTGTGGATTTCCGTTCTGTGCACAGGTGAGTTAATCTGGGATGACTGAAGAAGCAATAGTCTCACCTGCCTGCAGCAGGGATATCAAAGAATCCAGGCCTGTGTGCAGCCCAGCAGGACAAAGTTTGGGCACCTCTGCCTTGTACCCTCTACACTTTCTACCCCATTACTTCCATCTAGTCCCCCCAGCCGTTCTGCCATCCTTTCCCCTAGCACAGCAGCTCCCTCGTCATTAAGGTGCAATCCATCCTTGCTATAGAGATCATAAGTTCTGTCTCCTTGGGCTGGCATTTGCCACTGGTAGTAACTCAAAAAATACTATCTTGGAAGTCCTTGCCTTAAGCTTATTACATGGTCCTATAAAATCATTCATTAGGGCACTCCATCTTTCACTTGCTTGATACATACTGTTACTAATAACAAAGACCGCTGGTTCATTTCCAGCCCCTCCCAATAATTTATGTACAGGATCCACAACATGCCGCACCCGGGAGTCCGCAAACTGGGATCTATCCTGTTATAGTTACGGCACAGGTCCGCCGCTGCAGTACCACGACCAACTTCTAGATGGCGTTGCCGATATTTTGCAGCTCTGCCGATTTATTTTAGAGAGACAGTTTACTTAAGCCTTGACTCTATGATATTGTACAGGAGTCTTGGCAGTGCCATCTAGTGGTTGGTCACTGTACTGCAGCAGCGGACTGGTGCCGTAACCATAACAGGATAGGACCACAAACTGATTGCTGGTGACGAATCACCATATCTACCTTCCTAATAGAGCCCCCTATAACCAAAATCTTTGTTGCTCTGCCTATTCTGCCACCCCCGCCCTCCAGTAGAGCGGTTCTATCTGGCACTGCCATTCCTGAATGGACATCCCCAACAGTTTCACTCAGTCAGGCAAATCTGGTGGTTTTTGAGAACTTGGAACTGGCCTGACTGCTCCTACTGTCCCTTCTGATTCCCCTTGTAACTGTAACCCAGCTACCTCCCTGGACATTGCTGCCAATATGTTGGAGAAGAATGGTAGCCTAACCCTTAAATTAACCCAAACCTTAACAGTTTACCGAATTGCAGTGGCGGACTGGTGCCATAACCATAACAGGATAGGACCCCAAACTGTTTGATTGCTGGGATCTGGGTAACAACCCATATTGTCAATCTCCATATATATTTTGCATGTGTCCGTAACATGCGTAGGTAACTAAAAAATTGCTGTAGGAAAGAAAATACACAAACGCACATATACACATTTTTAAATGTATGTTCTAGTTTATGAAGTAGCATAGAAGCAAATGTATCTGGCTAAATGGTACTAAATACACAATGAGATTGTTTGTTTGTTTTTCTGCACTGCACGTAAATTTTATTAGGTGGTGTTAGTGTCAACTTTCTAACTCCGTGATCTGAAAAATGTGAAGTCGCTACTGCATTTATGAGCATTGTGATGAATGTGGCATTTTTTTTTTCTCCAAGGCCATTGAAGGTGATTTACTGTTGCCCGTAACGTGATTTATTAGTAGCCTGAACAGATGTTGGTTGTGTTTAAGGCTGCTGAATGTAGAAAAGTTTTCTTGGTTCTCAGTATTGATAGGACGTCTGGGAGGCCTCTTTGCCTGGGAGAGTCAATAAATGTTACATTATAAAAGAAAAGCCACAAGTTGCTATGGTAGAACTGTCTTTATTGAATGTCATTGTTAATAGTGCCTCTTTGTGCTAGAATGTCCTTAAGAGCTAAAGTAGTATTGTAAGACGTAGATCAAAAAATTCTATAGTCAGGCTAATAAATTGCACTGTAAACTGGTCTTGATAATGGAGAAAATGTTTTAAAAAGTTAGAACTGAAAGTAAATATACTCATTTGTTAAAGGACCACACTAGTTTAGAAGAAAACGTCACGTTTGTGAAGCATGCTACAAACCAAGTTGTGCAGGGAAGCTGCCATTAAATTCTCTCTTTCTTTTGAAGCCACAAGCAAATCTTTAAGATGTAATTTCTACTGAGAATGTGGGTGGTGGAAGGTGTCCAAAGTTCAAACCTTATGGGAATCACTTAATAAACACCTTCCTTATATCCTCCTTCCACTCTAAAATGGAAAATACAAATTTGAGAAACATACTGTCTCAATTTGCAAGTTGGCAATAAGGAAGAAACAAACATGGCGTCCCTCAAGCACAACCAGCGTCTATTTAAATAAAAACATGTTTACCTAGAAGAATGATTATATGCTCATGGGATACAGTCTGTAAAGTATGTAACAAACTAAACAATATTACTAATATGATGGTTTCCTCAATCTGTAGTACGACTTTACATGTCTTTCTTTATTGCAGGCATCCTTTGCTTTACTTGAGAACATGTTCCAGTCAATCCTTGTGCAATTTCTAGAGCTATAGAACTGAATACAGATTTTATCCTGATCCAAAGTCCTAAACAGGCGACTAGTCAGGTTTGGAAAGCCTCCAGTAAAGCAAAATTGAATAGGAGTTAAAAATTAGACTGAATGCATAAATCCTTGTACCCATTGCCAAGTTCTTCAAGAGAACCCTGGCAATTATAAGACTGATGGGTCCTTTAAACATCTGGTTTGCAAAGGCTGTCTGAGCCGGGCCCTCCACATCTCCCATGTGGTGTGAATGATGACTTGTACATCCTCCAGTTCCAGTCCCTATTGGCGCCATTTATGCATAGTGATGTCATTGTGCAAATGCAAGATGGTGTCACACATAACAAGGAGGTCCCTCTAAAAGTACAAAAGCTTCACACCTGCTCTAGGTGCTGGGGTTCTTGAATAGTGTCTATCTCAACCTTGCACTATGAAAAAGGGCATGAAATGCACTTTTGGAAAGATGAGTCTCTTCTTTATTGGAGTTCTCTTATGGGCCTCTAAGGATCAGGTGACCACCACTAGGCTAACAGGGAAACGGTGAACGGAAGTGGGGTTAACATTCTCTTATTGGAAGAGAGAGGGTCGTCTTTTTCAAAAGACTGGCCACATATTTAAAGGTGGGACAAGTGCCAATTACTTAAGAAGCCAATTACTTTAAACATGTTTATATATGTATGTGGCCCTCATGGTCTAAGGGATAAAGAGGTATTCTTGCTTGCTTTGTCTTAAGGAGATCAGCCAAGCCATCTTGGTGTTTGCTCCCTCTTCTGTTCAGGTAACAGTTGCCTGGCATTTAGGGCTGGAACGCTCCTCTAAGTCAGATAAAACGGATATGATACAAAATGTTAATTTCATGTAAAAGGAACAAGTGAACTAAGTGCTGCTCATGGAGTAGATTATCATGCACATATACCAAACCAATTAGAACTAGTCCATTCTCACATTTAGCAGCTCTGATATGGTACATAATTATTGCAGTTTACCCTGTTCTTCATCTCCCTTAATGAAGGATAATCTGGGTATTCTCTGTGTTCATAAGTAAGTATAAACTGTAAATGCTACACTTAAATTATGTGGATTATGCCACACTTTGTCTTAAAACTAAATGGCCGTAGGAGGGAATCTATAGACATATTTCGAGCATGTGAAGAAGCTGCCAATCACTAATGAGCTCATGTATATGATGCAATGTAAATAATTATGACAATTGCTGCATTTATTTTGACAGTATAAAAACCACACTGATTTATATTAATTTATAAAGATTTCCTTTTTCAGCAAAGCAGTTCAAAGAGCACAGATTACTAATCACAAGAACGTTGTTCAGTCCCCGGGGTTGTCACATTGGTTTAATTGGAGCTGTGGAATCTTTGAAGTTCTTTTAATCCTCCTTGAGCTTGGAAGAGTCTGTAGACATCTAGCGTCAATTTGAAATTTCCTTGTATGATTTTTCTTTTTTAGTTTAATTTACATATGTTTGGGGACATGTTTCCCCCCCCCCCCCCCCCCCGAAACATAGTAACTGGAGTTGCTGATCAGCAGACCGTAAAGAAAAAAAACACAACCCCCCCCCCCCACCCACAAAAAACTGAATATTTGATTAACTAAGAGACCCAAGACAGATGGTAGGATGCTACCGATTTACTTATTTTTGACGTTTTGTTATACCCTACACCTGGCTCAGCATGCTGCGTACCTCAAATAACAGAGCTATGGGATTAAAAATGGTTTGCAAACACTGATCATATGGATAAGAATCAGTCACAGTGTGAGATAAAAGGAATAATAACTTTATATGTTACTCCCTATAGGAAATAACCTGCATTGTGGTTTTTGCAGTTTTTTTTATGTCTTTTTTTTTTTTTTAATGCTAGTATGTTTTGATTTTTTTTTTTCTCAATCAGAACCTCAGTTGCATCTATGAAAGTGAGAAAAAATGGTTAGATGTAATTATGGCTTTGATTTTTGGGGTAGTTTAATTGTTACTTTTGTTGTTTCGTTTAATTGTGTAATCAAAATATCTGTATGCTAATGATATAAATGCAGTAACTAGTAATATAAAAATGTAATTGTAATTGAATACAAAGGTGTGATGGGTTTAGGAGGTCTACGAATATGACCAGCACAAACTACTTGTAGCTCCTGGTATTTCTATATATCACCATACCCCAACCACTGGACCACCAGGGAACCCACTACAATCTTTAGTTAATCCTTTAGTCCAGTGGTTCTCAACTGCCGATACAAAACTTCCCCATTAGTCACAGCTACATTACAGAGAAACGTCTAAGCAGTTAGATTGAACTCTCTTCAAATCCATGCAAAATTAAATGAAAATTGAATAAGTTATGTTTTGTATTTTGCTGTCAATATTTTCTGGGTCACAGTCAGTCCTGAGCATTGGAAAGTGACCAGCTTGTCAGCTAACCAAAAAAAGCGTGAAAACAACTGCTTTAGTCCATCCAGTTGGTAACTGCAGCTCTCTGTTCCCTCTGTGATTCCATCTGAGGTGATGTTGCAGTGTAATGGGGTTCGCTTTGGCCTACTAAGGAGACTTGGTAGTAGCAATCTCTGTGAATTTCACTTACTACAAGGCTTCTTTAGAAGAGGAAAGCACATTAACAACAATTAATATAGTTAATAATAAAATATAATTATTTTAATATTTCCTACATTTTGAAGCGACTGGAGGCTGCAAACAACTTGCCCTTCTACTTCGCTCAGTGTTGCCTATTTATTTGTTCAGCCAAATGTTATATATAACATTTCACAGATATTAAAGATTAATGTTAATGTGTGGATATGTAAATCAAATTATTAAGTGTAATTTTTAAATATGTTTATTTGTTTGTTTTTAGGACTCCTGATGATCTCTCCAGGGAGATAACTGCTATCCATCAACGTGAATTTAAATTGAAAGAGGAAAACATGAGAAGCACAAACAGGTAGGTGAAAAAATTCCATTAATTCCTGTTTAATTAAGATACTTTTACAAATCCCTGTTCAGTATGTACTGAAAGTGTAGCAGTGAGCTTATGGATCTATCACTATGCTTGCTACTTTTGCTACCACCAAATTGCCTAAACAAATCCTTCTAATTTCCAGTTGTTGGTGGAGTATGCCACAAGCGAGGGATAGTAAAGAAGTCAGACTAGTTTTAATCCAGTGTCTTGTTTGTTGGATTACAGAAATGGCGGAACGGTAATTGAAATTATTTGGCAGGCACCATTTTAGATTTTAGTCTAAACACGTTGGCCATGAATGGTGATACTTTTAGAGGAGTTCTAGAATTCTTGAAACCCTAAATGGTTTGTTCTTAAATGTTTTTTGTTCTAAGACCTCTGTCCTTGAGAAGCTTTTCAGTTGGTCACCGAAAGTATAATGCCTTGATTTTCTCCTCCACATACAAGTTATATGCACCCATCCTCAGATAGAGATAGAGTTATATATACTCGAACATTAGGACGGAGTCTTATTAAAACACCACAGGGAGTGGTTCTGTCCTATCAGACGAGTATCACATATATGATAAAGATTATTGCATATGAGAGAGCGTGGACCATATTATAATATAATCAATACTTATTGATATTTAGGGGTTCTAAGGAGTTGTACTTAAAGGATCTTCACCACGTTCTCAAAATACATTATATGAAGGGTAAACCTTTGGGCTGCAAAGAGTGTTCTGCATAATACTCAAGCTAGGATATAAAGTCCATAACTTGTTTTCGTGCCCTAAGTGATGTGGTGAGTCCATTCAAGGTTTTCATTATCACATGCCCAACCCCTGTTGGGGTTAGTACTGTATTCCTATAAAACACTCCGCTATTTAAACAGAATATGAACCTAAGGAAAAGCACAATGTGTATTTGGTCTATTGGCTTAGTTTTAGTATAAATAAGAAAAAAGTTTTAAGTGGTAGCAAATAAAGTGGTTAAAATGCTGTAGTATATTCCAACCTGGCAATTTATGCCACTTAAGAGCTGCTAGGCAGTTTCTAAGTTCATAATGTGTTAAGCGCCTTATCGTTTGCTTCTGGACAGAGTGGCACAGTTGGTTAAACACTTGTGCGTTTTCTTGACATTTAGATGTGTTTGTAGCCCTTGAGAACTGTAGAAAGATCATTTGGCAATGCCAACAGCTACTGCAAAGTGCACTCCGCTATAAAATGACTGATAATTTACATACTTGAGTCATCTTAAATATAAAAAAAAAAAACATTTGATGAGCATTTGTTTGATTTTTCATAAATGTCAAGGATGCCTTTTCCTTCATGTAAATACATTCAAATTGCCTCTATACTTATTTAAAGTCTGCTTCTGGAAAAACTAATTTATATTTTAAAAAATAAACTTTATTTCTTAAAGGGAATATTTCACCTTAATCTAAATTGCTTTAAATAAAAGGGTCACGTGTGTCTTATTATTCTCAGTGGGAAGTGCAGAAAAAGTACTATGGGTAATAAAAAATCTCAGGATGCGCTGCCAATTCGGACAAATGGAAAAGCATTATGGGTAATAAGAAATCTCAGGAAGCGCTCCTGATTGGGACAGACGCAAAAGCATTGTGGGTAATAAAAAAGGTCAGGATGCGCTCCTGATTGGGGACAGATAGAAAAGCATTATGGGTAATAACAAATCTCAGGATGCGCTCCTGATTGGGGACAGATGGAAAAGCATTATGGGTAATAACAAATCTCAGGATGCTCTCCTGATTGGGGACAGATGGAAAAGCATTATGGGTAATAACAAATCTCAGGATGCGCTCCTGATTGGGGACAGATGGAAAAGCATTATGGGTAATAACAAATCTCAGGATGCGCTCCTGATTGGGGACAGATGGAAAAGCATTATGGGTAATAACAAATCTCAGGATGCTCTCCTGATTGGGACTGACACACCAAAAGTAAATGACAAAATGATTTGCAAAATACCTAGAATCTCATAAATTGAAAGAAACAAAAAAATATATAAAACCTTATGTTTTCATCATCATGGTGTGTTTTGTAAATGTGAGAGTAAAAACAATAAAATTAATACTAGAAAATATGCAGTAAAAAATTAAAAAACATTAACTTTTCTGACTCGGACCAGGGTCTATTCAATACCAGAGTCTAATGTTGAATAAGAAAAAAGTTATGTGTAATGCTCATTGTAGTATCAGAACTAAAATACATTTTTGGTAACCAATTACGAGGATAGGAGCGTTTGGTATGATTGATTGTTTGGCATCAACCAGAAATGTAACCGTGCTTCCCGTTTTTAGACTTCTGTTTTTCTTAAAACAATTATTACAAATCTGCCTGGAGCCCCTTTAACACTTTAAGTAGAAGTTTAAAATGTGCAGAATGAGTCTAATCATTAAACTCAATTAAATAAAACTGTCTTATACAAGTTGTTTAACAAGTGTTTCTCTAGTCTCCTAGAACATATTCCTGTTTGTATTACTGTAAATTCTCCCAGTTGGAATATCAAGTTTAAGAATGTTGGATGAATCAAATCTCTGATGGATTTTTATAAACGTCTAATACCGAAAACTAATTTGGTAAAATATCAATGCAGTTGAAATTGTATTATGGAAAATGTGCTCTTGGTTAATCATTTTTCAATGTTAAACAGTGGTTATGAGCGGTTGGATGGAGTCCATATTTTAGAGTTGAGAACAAAGGGTGGAGGAAGAAGATTATCCTAGACTACCTGTTGCACTTTTTAAAAGTTTTTAGTAAATATATTTAGTTAAAAAAATACTAAGGTGTATATAGTTTACCTACTGCTTTATGTACTTTTATATTGGATTAAAGTGGCTTTTTCAATAATCTTAAGATCTTAAGAAAAGCAAGCGTGCAAAATTGAAGTGGGACTTTTTCATGAACAAAGTCTAATTTATTTTTTTTGCATTTTTTCTGAAACTCAATATTTGATGCAAATTTTTGTTCAGCTAGATTGGAATAGGATACTAGAAGAACTTCCTTTAGAAAACAATATTTTTTAGTTTCTATCGAGCATAAAATCTGTCTTGCTCCTTCACCAATTGACCTGTTGTAGGTTTTCTCATGTATGTAAAACTACACTCAATTTACCTTTTTTTATGTAATATACAAATAAACATATTTTTTCCATCATTGTATTTAAATATTTGATATAATTTTGCATATAGTGAAACATGTGCATACCACGTTAATATAAACTTAAAACGCAGATTTCCACACGTTACATTCAAACTTCAAATCTTGAACTCTTGGCTTTTTATCATCTTTCTTGACTTGCCTTAAAGGGACATTGCCAACCAGCAGGATGTTAGCCAATTATTTCATGTTCTTTGTCTGTACAGGAAGTCATTGTTGAGCATCCTTTCTGCGGCTCAATATCCTAATTTGCATCTCGAAGTACTAGATAAGGGTAAGGGAGGGTTCCAACTGAATGTGTTACTACAGTAGACTCTGTTAACCAGAACTCTCAAGCAAACAGAAAAAATTGAATACTGTACTTTAAATAAAAAAATAGAATTTACAGGGCTCAAGCAATGCCAGGAGCCAGGTTGTCATGCCACAAAATGCTTAGACACCTAGATTTCATTCACTCTATGTCTCTGCAATTCAGTTTTACCTGGAAACAGATAGGCACGAGTGACTGAGCCAGTGCACTGTTGGGGTTAAATTCCCCGGGTTCAGCGCTGCACCCTCCAGCCCAACATACCGGTGTGTAAGTGAGGAGTGAAAGCTGCTCCTGCTAGAACAGCCCTCACTGACAAATATACTTAGCAGAGCATCCTATGTGCCACTAATCTAGGCCTCTTAACGGTGATTCACAAGAAACCAGAAACTACATTTATGCGGCATCTACCAATCCCCATGGGTGCTGGATAACTGAGAGTCTATTTTACATAGTTCATATTGCAGCCTGATTTTAGATTTGCACAATAATATTTTGGCTTTAGCTCCGTAAGTATTATCTTTGCCCTTATGCATTTAGACACTTTATTATAGGGTTACAGCTAGGGGGATTTAAACTTTAAGCCTTCCAGATAGGAGGTATCCCCCAGGTAATCATAGATTGCTTCCATAACCCTACCTCTAGGCATACATAGTTCTAGTCCTACACTAGCAATTTTTGGTTTTAATAGGAGTATTATTTTCAATATTTATAAATGAAAGATATTTTCCATTTTTACTTTTAATTCACAGTGTGTATTTAGGTGTTGAGCACCGGGAAAATAGGCTACCCTTTGTAGATCTATTTTAATGCTACAAAAAGTTACCTTTGGACATGCAGATAAGCTCCTTTCATTTGCTCCTACCATCCATATACAATATTTTCCAATTAAAAGCACTAAGTAGCATATCATTTTGCAGAAATCTAGCACTAGGTAACGAGCGAGCGGAAATATTTCAAGACACAATTACATTGCCAAAATTACTTGCTAGTTTCAAAGGCTGTTTACAGTTAAACAGGCTTTGAAACATTGAAATATGATTTAATTTTCTCTTTAATCTCTGCGCTGTACTGGCACTTCTTGTTTTGTTCGTCTCGCGTGCGGGATACAGTAAGTGAGATCTTGTGCCATACTAAACTTATGTAAAAGTCTCCCGAGAATTCGTTAAGGAAGTTTTTCGGAGGCGAGGGAAAGATACATTAGCAACAGAAGCATTAGTGCAACACTCTCACCAGAATTAATCATTTAATGAGCATAATTACAAAGTATCTAGAAATGTATCAAGAAGTTGCTTTCATTTTGTTTTGCTGATGCTTCGGTATTTATTTATTTATTATTTTTTTGCTGGATGCAGCATTTTAAAAGTACAATGGAGTCCAAAGATATGCTTACACATTGTAGTCTAATATATAAAATGCACTGCTTTCAAGAACTGCACACAATATTGTTGTCCAAAATGAATGATAACACACCAGTTAATTTGCTTTTATATGCAATTTTGATGCTGTAGAATCTGCCATTTTGATATCTGATTATCTACTTTCTGGTTTGGGAAGAAACTTTAAAGAACCACTGTACAAAAAAAATATATATATTTGAAAAGTTTGTCTGATTTAAAGACATAATCAGGATATAATCAAAAGTGTATGAGAGGGGCATTTTAAATTTCTTAAGGGCTATGGTTTTATCCTTTGATTCAAGAAGTTTGCTTTTGAGCCAGTGAAGGGGTGGAGGTGGTGGTGTTGTGTTAGGAAAACTAGCTAAGATTGAAATTGACAACAACAACATGTTCTCTGTTCCTTCCCCCTTTCCTTCCCCCTTTCCTTCCCCCTTTCCTTCCCCCTTTCCTTCCCCCTTTCCTTCCCCCTTTCCTTCCCCCTTTCCTTCCCCCTTTCCTTCCCCCTTTCCTTCCCCCTTTCCTTCCCCTCTCTCCAAAACAGTCACAAGTCCGCTCTGAGGAAATGATGCAACAAACACAAAATGGATTCCTGTACAAATAAATAGAGCCTTCATAAATTCAGATTTTCCTTAATCTGACAGTTTTTTGTCTCAGCTGATCTAGTGGGAAACGCATTAGTTTGAAAGGATACACCTTACTGAGAAAGCAGAAGCTCAGTAAAGAAAGTGGAACCCTGCAGTAAAATAATTATTACATTTAAAACCTAATATTTAAAGACTGCTATAAAACTTCATGGAAAATGCTTTACTAATTTGCTTTAGGCTGCAGTCTTAAGTCAGAATTTATCAGAGGGAAATCGTTACTATAGAGATGGATTTCTAGTAAAATTTTTACTTTTTCAGCTTTTACTAAAATTTTAACCATGTTCCTTTTTTAAATGTGTGGTAAGAAACAGGCAAGGATTATCAGAAAAAGATGTAGGATCTATCCTGTTATGGTGTTGGGACAGGTCGGCCACTGCAGTGCAGCCTCCAACCGCTATATGGCGCTGCCGATATTTTGAAGCGCTGCCTAACCCTTGAACTAACCCCAACAGTTTACCTAAGCCTCAACTCTATGATATGGCACTGGAATATCGGCAGCGCCGTCTAGAAGCTGCTCACCTCCACTGCAGCTGCCTTGTGCTGCGCTACCATAAGAGGATAGGACCAAGATGTATTATATAGATAGGTTCAGGGTACTTACAAATTCATTGGTAGGAGAGTTAATTCCAGCTTTGCACACCCACAGGAAACTGACATTATCAAGTATGCAGAGGAAATGTATCTAGGTATGGAGTTTGACCTTTCAAAGGAAATACTTGGTGCTGGATTGCATCACATGGTTGGATGGGGTCTGAGTTTACAATTGAATCAGATCACAAAGATATATAGAGAAATAGACTACATATTCCAGGCTTCTTTGCAACACAGCAACCCCAGAGTATGATACAATGTATCTGCTTTCTCCTGATTGGCCAAAACAAATTATTCTAACCTTAGCAATGGTTTTCAGGGGAGTCAACTGAGAAAAGCATCAGCTTGCAAATTGAAAAGATTTAGCAAACATCAGGGTGGGTTTGTAAAGGTTTGTTTATTTTGGTATATTTTCATGCAAAAAAAAAATGTTTGTATATACTACTGATTCTCCTCTATCAGATGCATTCATAATCCAGGAAACTTAAATATCCCTTTAATTATCTGTCAACTTTTGATTACCTCTAATATTTCAATAAAAAAAAAAAGTTGTGGGAATAGGAGTTTTAGTATATTTATTTGCTTATTTTGCACTTCTGTAAAACAAACTCTCATCATGAACTCCATGCGTGAACAGAATTAAAAGTACTTTAAAAATATGTACATTAGGTATCCCAGGTAACAAAATGCTGGTAATTAATTCATACACTATGTTATTGTAAGAAATGACCCTTAAAACGACAGGACACAACCATTGCGCGGCATGAAAGCTGTGAAAGTAGCGACTATTTGTACATAACCCATTTATTCATTTTTCAATCCTGTCTTATCAAAATAGTAATGTGCAGGCAAGGCTTCTGAAAGAAATGCACATTTAATCAACCCTGTGTTTTTCTTCCCTTTACTTTGAGTGACAACAGAAAAATGATTTTAAAGCTGTTGACAAATGTACTCTAAACTGAAAGATGGTATTTTAAAATGTTAATTCCTTAATGTTTGGTCCTCAGAAAAAATAAAAACAGCCATTTTTAATATATTTTTTTCTTTTTTCCTTATACGGTACATTGTTTATAGGTTCTGATTGCTGTAGGTATTTTTTTATTATCATTTTAGAGCATTAGTTCAACATTATTTGATAACCTCATGGTGTAAAAAAACGTAAATTAAAATAAATGTAAAATAAAAACTCAAAAGTGTTTTTAATTATATATCTTTGGAACTTTGTCTCCCTCCTCTTCCTTTCTATTATATATTTAAAATCTGAATTCACATGACCAAAAATGGAGCCAGATTCAATTGAGCAATCATAAGCTAGTAGGGCCCGTAAATGAGGCCGTAAGTTAATTTGCTATTCCATTGGAGTCTTTTTACAGGCTCCAAACGGTTTACGGATTACTTCCCTGAAAAACCTTCGCGGTTGTTAAACCTGGAACTTACAGCCTTCCGATGCCTTTGATCTTTCCCGTCCGCAAGAGTTACGATCGCTAAAATTGAAAATCGCTATTCAATTGCTAAAATTCCCCCAGCCTGCAAATATTTTCACACCCGCAAATGGCAAATGTAGGAGAAAATCCTATGAGTACTAGAGATGACCCGCAAGGGGGTTTAACCCCTGTCCGCAGCACTGTGCATGCAAATAAGAAAACAATACTGCACTGTAAGTGATGGGAAAAGCAATGAAAGACATTCAAATTAATTGCACAACAGTCTCAAGCTCGCAAATTGGCAAAAAAAAAATGTTTTCTTTATTGCTGGTGTCATTTTGGGGTTATATTTATCTTGGCTATAAATGAGTTAATGCATATCAGGCCACCCACATGGTCTAGAACAGTATTTGCATTAATTTTATTATTTTTGAGGGTTTGTCCCATCGCATATTGAACCCCCAAATCTAATAAATTGACATGTAACCTTCCACCTTTAAAGAAAGAAAAGGGTTCTTCACAGTAAGGGTGGTTAATCTGTGGAATTCTCTACCAGAGGAGGTGGTGACAGCGGATTCGATAGATAACTTTAGAAGGGGACTGGATTTATTTCTAATTAAAAAGGGAATTCAGCGTTATCCTGGATAATTAGAGAGAGAGTATTGATCCAGGGAGAAATCCGATCGCCAGTATCTGGGGTCAGGAATTAATTTTATTTTTTTTCCTTTTGAGACGATAGGCTAAGTTTAATTAGGGTTATTTTTTTTCTGTTTGCCTTCCTCTGGATTAATTAGTAATAAAAAAAAAATTTGATTAATAATTAACAACTAATCGGCTTATTGCAGATCAGAGGAGATCTTAAAAGGTTGAACTTGATGGACTAAAAGTCTTTTTTCAACCTTAATTACTGTGTAACTATGTAACCTCCGTGTTTTACTGCCGTAATGATGGCGGCCTCATTTTCTATTGGCTATTTCGAAATGGGTAGTTACGGCCTTGCTTAATTGATCATGTTCCCACCCTGAACTGCTACATACGATTGCATGGTTTACGGCTTCGGTGTTCGGTCCGTAACTTGGGGGCGTTTGAATTGAATAGCACTGGAATTGTCGCAGAGTTCAAGCCAGCAGACATACGGCCTGTATATCGCAAGATGCAGCAACCATGAGCCTAATTCAGTTATGAACCTGCAAGTCTGTTATTGCACCTAATGATATATTTATCTCATTAAACCTTTTTGTCAGGTGTCACATTTAATAGGCTTTTCTTGTTTTGTGAACAAAATTAGAAGCAATTTCCAGGGTTTGGTGTCTTAATAGGCAAAGTAGGCAGCCGCCTAGGGATGGTTCAGTTACAGTGCCTGCCAAGGAATCCATTTACTTCCAAGTGGCACAAGGGTGGACTTTATTGGATATAACATGAAAATGAATACTTCTCATGGAGGTCATAGACACATTTGACCAGTGGTCCCAAAGATGTATGTTGTATCTTAGCCACCTTCCTATTATGCTGTTCTACTCCATTGCTACTTTCTAATAATTTCCTGTTTTTCTTGAGATTGAAATGTCTCCAGTTGGGATACAAGTTTTACATGAAAAAGTAATTATTTAAATGTTTAGAATATCAACACCAAAGTGGCACAACAATATCTACCAAGGAAAGTGATTGCTCCTCCCCTGACCTGGTCTGTCAAATGAAGTATATTGGGAGGAAGTTTTATCAAGTCACTGTAAATTCGTAAACTGTATCTTCTAAGACAGTTGTGTGTTCAAAAGTATGATTATTATTCAGAGCAAATGTCCATTTAAATAGACAATGCCAGAAAGTTCATTTCAGGAAGCACCTTAAAAACTATCTTGTGTTAGCTGCTTTTCTCCATAGTAAATAATTTGGTATTGAAAGTGATGTAGTTATGCTGATTTGCAGTTTAGAGTGCCTGAATAGGGTGGGGGAACAGGTCTAATGGTATGGTATTATTTTACCACCACAGAGACAGACAAGCAGACGTTAATCTTAAAAGCATGTGAAAACTGCTAATTAGTATTTGTGAGCCACTCATTTGAAGAAAAAAAGAATATAGCAGAAACAAATGCAGATTAACTCAGGAATGAATCAAGTGGCGAGCACAAGGTATATCCAGTTTCCCATTATATTTAAGAATAGCTTAGAAAAATAACTTGATTTTGGGATGACAGAGTCCTTTTAACATGTCAGGGAAACAAGATGCTTAAATTTAGTTATACAAATTATTTTTTTATTTTTTATATCATTTTCATACTATTCACACTTTTCCTAATCTAAAATTTGGATTTGATATATGTATATGTGTGTGTGTATGTGTATGTATATGTATATGTATATGTATATATATATATATATATATATATATATATATATATATATATATATATATATATATATATATATATATATATATATATATATATATATATATATATATATAATGTTAAGAGGTTCCAAAACTGATAGTGTGCCTTATTCTGGTGATCCACTGAACAAAACTTGGATTACGAAAAAATAATAAAAATAGTCAAATTTATGTGCATACTTACCCTTTGGTAATGCATTTCATTTTTGAACACTGAGAAGTCATTAAAGACTCATGAAAGACCTCCATTTTTTTTAGTGGCCTACAAAGATGCCCAGTCATTTTTTGATTGGTCTTTCAAAAAATAAAGAGACTGGGAACTCCTGCTATAACAATTTAAAAAAGTATACGCTTGTATACCTGCACTTTTTAAAAAGGCCAAATGATCACAAAACCCATTTAATTGAAACACCGCGCAACACTTTGCACTAAATAGCCTTTGGCCATTCTTGCAAAATTGGCATCTAGTCTGAACATTTTCCACTTTTTGGAGGCAAGCAGACAAAATGATTCCATGAACACAGCCACTTTCTTTAAGTATAGTCCTATCTTACCTAGTAATTTTATCCCCTTAAACTTTTAGTACTCTGTTATTGCTGTTTCAAGGTAGGATAAAGGACCTGTTGTTCTAGTGAAGGGGAAATGGAGGAGGTGGGTCAACAATGTTCTTTTGTTGAGCAAATTAATGTCAAGCAAAAAAACAACTTAAATCTGTCTGCGTAATGTGGCAGAAAGAGGCGTTCAGAGAGCATGATGGAATTTCAGTACAGCTCGGAGAGCGTCCGCGCAGCTTGTACAAAAAGTAAATGAGGTGTTGAGCTGCTGCGCCCGCGTGAAGGGAGTATAAAGATAATGATCTTGAATGTTCCAGAAGCCGTGTATAATCAAGGTTGCTTCATGATCACTTCTATGGCAAGGGACCTTCCTGCACCGCGGTATACAAGAAATTGGCCACACTTAGGAGCTGCGTGTAGGTAATGAAAGAATGAAGTTAATTACCAGGCCTATTTAACTACTGTGATTAGTTCCATCCCTTTTTATCTTGCTTCTCAATGCTGAATTAATTTTCTTTAAGCCCATTTTATCAACCTGGGCATTCATCTGCTGCTCCTGAGTTGTGTTTGGCACACAGAGAGGCAGAGAGCACAAGTAATACAACTCCCTCTTAATAATGTAATATATAAAAGCCTGCGAGTCTGTGGATAACACCCCTAAATTCTTTACAGCTTTCAGAAAGCAGGTATCTATACCACGGATGTTCAGGTCCAGTGTGCAAGGACTGGTGTAGCATAAGCGTTTCAGCATATTATTTTTGAGTACAGATTGGTCAATCGGTGGCTTGGTCATTTTTGTTTACTTCCCTTTAAGCAGCGAGTTTCCATTCTTGTAGGGTGCTTTGAAAAAAAATAAGCACTTTATAACAAGACTAGGAGCTCAAAATATGGCCTTCCTTTTTCTGCAGTTATTAATATTGTTCTCTTTTTCTTGTACAGCGTTACGGAATATGTTGGCACGCTACAAATTAAAGATAATAATAATAATAATAATTGCACATAAATGTACTTATACTAAGGCTTTGCCCTGACCCTCGGGGTCTGTAGATGGGTAGCTCTACGGAATATGTTGGCACGTTACAAATAAAGGATAATAATTATAATCCTTTAATATATCATTTATCTTTAGAAACAAATGGAAATCATAATGCCATAAATGGATGGTCTCACATTTGCATTTAAAAGTAGACACTACAAAGGCTTTATTTTGAATCAAAAAATAGTTACAGCACGTGTTTGAAGTTACCTTTCCCATCCACCATGAATAAAAGCAGACGTACTGAAGAAATTAAATGCGAATAAACATGTATTTAAGCTTCTATATATGCATTCATTTATATCCACTATAAGAAACAGCTAGTGTAAAACTTCCCCATTTACACTTTCTTTGTATGTGTAGCTCAGTGGAAACTCCAGCCATATTTGAGTTGGTGTGATGGCGCTGAAATCCTCACATCCAATGGAGATTTTCGCCAATAGTTGATAACGGCACTGGAAATAACGACTTTCTAACATATTTGCAGAGAAAGCAGATGTTCTTTATTGCACATAATAGTAATAACTATTAGCACTTCCGATCTACTTGTAAGAATCTTTTTAAAAGGGATATGGAAGTTTTCTGGATTTTATTAGGTATATAATATACCTCTGTATCTATCTACTTTTATGTACTTTTTGTTTTATCAAGAATTTTCTGAAAAACTCCTGTTTTTACTGCTTAAAATCAAACAAATATTACCTGCTTGGGTCTGCTCTCTGCAGCTCACGAACACAATGACTCTCTGCTGTACTTGCTGTGCTGTGTCTCATACTAACCAATCAGTGACCGACTCTCGGCAACGTTCTGAAACATGCTGCAGAGACGTGGTCCGTCATTGGCTAGGACACTACATTGCACATCCAGCCCTAGAGTCAGCATATGCTGCAGTGGGCTACTATTTGATTTGAAGCAGTAAAAACAGAGATTATCAGACTATCTTAATAAAATAAAGTGCATAAGCGTATATAGATACATAAATATATTATATACCTAGTAAATCCTCAACACTTCCATATGCCTTTAAGTGCTTTTTGCAATATCTGATCCCCCCCCCTTAATAAAAAAAAAATGTTCAATATGCCATTTCCAATTACACCTTTAAAGCCGCCACTGCTGATTAAATATGTTAATATGATGTAGAAACAAGACCACAGAACACGCACTAACCGGGGATGCATCATTAACTAGGTGTTAACATCTCTCCTCTATATTAAGTATGAGCCTATGGGAGGTCTCCTGCACATTGAGTAATACAAATGGTGGACAGGTTAGCTCTCTTAATTGTAAGGACAGAAAAGCAATTCTACTACACCTCAGCTCCTCCATCACTCCATATACCAAGTCCATATGTGTACCATGCTGTACGATCATTGCTTAATGCAAAAAATAATTAATTAGCGTCTGTGTTATGTTTGTTTTTCAAGAATTGTTTGACAGGAGTAGCTTTTAATTTGCGGCAATAATTTCTGACTGTAACAGACTATCTAACTTTGCCATCAGTGATTCATCTTCTAAATGCATATTAAGTCCATTAATTATGAGAAAATTGAATCCTGCTGTTGAGGCATCTCATTGAAGTAAAGCAGATCTCTGTAGGGGTTCAGGCTTGCAGGGGGAATTGAGGCCTAAATGCTTGTTCAGTCACTTGTCTATAAAATAATGTATTCAGTCAAACAACCGAGGATTACGGAAGTACTTAAATTATGGGAGATGATAGTTTCTGAACCAAAGTGGATGCCCCGAGCTTGCTCCAGCCAATCCCCTCCAAATTTCAATTCTGATCCAACTATTAACTATTTCAACAGTTTCGTCTTCTGCGGTTCCTATGTTAAATGACCACTGTAACAGATGGTTTTTAAAAACTGAATTTAGAGTAATGGTAAAACAAAGATATATTTTCTCCTAGTGTTTATTTATTTTTATTGCTCATTTGCTTGCCTTTAGGATAATCCATTTTCAGTGTCTGTCTCCAAGTGTGTGCCATTTCCTCCTTTTCTAGTGTGCTAAATTCTGGATTGCTACTGTGATGGTGAAGGGTCTTGTGTATCACAATTAAGCTGTGAGGGATCATTCCAGTTATGAGTTCGCCAGCAGTGGCAGTTGCAGCAAGGAGCTGCTAGATGGCGCTGCTGAAACTGTGCACAGTTTGCGAGAGCGCTGCTGAGATCATATACCATTTCCAAGCTTAACCCTTTGCCTTAACCTCCTTGCCTTAACCTCCTTGCCTTAACCTCCTTGCCTTAACCTCCTTGCCTTAACCCCCTTGCCTTAACCCCCTTGCCTTAACCCCCTTGCCTTAACCCCCTTGCCTTAACCCCCTTGCCTTAACCCCCTTGCCTTAACCCCCTTGCCTTAACCCCCTTGCCTTAACCCCCTTGCCTTAACCCCCTTGCCTTAACCCCCTTGCCTTAACCCCCTTGCCTTAACCCCCTTGCCTTAACCCCCTTGCCTTAACCCCCTTGCCTTAACCCCCTTGCCTTAACCCCCTTGCCTTAACCCCCTTGCCTTAACCCCCTTGCCTTAACCCCCTTGCCTTAACCCCCTTGCCTTAACCCCCTTGCCTTAACCCCCTTGCCTTAACCCCCTTGCCTTAACCCCCTTGCCTTAACCCCCTTGCCTTAACCCCCTTGCCTTAACCCCCTTGCCTTAACCCCCTTAATTTAACCCCCCTAGCCCTTACCGTCGCCTCCAGCCATGATATTGACAGCAAAATGTTGGCAGCGACATCTAGCGGATGCTCACTGCCACTGCTGCTGCCTGTGCTGGTGACCCGCTGGCGCACTCATAAATAGTATAGGACTGCTGTGAGCTATACCATGTAGGATCACCCAAGATGGGTATTTCAAATTGTGTTCGACTGGAAAAGGAACCGGCAACCTACTCCAGTAACTTACCCAAGAAAACCTTATGGATATGCACAACCAGAGACATGATAGATATACTGCGGTGCATAAGGTCATGGAGAGTTGGACACAACTGAACAAAAGCAGTGTGCCCTGCATTGTTTATTTGTGGAAGTGAGCTGCACCGCTTTTGTTTCTGAACAATACAAAAATTCTCTCCTTGGGGAACCAGAGACAGACCAGGGTTTATGGATATCAATGCAGGTGAGGTCATTAATATTCACCATGTTCTGGAACTTCTAATTGCCTCATCTGTATTCACACAGTGCTAATGGTAAATCCTGGCCTGTCTGGGGTTATCGAGGCTTGGAATCCATTGTGCTCACTCCAAATTCTCTATATCCACGATTTACTCTGGGAGGAGAATAAGGAGGATAAAACGGACACACTGAAAATGGATTACTCCTTTTTGTTGTTTAGTCGTTAAGTCTTGTCCGACTCTATAAACTGTAGCAAGCCAGGATCGTTACTTCTCTGGTAGTGCTTATCCATATGGCTTTCTTGGCAAAGATATTGGAGTGGGTTGTCCGTTCCTTCTCCAGGGGGCCATGATTTGTCTGACCTCTCTGCTATGACCTTCCCATCTTGGGTCACCTTACATGGCATAGCTCACAGCTTCATTGACACACAAGCTCCTTAATCACGACAAGGAAGCGATCCAGAAGGGGGGATTACCGATGGAGGCAAGCAAATAAACAAGTAAAAAGAATAGCTAATGCCTGGTGTCAAGCAAATTAACAAATCAAACAATTTTAAATATTTGTATTCACTTTTTGAGGCAAATTCGTCTTTATTTATTTTTAATATCGTTACTCTAATCCACATTCAAATTCAGCAGAGTACCTATTACAGTATACCTACTCAGTTAGATATAATTTCTTACCGACATGCATCTTTTATATTTTATCATATTTTGCTTTCTTTTTATTGTGCTTTTTTTCCCCAATAAAGATGTAGGATTTGGATTATTTCAGCATGAATAAAAACTGAGGAAATAAGCCTGCTTTTTTTTTTTTTTTTTAATAAATTTGTTTTATTCATATACAAATGCAGAAGTCTGTATCTTGCTGTTATGATAGATGTCGCATCCCAGCAGGAAATAGAATATTGACACAGAGCTGGTAATATTTACTCTAGGTGAGTTTATTTAAGTGTTCTTCCATATTTATCATCTTGTCCTTTCAAGAGTGTTTGAAATGTATTTTAGGATTAATCGGAAAGGGTTCATTTTGCTTATCTCTTAAACTAGCGTTTTTGTGTGTTTTTATAGATGAATAGTTGTAGTTCAAGGAATGCAACTGAAACAACTATTTTTTCTATTGTTATATTTATTCATCCATTTTAATAATTTGAATGAAAACAAAAATAATAATAAATAAAGAAAATGGAATTGTTTTACACTTCTGCTTTGGGAGGTAGTCGACCCAAGGGTCAGCAAGGTTCTGAACTGGAACCAGTTGTTGGTCAGTGTGTGCTTGCATCGTTCAGTCATTTCCGACTCTCCATGACCTCAACACACCATGCTGATCCACTTGGTATTCATGGCAGATATACGGGAGTGAGTTGCTAGTTCCTTCTCAAATGGGCTACAGCATACACCTCCTGGAATTCCATCAGAGTACTAACCAGGCCCAACCCTTCATTGCCTCAGGGTGATGTGGCCTCTTCAAACCCAGGTTGCAGCGGTGAAAGCACCAAAACCTAACGATTGGACCACCTGGAAACCCAGTGGTAGGTTAGTACAGGTCAACATATTGACATCCCGAAATCGTGCTATAGTCTACTGACCAGCAAAACTGGTCTAGTCTAAACAATGAAAGACTTTATCATAGATATGCGTGAACCCACACTTGGCATTTTGGCAGAAACCACATGTGAATTCAAATCGGTGTCAGTTTGCACCATTTACTCTGCAGAACAAGAGGCAAACTCAGTGGTCTTTTTTAGCATTACTTTATTTTGTTAAATAGAGCACCTTCGCTTTAAGCAATTTGTTGTTGTTCAGTCATGTCTAACTCTCCGTGACTTTATGGATCGCAGCACACCAGGCACATCTGTCAGCCACTACACCACTGAGCTCAAGCTCATGTTCATTACTTCAATTACCTCATCCGTCCTCCGTTGTCCCCTTCTTCTTGTGCCTTCAATCTTTCCCAGCATCAGAGTCTTCTCTAGGGATTCCTGCCATCTAATGATATGGCAAAAATATTTGTACTTCAGCCTCATGATCAAACCTTCCAGTGAACAGTTTGTCTTGATTTCCTGCAGCACTGATTTTATTGGATCTCCTTGCAGACAGAGGGGCTTTAAGTAGTTTTCTCCAACACCACAATTCAAAGGAATAGATTCTACCGAGCTCAGCCTTCTTTATGGTCGAGCTCTCACATCCGTATGTTACTACTGGGAATACCATGATTTATACTAGGAGGACCCTTGTTTATTAATGTAATGTATCCTCTCCTACAATCATGTTATGGAGCACCTGCTTCTATTTGGAGAGTTTGATACAACACTTACTTAAAATGGGCAACATAGAAGAGGGAAAAACCTTTATTACTAGAGAAAGCTGCCACTTGATTAAATCAAGCCCTTTAAAAAATATGAATATTTTTGTAGCGTATTATGTAACTATTACTTTTACATTGACTACTAAAGGATGTTTAGAGAGAAAAGTGTCCCTTTTTTTTACTCCAACTCTGTTCTTCAAAGTGGAGTATGATAAACTTGCTCTAAATAGTCAAAGGGCTCATTGATGGGTTCACTGGTGGAGCAGTGGTTAGGATTTGGTGCTTTCACTGCTGGAATCCAACCCAAGTCGCAGTCAGGGAACAAAGAGGTCACACCACCCTGAAGCCGAGCAGGATTGGGCCTGGTCAGTACATGGATGGGAGACCACCTGGGAATACCAGGAGCTGTATGCTGTGCCCTACTGGAGAAGAAACTGGCAACCCACTCCAGTATATCTGCCATGAATACCTTTTCTTTCTTTAAGGTGAAATCTTTTTACGTCTAATCTCAAAGGATGTCCTCTTGTCAGAAAAACCTCTTGGCACAAAAAGTTCACTAGACAAAGCCTTATATTGACCCTGGATGTATTTATATATGGTAATCATATGCCCTCTTAAACACATTTTTTTTCTTGAGAAAATACGTTTAATTTGGTCAGTCTTTCCTCATAGCTTAACCCCTCCATTGCCCTTATTACAACATAAATACACCCAACTTCTGGACTATAATAACCACTACCTTGATAGACATGTTGGAGATGTAACACAATGTGATGACTTCACTTACTGTATTAAAAAAAAGAAAGAATGCTTTTATCTCTTTTTACCCATTTTACTAAATTTTCCCTCCAATCTATACTAATATTAACTTTTAGTTGTATATGAAAAGAGTCCAGGTACAGTATTTATACAAATTATTCTGATCTTTCCCTTGAATAGAAAAACTTTAGTTTTGACTCCTCTGTACCTTATCTATTAATGGTTAATCCTTTATATTGTAAATTTTCAGGCTTGTAAGGTGCTTTGGAAACGTGCACTATGTAAGTTTGATTTTAAAGGTACATATAATGCAGCACTATTTGGACCACACCATGGTAATGATCTCCTAAAAGCATGTTGAAATACTTATTGAAGTGTTAAAATATGTGCATTTTTGATAGAGGTCAATGAAGGGACGTCTATTTTCACATGTGTCACGGACAGCCCACTCCTAGACACACGGTACAGCTCCTTGTAGTGAGCAAAAGAGAAAATAGAGTTAACCCCGGACAAGTCAATCTTTAAAAAGCATGGCATGCTGGAATCACCTAAACAGGCCAGTTGTGAGTTAAGATTTGAGCGTAGATCCTGAGTTCAGGGAAAAACTGATATCAATTAGTGTCCTCACCACGATCATGATTTGTCTGTTATTAATCCTGACACTGCCAGCAGACAGGAAAGACTATGTTTAGCTGTTATTAGACCATGAAAATTACAGTGAGGTAAATGACCATTAAAACTCCAAATAGGGCCTTCCACTGTTTGCAATGTGTTTTTAAAATTGTTTTTGTCTTGTACTTAACCCCTGTATAGCTCTATAGAATATGTTGGTGCATTACAAATTAATGATGATAATAAGAATGGAAATGTAAAAGGCCAAGCTTAGCTAAATACATACATATATTTCATAAATGAGAACCTCTGGACCGCAATGAAGAGTTATTACTTACAAGAAACAGGAACATTAGGAATATAATAAGTATAAGTAAATTATACTGGTAATATTGTATACTTCAATCGGCTTAGGTTCTGCCTGCAATACCATTTCAGATCAGAAGATGGCACATTCTACCTTTTTTTTACTGATTTTGTGCAAATCTGACTGATAATGTTTCCATTCAAGTTATGCCCTTAATGCACAAAAGTACCACAGCAAACTCTAAAAGTTTTTTTCCCCTTCATCTTTGAAGTAAACCATTTCCTTAGTGCACATTCAAAATGTGCCTTTCATTATTCTAGATTCCACTTTGTCTCTTCTTAAAGGGCATTTCTATCTTTGTCAGACAACAATAGAATGTTTTATGAATAAAAACCTTTCTTCGATTTTAACCCATTTGAAACTGGCTGTGTATTGTGCCAATACAATTGGTTTGGATTAAATAATTTCAGATATGCACACTTTCGTCTAATGCATGTACCTTAAGAACCAAGTCTGTTGGCTTTTGCACTAAGGAGGACTCCATCGGTCATAAAAAAATACAAACAGGTTAAAATATGCACACCTGAGAATTCGCATATCTCACAAGATTATTTGCTTTCCTATCCACAAATGAGCATCTCTGATTAGTTCTTGTTCTCTTGTATCTTTACACAGTAATAGGTATATTTGGTAAAAATCTTGTGATACCATTTCAGTACTGGATTATCTTTTTTTTGGCAGCCTCATCCCATTCCAGATGCAGCCAACTATTTAAAGTAGTGATGGCTTGAAAACAATTGGCAGAATCATTGGGGGGATTGATATACTGTAGATGGATTCATTGGCAATAATGGTGAACATAATGAGGAAATATGTGTGTTTTTGAACTGCGATATAATGGACTCTGTATTGTTGAAGAGTGACATGCTCTCCTGCTCTAAAGAACGGATTTGGTGTGGGGGTGGGGGGCGCATAGGAAATGTCTGAGGGTTGCCAATGGTTTAGAGCAGGGGTAGGCAAGTTTGGTCCTAGTGGGACACATAGATTAATGGATTTGAGGATCTCCCTGTTACGCACAGGTGAGTCAATTGCTGCTTCTGTCATCCGGATGGATTCACCTGTGCACAGAAAGGATATCTTCAAATCCAGGATTGTGTGTGACTCTCCAGGATCGAACTTGCCCACCCCTGGTTTAGAGTCTGAGCCAACAAAATAGTTCTGAACATTGCAAAGATATTGTATATTAGGTGTACTTGGCTCCTTGTCCTTATCAGATCTTGGTTTCCAGTTCCTAGATGTTGCTGGGTAGGGATGTCCACGTGATTTACTACTCATGTTGTCATTGTTTGTTGACTACTCAGTTGCTTGGGTTATAAAAAGGAAGAGGTAGCCTATATGGATACTTCTTATGTCAATTGAGCACCACAGGGTCCATTGTTTGGCAGGCCTTAGCCATTCAGTTTCACTCCTTGACGTGAAGGAATGACTGTGTTGTGGGTTTTGGGATCAGAAAATTGTCTGTTTATTTAGTCTGTAAAGAGCAAACAATTTAAATTACTTTTTTTTGTTTGCCAATTTATTTTGTTTGTATAAACGGTTTAAGTAATATGAATCTCCTCAGTCTATGGGTCTGTTAGAGTGTACATTCATTAAGTTTCCCAGTTTTTGGGCTTCTTGTTTCTCCATGTACAGTCTACTGCAGGCTGCCATCTTGCATACCTGTTACCACCCACACTGATTTTTATGAGCTAAGAACACTCCCACAGGGCACAGGATTCACACTACCAGTGTCATGCTGTTAGAAAGCAAGCTGAGAGTGGCATACTATGTAATAGAAGCTTTCAAAAATACTAAACTGACAGACTTCATATTTACATAGCTATTTATTTGTATTCTGTACCAGCAATACATTACAAATGATTATCTATAATGTGTACGACTCCTGTCCATTTGACACACTGCACGTGACTGACTGTTTGCTGCCTGACAGCATGACACTAGTAGTGTGAATCCCCTCCACTAAGGAAGTGTCCTATCTCACAAAATGCAATGGTTCAGCGCATAGCTGTGCAAGATGGCAGCCTACAGGAGAGATAACATGGAGAAATGGAGAGGTCTCTGAAGCTGAGAGTTTTTCTATGGGAGATCTTCAAAGTGAATGTGTTTTTTTTTTTTTTTTTTTGGGGGGGTATGAAACATTTAGGCAGAACAAATTAATAAAATAAATCCAGTTAAACAACATTTCTCTTAGAGTCCCTTTAACCTTTATATAAGTTGAAAAATTCTTATGGCTTTAGATTTCATTAAAGCCAAACTTTTGCTTGGATGTAAATTAAATAAAAACATAAATAAAGCAAAATCAATAAAAAAACTCCATCTCTGAAAGAGTAAGTACATCATAAGAATCAAGGTTTCATGTAGTTATAACAAACTTTTACAATTGGATTGGCAGTTCAATTTTACAGCAATAAAAAAAAGATATGAAAAATATATAGGGGCTAATCAGAACCATGGCTATAAGTTTTATTTAAGAAGAATTTATCTCCCAAAGCAAACAAATTCCAAAGAGAATACACTTCTCTGAATTAGGAATATATCTAATAATTCAGCATTTAAAAGTCTGAATTGTAAAATAGATATTACAATGAAACTTAGAATGCATAAAACCAATTTTAATTATGGAAATTTAGTTCTTGACAGCAAGTGGGGAAAAGTTTAATGTCTCATGTAGTTTGAGATACATAACTGAATCCATTTAATGCTTTTTAAATATTTTACTCATTTGAGTTTAATACAGTGGCGTACATCTCAGTCCTTATGAGGCTGCCAACAGTCCACGATTTCTGGATCTCTCCGGGTTTTCACTCATTATTTCTGAGTTTCTCAATTCTATGTATTCTTGATTCAACTGTGCTAATGTAGAGTTATTGAAATTCTTGACTAACCCTCACAGGATAAGTTTCCCACCACTGGTTTAAAAGATGGACTTTTAAACACATGACCGTAAAGAGGGAGTTATTGGGCCAAATTATTATTAAACCTGTGAATATACTCTGATGGACATGGAACACACCAGTGTCTTTCTTGCTTTTTAAAAGATAATTTTTTAAACATTACAAAACTTTTTTTTTTTTTTTTGTATGGAAAAAATATTTAGTTAAACCTTTTTAAAAAGCACAATTTGGACCACATCAAAGTAAAGATCTCCTAAAAGCATATTGAAATACTTTTTAGAATTTTTGATATGCGTGCATTTTTGACTGATTAATCAAATCAGATAAAATATACATGTAAGCACATGATTTTAACAGGCTGCCCACTTGCCTTTGCTATATTGCACCCAATCAGGTTGCAGGGATGTGTCCCACATTCAAGTCCATGTAAGACTGCTTTCATATCCAGGATAAATGAAACAGCCTTGGGTTATTATTTTTACTTACGACAGAACATTTAGGTTTCTGCTCTCTTGTCTCTGAAATTTTGAGCAATGCATTCCAGCTTAGGGAGGTTATTGCTCTGCACCGGTCAGCTCTGTCCAGTGAGCAAAATAAAATAACCCTCCACAAATCTATCTGTGGAAGCATGGAATGCTGGGCTCCCCTAAACATGTATGTTTTTGCTTGACCAGAACAGGTTCTACAATGTACCAGAGTTTACAGTAATTTAATATTATATATTTCCCACTCTATCATCTTTGCCAAGAAATCCTTCTGGATTAGCACAGTCTGAGACTTATCAATTGTGTCTGGCGTGCTGCGGTCCATCGGGTTACAGAGAGTGGGACACAACTTAATGACTAGACAACAAATATATATCTTCAGAATGATTTATTATAAGAAGGAAAAAGACAAGGAGTTGTTCTGATGAGCGGCCGATAACATGGCAAAGAGATGACAATTTAAACAAACGGGAAAATGTCTAATCCGTTACTAAAAATAAAGAAGTCCCACTGCACCGGCTCTAAAGTATATTGCTGCAGTTGTGAATAGTCAGTCACTTTTGCCCTTAAGGAACTGATGAGTTAAGTATTAATTTTTCTTTTTTTTTCCTGCTTCTAGTGCTCTCAGACAGCAGGATGAGAGATGAGGAAGCTGTTTGAAGTGCTTGGTATAAAATGAGATCTAAACCTGTGCTTTTAAAAGGTAACAAAGAAAAAGCGCACTGGTTAATGAATGGATTGGGGATTGTGTATCTGTGTATTTATTTATGTTTTGTAAGCAGGCACTAAGTATGCTATGGTGGGTAGAAAGGTGGATGACAACCCTCCACTGGATCTGTAACCATCTGTAACCTTGTCATAGGGGGATTTGATCTTTGATTGCTATTCTACGTGTTGCTTGAAGAAGGTTGTTTTACATGGGCATAGTCTTTGATTGAGTTCTGTTAAGTGGATATGGAAATTGGTAGCATTTCAAGAAAACTGAATCAAGATCTGGCATGATTTCCTCCTTGTAACAAAAAGCTGTCCATAAAATGTTTTTATATATGAGTTTAACTTAAACATCACATTTATTAATTTAATATTTTTTAAAACATTTTGCACATTATCAAATGAAGAGCTTCAAAAGAACACACTATACTTATGACACAATTATTTGTTAGTTTTCTTTTGTTTTGAAGCTTGCAAGTAAAAATCAAAAATTAAACAAAAACATGAAATAACAAGTCGAGTTTTTGATATTTAAGTCGTGGTGACCAGGCCCTTTTAATTAACAGCTTGTTACTCATTTTGCAACTTGTCCCTCCATGCTCCTTAGTATATATTGAGATATTGAATTTTTCTTCAGTGCCGCTGACTCCTTTTCATCGGAAATAAAATACTCTCTGGTTAGCTTAAATCTTTTTAGAGAGAGGAATAATGATCAAGTGAATGGTAGAATTCATTTGAAAGATCTAGTTTTGTCTGTATTAGTCGAGGAGCCTCAGTGATCAATGCAGATGTTCTGTTCCTCTTCAAGTCTTGCCACTTGGAAGTATGAACTGGAAGCCCTCCATACTCAATTGTACTTTTATCGGCTTGTACCTAGTATTTTGATTTATACCCCTAAGCTGCTCCCTGTAGGCTTGTATGTTGGAAACTAATTAGTCTGTCATGGTTCCTGTGCTACAGTGCCTCTCTGCATTTACCTGATAGGATTCAGCACTTGAAGTGTTTATGCACAGCCAAATTCTTCTTCCATCAATCTGCGCTGACAGACAAAGTGACTTGAGTTTGTCCACACAAGAGCAAATCTAGATATCTCGCACACACCGATCATAGAGCATCCTGAAGTTCTGAACCTGATGGAAAGTTACTTTGTGAGACGGCACCACCCAGCAAGCCAGCCACTTAAGACATTAAATTCATAATGTTGTTTTTTTCTTCCTTTTTTTTCCTCAAGGGGCACACACTCATGCATTAAAGAGTCAGTGTTGAAACATTGCAAAACTTGTTTATCTGTTTAAGAGAAAGGAATTGACATTTCAAACATTAAGCCATAGAGGAAAAAGATTGTTCCTCCTTAAAGGATTCCCTTGTTTGAACTTTTTCTAAACGAACACAAGCTGCTTATATCCAAAACGCACATTACATTGAGTCATTCTATACACATACTTTTATTTCTTTTAATTGGTTTCCACCCTCCCAGTTGGGATTACATAGGCATCTGGTACCTACCAATAGTAACCCTGTATTGGGGTACATTTTTTAACCATACACTAAACGAGTAGCAACACAGTGCAGAGATCCAGAGCTGTTGAATCATTCAAGGTAGGAGATAGAGAGGTGTGTGTTAATACTACAAATCCCATGATGCTTTGCTGCAGACTGAATTCTCATACTGCTACAGTCTTGTAGTTGCCTCTGGCTGCAACAAATTATGCATTTTATACTAATTTAGCTTGGATTTACGGTGGTATTACCTCTCAAAATCAACTTCTAGGCAACTAAAATATTTCCATAAACTACGGATTCTCCTCTATCCGATGTATCATGTAAAAGCATAACAAAGTTTAATGGATTATGATTGCAACGTTGTGAGGAATACTTTTGAGTGATCCACAATTCATTTAGCTGTGCTTGATTCGTTAGTTTAAAAAAAGTTTAATATTTGAAAGCACTTTGTTTTAAATAAACAGGTTAGTCAAGAGGATGATCAAATATTGTTTTCTGTCCCCCTCTAATGCAAATTTTAAGCTATAGATCACTCACATTCATGCAGAAAACGTTTGCAGTGTTTAAATTCTTATTGGTCCAAATATATAAAGCTAAGGAAAACAGATTTTTTTATTTTTTATTTCCCTCTGCTCATGAAAAGGGAGCTGGCATGTTTGCACCCTCTCCCTTCTTCCTTTCCTTAGAGTGGTGGACTTCAAGCTGTGAATATCCATATTACATTTTTTTTTACGTAGCATGGCCATAGACTTCCTATTTGTTCACATGGTCATATGGTGCTAGCTCCTGCACTAGAAGCTGCAATATGGGGATTGCTATTTATCTACATTGCACAGTGGCACACTCTAAGGGATGGGGGGATAAAAAGGCCCGTCTGGCAGCTTCTAGAGTTGTGCAGAGAGAACCCCACTCCCCCCACAGATAATAATAATAATCTGAATAATTGGGCCATAGGGATTTCAATAAGCTATATGTAACTTATACTTCTAAAGGGTCATGACTTGTTTTTCCCTTTTTAAAACATGCTCTGATAAGTGCGTGATAGAAAATTTTGATTTTTTTTTTTTTTAGTATCACTATAACATATTCCACTGATTGGAAAAATGACTCCACAAACCATTAATTTGTTTCTAAAACATAACTCTCTTGTATTCTGAGTAGAGAATAATTTCATAATGCAGCCATCCAAACTTTCCTAGATAACGATGTCTTACACAGTGATAACATTTGCTGAATTTACTTTATGCTAGACACTTATTAATATCTTCCCTTTCAATTGATTTCTCTTTACTTTTCTCTCTCATACAATGTTAAAGAACTACGATCCAATGAAAAAAGTATATACAGTATGTTTAAAACTATTCTAACAGTATAATTGACAAGGCAAAAAGTCATAAAGCTCGTTTTGAAATGGAAAAAATCCACCCATTAACTTTTGGTGAAGGTTGTGTGTGTGTGAAGGGGTGTTAACATTTCTGGAGAGCTTGCCTTGTATTATTAATGAAAGCTGTCGGCTTCTGGACATTTGTGGGAGAAGGGAGATGGTGTTAAATTTAACGAGATTTAAATATATAACAAATCCTTACCTCTCCCTCTTCCCCAGCCACTCCCAACAATGATAGAAACAAACACACCCCTCATGCTCCTTCTTTCAGGAAGTGATGAAACAAAGACCAGATGGAATTTTCTACATATAAACAGAGTAATCCTAAATTCAGATTTTTGTCTAAAACAAACCAAAAAAAAAATGTTTTTATGTCCATGGCTTACACAGATGCTGCTGGATTGTTTCAAGCAAGTTCAGTTGTTTTGGAACTAAACATTACAATCGGACCACTTAATTATTTCTTGTAACCAGTTACCCAAAAACGTGAGGGTGAGCAGAATGGGTGCAAATCATCCCATGCCAATGCAGCATGGAAAGAGGACATATTTTGAGCACATGTACGCGTTTCTAGATGGTCAGTTTACCCACAAAATTAATTTATAACATCTTTGTACTACTGCTAAGAATCCTGAAAAGAATATGGAACGGAGTCTCGCAATCTATCAATTTTTCCTGCCGCTATAAAGATATTTTGCATATATTCTAATTTAGTTTCTCATTTAGCACACATCTGTCAACCTAAATTTGCTACAAATGGAAAAGGGAGAAAACAAACTTGTTAGTACTTTTTTTTTTTTTCTCTTTAGCTTTTTGGGTTTACCTTTTTTTAGTTTTTTGCATACAAATTTTAAGCTTTGTTAACCAAATGCACAGTTTTCCGTTTGTAAGAATATTAGGCAATAGATGTTAAATTGGAATTTCTAAGCTATTATCTTCACATAAAATATTTATTTACAGTAGGAGAAATCAACAGGCGGACCTGAGTCTGAATTAGGACCTTTTGGTCCCTTTTTTTTCTGGACCTCATTATATTATTAAGTTTACTATAAATTTGTCCTGAAGTTTCCAACTAATTAAACAGATTGGTAAAATAGTAAAATTTTCCTGGGTCTCCTTTATAATTTAAACTTCCTCCTGTGCTCCTTTTAATTGTCAATCCATTAACATATTTGGCTGTGCCTCTATAACGAAATATCGATTCCAGACCTTTACATACCTTTGGCTAATACGTTTCGACCTTTGTGAATTTTGTTAAAGATAAATGACTAATTTACATAAAGTAAGGACATTCAAGTTGTGGAGCTCACTATCAAATTATGGTGTTTTTTTGTTGTTGCTTAGAATAGATACAATATTGGACCAGGTGTGAATATTTTTTTTTTTTTGGCTAGCATAGGTCATAGAGAATATTAAAAAGATTATGCTTGATGTACTTTTTTTTTCCCCCCTTCTACCCTTAACTACTATGTTATGGCACAAAGTTCCCTACTTCCTACAGTTGTCGTAGGACTGTTAATGTCTTAATGTAATAATCTGAGCCATTAACGTTCATTTAATATACATACAGTGTTGGAAGCTTCCTGGGCTCCTACAATTTTTTCAAAAGTATTATGCATCTTTATGAAGATCTTCCTTTCAGGCCTCTACCAAACAGCCTTCCAGGCTCTGTTTTAGGTTTTTTCCACCACTGGATACAAGTATTTTAAATATTTTGCTTATAAGACCCCCTTTCCCACTTCAACAAAAAGTGGGTTTCACTTTATGCCCACTTTTTTTTTCTTACTCCCACCACAAAGTGGGAAAATGGTAAGTGATAAGGTTACTGTTGCTCATAGTATTACAATTAATTTTTGTCTCCACTGTTGTGGTCAATGAACCTGAATATCCTACCCAGATATACCATTAAAAGTATACATTTATTGTACAGTTGGTAGAGCCACAGGACCAAGGTGCCCAGATCCAACTAGCAGTAGTGTAGTCAAGTTCTGTTTTTTTATTGGGCTTGTGGCATGTATCAATATGTGGCCATGAACAGAAGGTCATGACTGGCACCAGACCGAGGATATCCTCAGAGTTGGCAGTAGAATGTAAGTGGTAACAATCTGGGTTAAATCCAGAGAAATCAGTCAAGAAGACAAGAATATCACAGAGATATAGCACATTTAGAATATGTTCTTGCTCTGTCACATTAATTACTGACTTGAACCCTTTTCTAGCAGTTTTCATGCTGCAATGGACAGCAAACGAATAATCTTTGTGCATCCAATCTTCTGTTGCTTTAGCATGACACCCCTGTTTCTGTATGTTGGTGCACCACTCTAGTTTCATCATCATTATTATTATTATTATTATTATTATTATTATTATTATTATCTTTATAACACGCCAACATATTCTGTAGCGCTATACAGGGGTTAAGTACATGGCAAAGACAATGGAGGACCCTGTTTTTGAGCTTAAAATTAAATGTACATAGTGCATTGGAAACCAGCACTGACACAAGATTGAAAACTTGCAATCTAAAGGATTTAGTTGTGCTGCAAGAGGGTGAGAAATTCAAGATGTCAGTGTGAAAGCAATTTGTTTAGTCAAGTGGCGGTGTCTGTGTGTTGCACTGTAGATTGTGGGTGTGTAGATTGTGGGTTATGTAGGTTTGTAGACTTTTTATATCCACTGTATATTTTGTAAACTGCTTCTGAACAAATCATACTGTTAATCAAACTGTTGGAATTATCTTTATAATTAGCGTGAGCTAAAATAATGTTGTCTACTGTCCAGTTACGTTCTTTGTCATATATCAACATACACAGGAGCCAAAAAACGTTAGAATGTAATTCTGGTTGTTGTTGTTTTTTCGTTCAGTCGTGTCTGACTCTCTCTCTATGGACCATAGCCTGAAGGTTTTGTGCCAATATTGACTGGTATTTGGAACTGTTCATAATTCCCTCTATCTTAACTAAGACCCCAGTTCCAGCTGAAGAAAAACAGCCCCAAAGCATGATGCTGCCACCACCATGGTGTTGTTTATGCGCCAAACATATCTTTTGGAATTATGGCCAAAAAGTTCAACCTTGGTTTCATCAGACCATTCTTTTCCCACATGCTTTTGGGAGACTTCAGATGTGTTTTTGCAAAATGTAGCCTGGCTTGGATGTTTTTCTTCGTCTTGCCACTCTACCCCATAGCCCAGACATATGAAGAATACGGGGGATTGTTGTCACATGTGCCACACAGTCAGTACTTGCCAGATATTCCTGCAGCTCCTTTAATGTTGCTGAAGGCCTCTTGGTAGCCTCCCAGACCAGTTTCTTCTCGTCTTTTCATAAATTTTGGAGGCAGTTCCAGTTCTTGGTAATGTCACTGTTGTGCCATATTTTCTCCACTTGATGATGACTGTCTTTACTGTGTTCCATGGTATATCTAATGCCTTAGAAATTCTTTTGTACCCTTCTCCTGATACCTTTTAACAATGAGATCCCTCTGATGCTTTGGAAGCTCTCTGTGGACCATGGCTTTTGCTGTGGGATGCGACTAAGAAAATTTCAGGAAAGACCAACTAGAGCAGCTGAACTTTATTTGGGGTTAATCATAGGCACTTTAAATGATGGCAGGTGTATGCTGACTCCTATTTAACATGATTTGGAATGTGATTGCTTAATTCTGAACACCGCTACATCCGCAGTTATAAGAGGGTGTGCAGATTTATGTAATCACATTATTTTTCTTTTTCTTCCCTCCACCTAAATTATTTCCGTTTGATTTTCAATTGAGTTGTACAGTTTATAGGTCACATTAAAGGTGGAAAAAGTTCTGAAATGATTTATCTTTGTCAGAAACCTGACATTTTAACAGGGGTGTGTAGACTTTTTATATCCACTGTATATTTTGTAAACTGCTTCTGAACAAATCATACTGTTAATCAAACTGTTGGAATTCTCTTTTTATAATTAGCGTGAGCTAAAATAATGTTGTCTACTCTCCAGTTACGTTCTTTGTCATATATCAACATACACAGGAGCCAAAAACTGTTAGAATGTAATTCTGGTTGTTGTTGTTTTGTTGTTCAGTCGTGTCTGACTCTCTCTCTGTGGACCATAGTATGCCAGGCACATCTTGTGTCTGGTTGTTCTGATCTTTAGGGTTTTCTTGGCAAAGATACTGGAGTGGGTTACCAGTTCTTGCTCCAGTGGGCCGCAATTTGGCTTACCTCTCGGCTATGACCTGCCCAGCTTCATTGCAGTATACAAGCCCCTTCACCATGACAAGGTAGGGATCCAGAATGGGTTAATTCGGGCTACTAATGTTTTAAATAAACCTTTTTTCTCCTGTATGTGTTGTACAGAATTTGATTTCCACTGTCCATTTATGTAACCAAAATCAAAGAAGACCCTCTAATGAACTATATTTTCCTGCTTTTATGTCCCTGTTCTCCAGTTCACTTCTTAGCAGATGTACGGTATAAAAGCAGACGATCGTCTGTAATCGTAGGATAACAAAGCCGTTATCTGTACTGCCTGTATTTCAGCATCGGGCCCTTCCAAAGCTAAGCCGGTCACACGCACCGTCTGTTGGTTTTCATGTTGTAGAAACAAGCTGATTGGTGATCAGTGTGAGCGACATTTTCATTAAGTTGAGCAGTGTTATGTTGTTTTGAAGGGGCTGCAAGACAGAATAATTTATACTTGTTATTACTGCTTATATTATGCTAATATTCCTCATCTTAACAAGACCTCTCATTAACTTTTGTGCTTTGCCCAGAAAGCAATATGTTCTGTTATGCTGAAAGGTAATACTGCTGTCTAAGGACCTTCTAAGCTATAGCAAGTGCTATTGAGGAATGTCGAAACAATAAAACGACTCAGAAAACCAAATGTATTCGTCTCCATTCATCACGAATAAGTAAAACCTGATGAATAGAGATTAATACATTTGATTTTTCCATACTTTTCTAACATTTTAAACTTATTATGAATCTGTCACAATGAAATTGTGCTGTATACTCCCCCTGCAAATTCTCATTTTCAGTGAAAATCTATATTTGCTTCTCAGCCAATCATATCTTAACCCTGGGATGCCTTTTTATTTTAATCCATCACATGACTGGCTGAGAACAATTGGGCCGAAAACAACATGCATTCACTAAATGTTTTCTTTTCTGGCTGAGGTTGGCATGTATGAAACTGAACTATACCATGTAGGGTCACCCAAAATGGGCAGATTATAGTAGAGATCTCTGACAAATTGTTTAAAGGAGAAGGACGTGGCAACCTACTCCAGTATCGAAAACCATATGGATAAGCACAACCAGATGTGCTTCGCATGCTGCGTCCATAAGGTCATCAAGAGTTGAACATGACTGAAGCACTGAACAAAAGCATGAAACTTTTTTTTGGGGGGGGGGGGGAGGGGCACTGACTTTTTTAAATTTTTATTCTCATTGCTCAAATTTATATTTAGACTAGAATATTGCCCGTCAAAAAATGACGGCAATGAAATTGTAAGTGAGCTAATGGTGTTTGGTGTATTTAATGTGGCTGATGTAGCGTCGTTCGTTTTCTATGTCGTGAGTTTTTCGTAATATCCCTAGCTGTTTGGTGGTGTTTTGGGACCTTTAGCCTCGTTTTTGTTTTGTTCGGCAGCCATTTTTTCTCTCGCTTAGGTGATTTTCTGGTCTCTAAACTGCAAAATTTGTGCTTAAATGGAGGTGTAACTTCACTTGCAGAGGTCCTGGGTGCCCCCCTTGCTGTGAGTAACCTTTTTATGTGTTTGTTGTTTGTATTTACTGTGTTTGTAATGTTTTTGGGGTTGCGCTGGTTGCGTCCTTGTTTTTTTTTATCTCGTAGGTGTTTTTCGGCAAATACGTAGGTATTTGGTGGTGTTTTGCGTCTGTAGACTGCTGTAGCCTCGCTTTCGTTTTTTTTTCCGGCAGCCATTTTTTCTCTCGCTTAGAGATTTTTTTTGTGTCTAAACTCTTTTAATTTCACTTAAATTGAGGTGTAACTTTAGTTTTCGAGGTCCTGGATGCTCCCTCTTCCTGTAAGTAAGCTTTTTATGTATTTGTTGTATTTTTCATGTTTCCATGTGATCGTGTTGCGGACGATTTTTGCGAGGTCGTAACGTGTCTCTTATTTTCTTTGCGTTACGACGTAAATTTTGCGATGGCGCTCCTTGCCAGCAACTGCGACGCTCGCTTCACGAGGGCCGCAGGCTCGCTATGCGAACCCGCAAGCGTGAACAACGGCTTGTATGCTCACAACTATGTATGTGATTGAAAGGAGATTCTATTACTGTGTGTCTTTATGGCACACAGATGGTATTCATTTCATATATCCTACCCTATTTGATCTGCACAACCCCTTTTAGATTACACCTTTAAAGATCAGGTTCCTGTAAGCAAGGCTTTCTTGACAGATTTTATTATATTAACTTATTATCTCAGCTTACTTGCGTGTCTCAGGAATGTAAATATCAATACCAGGTCTGTAGTGGAAAATGAAAAAAAAAACAACAACCCTGTGTTCGATTTTGTATTTTGTTCATGTTTAATCCCAATAAATACAAAGTATTGGCAAGAATGTGAATGATTCTTCTAAGTAAGAAGCAACTTGTGGCCTATTATCGCTCCTCTAATGAATCAAGGTGTTATTCCAAGGTAAATGGAAGACTCTGGTAACCTCAGCCATTTTTCATTGTAATTGCTTTCCACCTGGAAAATGCTCAATAAATAAAATCAGCTCGGAATCTCTTAAACCGTTGAAAGAGTACAAATACGGTTCATTTTTTAAATCCTTTATTCCATAGCTGCCAACTTTATTCTTGAATATTTACAGGCATTCACAAGACAGTGCGTACGTACGATCCTTCTCTCTAATTTGTTTTCAACATATTTTGTTTGCACGTTTTCAAGACTGGGTTTCAGAGATTAATTTTTTTTAATAACTTTGCTAAAGGACCACTGTAATGCCCTAATAGGAGAAGCTAGTTGTTTTATTTAGGCTTTGATTAACGTACACAAATCCTTTATAAATGATTGATAGCAATATTAAGGTTAGAGATGTCAAGTAAGTTGAGAGCTTGTCTCTAAGCTCATAGTCAGAGCCCTCCATTCTTTTGCATTGTGGTGTTATTGTATTTTGCCTTGTATTTAACCCCTGTATAGAGCTACGGAATATGTCGGCACGTTACAAATAGCGTGATAAGGTCTTTGTGGGGGAAAGGACGTTTGGCTAAGAGACTGGTCCGAATGGAATCGCCTTTAACACAAGTCTATAGCGAATGGCGATCAATTTGTTGATATAATCTTGTGGCTGAAAATGTGTCACTGGCTGCCTGACAAAGCCCACCTCCCCATTGATGTGATAGTGGGGTGAAGACCAGCAGCAGCTAAATCTTAATGGGACACTGTAGTCCAACATTTTTAATCATTTATTTAACAGAACATGTTCTATACATTACAAGGCCTTTTTTGCATAACATATGTTGATTAATTCTTAAATTAACTCTATTAATAATTAAATCTAAGAAAAATGCTAATAAAATAACACAAAGAAAATAAACAGTGAGTCTTAACTGCTAAGATAAGGGTTGATCAAACATATATTTTATTGCCAATTTTCTTAATGAATGATCGTTTTCTAATTATATCTACATTCATTTGAATGGAAAGACCAACACAAAATTATCACTGTCCACGCCCCATAAAGCTCTCGCTTTGCTATTTTGTCAGGACACAGGAAGAGAAAATAATCCCACAAAGTGTAACTTCAACATATTGTCCTCGTACATAATAGTTTTTTTTTAACGTTAAAATCATGCTCGATTAATTGCATGATAGAAATATTTAGTCTGCAATGGCCCTTTAAGCTCTTTTTTGCGTCACTCATTCGTGTCTGACACTCCATGACCTCATGGATCGTAACACACCATGCTGATCCACCTGATATTCATGGCAGAGACACTGGAATGGGTTGTTAGTTCCTTCTCCAGTGGGCCACAACATACACTCCCTACTATAACCCTGCATGGTTTCAGTGTGGTGTGACCTCTTGGTACCCTGACTGGGATCAAACCAGGTCACAGTGGGGGAAAGACCCAAATCCTAACCACTGGACCACCAGGGAACCCTTAAGCTCTTGTACCAGCACCTTTTTGTCTCAGTGTGTATGTAATTATTATGCTTGTTTTATGTATTCACTGTGTCCTCTGTACGTAGTGCTTTTAAATGAATACAAATAGCTTTGCCTTTTAATGCAAAAGCAACCATTTCCCAGCTTATAATTGTATTAATTGTTCTGCAATTTTACTGCAGGGGAATCTACCATCTATGTTTCTGCTCATGTCCTTTTCAGAGGGGAGCGAGTCTTAAATACAGATTTTTCAGTTGTTTCAACTTAAAATGTTGCAGTCGTTACTACTACCGCTTTCAATAAGACTAATGGAAAGCTTAGTCTACAAGACCATAGAAATATATATTGTTTTTTTAAGAAAAGTGCCCAAGGTCAGTCGGAGTAGTCTTTCATGTAAAACGATGGTCCTTTAGAGACTATTGTTCTCCACTGTGTTTCCTCATACAGGATGCCGTTCGTCCTGAGTTTCTTCTCATGAGTTGCTGACATTGATTATGGCTTACTAAACCTTATAATGTGCTAATTACTATGGTTTGAACTGTAGAAAATGCAAGATGATAGACTTTCTATGTGGGTCAGCTTCTTTGATCTTGGTTTTCAGTGTTTAAAAAAGAATTATTGTTATTTTTACCCGTACTTGATCAAAGCATTAATTCCATTCATTTATTTAGTCCTTGACCACGGCACTTGCGGTGTTTCTGTTTCTTAGCAGATATTCTGCTTGACCAGAGATCAGAATTGACGTCACAGAAGATGGCAAATTATTTTAATTTGGAACATTTTTCTTTTTTTGTCTTTGCCCTAGTTACTTTTTTTTTTATATACACATTCCTTTCAACCCTTAAAGGGACATGGAGAAGTTATTTTTTGGTTTCATCGTAGAGATGGTATTTTATAAAATGTCACATTATGTTTTCTTTTTTCATATAAAGGTCACAGAGCTCAAAACTTTTTTTTCAGAAGTGTAACTGTTCTCTGCATTTCCCCTCAATTTTAATGTCATTTGAACTGGTTCAACAGGACCACTGTAGTGGTGTTATGAACGACTCTCTAAAGCGGGGGTCACCTGGAGGGCCACACTCAGAGCTGGAATTGTGGATATCCTGATTGACTCGCCTGTGCACAGAAAGGAAATTCTCAAATCCAGGCCTGGTTGCAGCCCTCCAGGAAAGAGTTTGGTGACAACTACTATAAAGCATGGTTAATTATGGCTTGATAAAGAGAAAACAGCTGATTAAACTTTCACTGCGCTTTTTAAACATTTAATTTACTATTTTTCACTTATGCACCCAGGCTATATAAGCTCCAGATCTTGCCACCCACCTAATGAAGTACTGTGGCTGGAGTGGAATCACATAGGGGAGGGATATTAAAATTGCTCAACTGCAATATGATGTGGGTAACGACAAAAAAAAATGGTGTGTACTTTGGCTAGCCGCTCAATGATCTCAGCTGACAAGTGGCCCATCCAAGATTAATCACCAGTAGGATAGACCCCCAGGCGTCAGCTCAACTAACAGCCCAAGATAGTGGTCTGCGACTAGTGTGTTTTTCAGAGTGTAGGTTTCAATTTGGGTGAATCCACTCCAGCCACAATACTTCACTCAGGAAATTAAGAGATCCAGAGCTTATACAGCCTGGGGGATCATTGAAAAATAGTAAGTAATTGTTTAAAACCACCATAAGGCCTCAATAAATAAGCTGAAGCCTACATGACTATCCTACTGGTGCTTACTCTTGGATGGTCCCATAGCTGAGATCATTGATCAAATTTATGTGAGCTTACTACTTAACAAGAGAGATAACCTATAGAGGCAGAGAGGTGACATGTCAGAAGATTTGTAGAACTTAAATTCCTAAGGTGATTGATAGTTTTATACAAGTAAATACATATTTTAGTGCACATTGATTGTAAAAATAATGCTTATCGTTGGCTATATTTTACATTTGGGGCATTTTTGACTGTCTTTATGGAATTTATTAATCTAATTATTACTTTTCGATTAAAAAAAACAAAGAAAAAACATTTCTTGGCACGTACTGGGCAAATGCCGTTGCTATAAACTGCAATGAGCTGTAAAGGAGCCCTTGCTTATCTCTCAAGGATTTAGATGACTCAAATTTTCTCACTTAGCAAAAGTAGGTCATATCTTGAACTAACAAAAGGTCAGAGCAATGAAAGGGCAATTTAACAACATTTTAATGCCTTTTACATCTGCAAACATATGTAGGCTGGAAGTTCAACGACTCAGCATTCGTACTGTGGCTGGCAAGGAAGGAAGAATGCCGCCAAAGTTCCCTGGATGCTAGGCTGCCATTTTGTTATGAGGTCATTGATGATGGAGCTCAGAGGGCAGTGGTTGACAGATGTACTTAATATGATGCTGCTATCCAGAGGGTCACGGAGCGGTGGACATGACTGAATGACTAAACAACAATTAGGGGGCATTGGCTTGGCAGTGCAGCTCAGGAGTTGGGCAAAAATGAACTCTTACCAGTCAATATATTGGTCCTCTCAGTTGAACCAGATTTTATCTAGATAAAATGTTAAAACTGTGTCCTCACCAAAAGTTTTTTACCTAGCCCTTTTGTTTTATTTGTGTTAAATTTAAAATGAAAAAATTAAATATTAATTTGACAAAGACCAAACATGAAAGCGAGATTGGGCTCACATTCGGTTTTCCCCCCAGTGGTTGTAAACAATGTTGATTGCCCAGCGGAAGTAGATTGCCTGATTGATTAGTTACTTGCAGGGGAATACAAGTATATGTTTTGTAATTGATTTTCAGATCTAGTAGTTCCCACTTTCTAATACACTTAATTGCCTTTTAGCAGATGATATTGAGTAACCTACTGAACAGCAGTGCAGTATTAACTTTGCAGATTCTGTAGCTTTCTCCACCCAATTTATCTAATTTTGAATTCACAGTTAATGTTTACATGTTAGTCAATGGGCTGTATATTGAGTGGAGAAGCAATTAACACACAGAATTTCCTGAATTTTAGAAATATCTATATATGCATATACAGAGAGTATATATCTATATATATATATATATATATATATATATATATATATTTGCTGGGAAACCTATGGAGCAGTACAAGCATGGCATACCTGTTGCATGATTTCTTAGATGTTGTTGTTTTATAACTGAATTAATATTATCCTTCTGAATTGTCATATAGAGAGAGTTGTTCAGTTGTGTCTGACCCTCCTTAACCTCCTGGACCACCAGTTCCTTTCCAGTGGGCCACAACATGCAGCTCCTGGTATTCCTAGGTGGTCTCCCATTCAAGTACTAACCGGGCCCAAGCCTGCTTGGCATCAGGGTGGTGTGACCTCTTGGTTCCCTAACTGGAATGAAACTTAGATTGCAGAGTTGAAAGCACTGAATCCTAACCTCTGGACCACCAGGGAACCCTCATATACCATTTACACTTAACTTAACTTGAACAAGCCCCAATAGTAGCTGTTGATAGTGTGAAGCTACTTCTTGCATGTGTGTGGGTTTAAGTGTATAACATGGTACCCTACATGAGAGAGAACACGAAGACTGGGGAAAGCCCAGAGGGTGAGAGTATTACCTTGGGAGCTTCTTAGAAGTAATACAAGCATACATTCTATATTAATAATTACATTAGTAAGGCTAAAATAATGAAATAATCTATTTGAAATATTTATATTGATTAAAACAAAATTGCCTACAAAGTCTCCATAAAGGACCACTTAGCATCTGTGCAAGTCATCCGCATTAAAGCATTTTACTGAAAATATCTATTCTATACGTGTTTTGTAGTTTTAATTTAGTAGGTTATTTTAATGTATATTTTTTTATTGTAATACATTGTTTTAAAGATAAGTTTTATATTCTGGTCATTCTGTTCATATTGTACCTCTCTAAGTAAAGATTTTCTTGGTAAATCAATCTTCAAACAAAACTGAAAAGAGATCTGAATCAAGGTTCCTCCAGTTCTTCTCAGTAGTCTAAATCTGAACATTTTGCACATTATCAAGTCAGATTCTTCAAAAGGGCAAACTATATAAATATGACACTTCAGTGGTTATTTAAATTTTGTTTATGGATGTTGGAAAAGTCCGGAGTTATTTTAACTCTCCTTGGAAGCCAGGTTTTCTTACATTTTATATAGATAAAATATATTTATATAGATTTGGAAAATCTATGCTAAATCCTCTAAACCTTTACTTCAGGGGTAGGCAATCTTTCATAAATGATGTACCCAATTTTTTTTTTAATTTAAATTAAATTGTTGTTGTTTAGTCGTTCAGTCATGCCGACTCCTCTTCATGACCCGTCAGGCACATCTCTCTTTATGTGTCTGGTTGTGCTTATCCATAAGGTTCGCTTGAGAAAGATACTGGAGTGGGTTCCCAGTTTCTTCTCCAATGCACTGCAATTTGTCTGACCTCTGCTATGATCTGACCAACTTGGATGACCCTACATGGTATAGCTCACAGCTTCATTGAAATACACAAGCCCCTTCGCCACAACAAGGTAGCAATCCAGAATGGCATAGTATATATGCTATATGCTCAATAAGTATACAAATCTTACATAGCAAGTGTGTGTCTCCTAAGTTTTAGTGTGATTGCTGCACTTGCTTTTCCTTACTGGGAATCTTAATATACAGAACATATTTGGATACTTAGGTTGCACAGGTTGCCGAAATGCCGCCTCATCCCACCAAATCACCAATGGCCATCTTATAAATTTAATCACATTTTGTATATTTTTTATTTATATTCATTCTTGAAATAATTTAAGACTAAAAGTTGACTAATGTCAAATGTACAAGAAGGTAGTTTTTTGGCTTTGATATTTATAATGTATAGCCCAAAATAGGTTAAATAAGTAAACAAAGGTTAAGTTAATATAAGAGGAGGCGATTGTTAAGCTTTATCTAGGCCTTAATACATTACATTAACCAGAAAAAAATGAATACTGTAGTTTAAATAAAAATTTAAAGGGCTCAGCAAATGCCAGGAGCCAGGTTGTCATGCCACAAAATGCTTACAGGCACCCAGATTTCATCCACTCTAAGGCCCTCATTCAATTGCAATTTGGCCAATTGAATACACCTCTAAATAAGCACATAACATATATTTTTTAAAGAAGTTTTTAGCTAGCAAGCATCTATCCAAAAGCAAGGTTTTCACTAACTAAAAACTTTCTAAAAAAAATATGCTATGTGCTTATTTAGAGCCTGATTCAATTGGCCAAATCGCAATTGAATGAGGCCCTAAGTCTCTGCAATTTCGTTTTACCTGGAAGCAGACTGGCATGAGTGACTGAGCCAGGGCAGTGTTGGCGTTACATTCTCTGGGTTCAGCACCGCACTCTCCAGCTGAAAGTACCGGTGTGTAAGTGAGGAGTGAAAGCTGCTGCTGCTAGAACAACCCTCGCTGACAAATATACTTAGCAGAGAATCCTATGTGCAGCTAATCTAGGCCTTTTTTTAATAGTGACTCTCAAGCAAACAAACTACATTTATCCGGCATCTACCAACGGCACATGGAAGCCAACTGTGTCCATCTATCATATTTTTTTATGATTTTTTTCCCCTCCTCTTTAAATGGCAAATAGAAATAAGTTTTCAAATATAAGAAAACACAAAATAATTGTGATGGTGACTATAATGGGGAAGTAGTTGGAGGTCAGTGTGCAAGAATATATAACACTCAATAACACCCACATAGTTGTGCACCTTCGCTTGCACTCTAAAAGAAAAGGTGCCCAACTTCATCAACTACTACACACTGGTAAAGATACTGAGGATCCACCTGCCTAGTTGGAGTAAAGCCATAAAGAACATTCTCAGAGGCTCTATCATATTATGAGATAACTGCAACAAAGATGTGTTTCAGGGACATAAGTGTTCCTATATCTATCATGGAGATTATATGTAAACTAGCGACTTGCCCGTCAGAAAATGACGGCAATAAGATTGTAAGGCAGGTAATTTTGTTGGTGTTTTAAGATCCTTAGGTGTTCATTGCGAGGCTCTTGGTTGTTTGTGTGCTATGAGCAGTGTTGGTCTTTTTTTTTTGGTATTGCACTGAATAATTAATAAAATAAGAAATTAATATACTTTACCTATTGTGAAGTAATATATGCAGCATTGTGTTGAAGAGCTGGCAATCTGTTTTCATGTTGCTGCAGCATCAGTGCTGTGTAAGCGTCATGAATGTGTGTAGTGTAATAATGTGCGTGCGCAAGTGAAATCCTTTAGGTTAGCTGTGTACTTCCGGATTGTATAAGTTATTGTTCTAAAATGGTGTCTAATGTGTGGTATGTTGCTGTGGCTGATTTAGCGTCCTTGTTTTCGTTTAGGTTCCTTTAGCCTCGTTTTTGTTTTGTTTGGCGGCCATTTTTTCTCTTGCTTAGGTGATTTTCGGGTGTCTATACTCCGAAATTTGGACTTCAATAGAGGTGTAACTTCACTTGCAGAGGTCCTGGGTGCCCCCCCTTGCTGTGGGTAAGCTTTTTATTTGTTTGTTGCGTGTATTTATTGTGTTTCTAATGTTTTTGGGGTCGCGCTGGTTGCGTCCTTGTTTTCGCATCTCGTACGTCTTTTTCGGAAAATCCGTAGGTGTTTGGTGGTGTTTTGCGTCTTTAGAGTGCTGCAGCCTAGTTTTTTTTTTTTTTTTCGGCGGACATTTTTTCTCTCGCTTAGAGGATTTTCTTTTTTTTTTTTTTTCTAAATATATTTATCTTTTCTATATAAAAAATGTTTTTACAATTTGCATACATACATAAAATATACTTTCTCCATACAAAAAGTACATAAACATAATATAGGCACAAAAACATTCAAAATGCTGCCATTGCTTTACATATTGCACTTAAAAATATTTTCCTTTCACCTTCTCTTATCATTTTACCTTCCCCTTACTTTCTTGTCCTCCTTATATATCATCTCTATTTAGTTATAATCTATTCTTATTCACTATGGGTTGACCAATGGCTTGACCCAATAATCCCAGTTTGCACATAGCCGCCTATTTATGGGATAACTTTCAGGATTTACTACTTCATTTCATGAAGAAATTATCGGTTGCTTCCAATAATTTGATAAAAGATTTTTTGCAATTAAGAGAATATGAGATATTAGGGGATTTTTGGGTGTCTAAACTCTTTTCTTTGGAGTTAAATTGAGGTGTAACTTATGTTTTCGAGGTCCTGGGTGCCCCCCCTTGCTGTAGTTAAGCTTTTTATGTATTTGTTGTGTGTATTTATTGTGTTTTTAATGTTTTCATGTGTGCGGGTTTCGGGCGTTTTTTGCGAGGTCGTAATGGGTCGTAACGCGCCTCGTATTTTTGTTTCGGAACGCCATAAATTTTGGAAGGATTATTAAATCAAAAGTATAAAGTACAAAACAAAACTGAGCATGTCTACGTTTTGCTTATTTTCCAGTGATGGCTCCTCCGTTGTCCTTTCTCCCACTTAATAGAAGGGAGGCAGCTATTAAAATGAAATGTGTGAGCGGCTCATACAATATGTCATACAGTATGTACTATCGGGCAGGACGTTGTAGTGTGCACTGAATTGGCTCAGTGCATACTCACACTATCCTACGTGATATTATAGCCATGTTGGTTTCCTCAAGCGCTTCATGGCTTACACGTCCTGGTGGTCCAGTGATTAGGATTCTGTGCTTTCACTGCTGTGAACTGGGTTGGATTCCAGTCAGGGAACCAAGAGATCACACACCCTGAAGCCATGCAGGGTTGGGCCTGGTGAGTACAGGATGGGAGACCACTTAGGAATACCAGGAGCGGTATACTGTGGCCCACTAGGGAAGGAACTGGAAACCCACTCCAGCATCTATGCCATGAAAACAAAGTGGATCAGCATGGTGTGTTGTGGACCATGAGGTCACGGAGAGTCAGACAAGTAGAGTGGTCCCTTGTCACCCAGATTAGCAACAAAGCGTTTTAGGAAGGAGAGGTTGTATGTATATAAATATGTGTAGAAAAAACCCGTTTGGAGAAAGTTTCCTGTTTTTTTTTTTTTTTTTTTAAAGCTCTCTTTTTTTATAGTAAACTTTAATTTTGCTTAATTTATACGTTCTCTTTCAACACTTTCATTTAGCAATGAATTGAGAACAACATTGCTTACTAAATCACTCTTGTCAGCGGAGCCTCTAGCAGTCTACTGTCTAAATTTTAATATACGAATGTATTTAAATGAATTGCCCATACTGTTTTCCTAACACTCCACACTGAGACTTTCATATCGCTGCTGTGATGACAACTGCTTTTATGGGCCTACGCTCTGGTATCCTGATGTCCACAATATGGAACAGCAGCTTTATAATAGAAGGCCATTTTCAGGAGTAAATTAAAATCTGGGTTTCTACTAATGTATTTATGTATTTACACAGTATGTTCATCGTTTAATCTAAAAAGCAAGCATCTGATACAGGTTTTTTTCTTTCCGACTACAGTTGTGAGATTTTTTTTTTTTATAGATGGAATGTATTAGCCGTTATATGTCATACGTATTATTTTTTACCTTTGTATTGATTTTTTTGTATATGGTGTTTTAAATAAAAGCTTGATATTGGGCAAATGGATCAAAAATATTAAACAAAACAAATACAATCAAATGCAAACTTTACATATTCATGTGTTTTTTATTTGTTTTTGTTTTTTTATGATTTGAATAAAATTCTTTTAACTGTATTTATATTCTATACCTATGAGCAATAGTAGTGGCATGTTAGACTCTATTTAATCCTCTCTGTTTGTTTGGTTGTTTGTTTGTTTCTTAAGAAGGACTATTCTAGTTGATCCCAGAAGCAAGATAAAAGGATGTTTCTTTTATCTTAACTTTTAAAAGCAATAAGGATTTATCTTTCCCCCATACTATTAATGAAATGTATTTTTTGGTCACACTGATACAATATGAGCAGACCCTAAGGGTGGCTACAAATCATACTGGTTCCAAGGGTGTCCCGTCCTCAGCGAGCAGACCAATTGCGCAACGTCACAAATGCTCCGACATGCCGACACATGCTCGCGCGTTCACGACAACTCCAGGCCATGGACTGAGCTAAGGTGAGTGAACGGGTGTTAGGTTTAAGGGTTGTAGGCTTAGGGGGTTTTAGGGTTAGGCTGAGGGGCCTAAGGGTTAGGGTTAGGTGTAGGGGTTTAAGGGTTAGGGGGGGATGAGGGCGTTTAGGGTACCTAGAAAATTCAAGCTTGCACGCTTATTAACAGCGCACATTTGCCGGCCGCATTTCCACAGGGCGCAATTGTCGGCATGCTGCTGTCGGCGCGCAATTGTCCTGTGCACATAGGACGGGGTGCCGGTTACAAGAGGTCTGTGTGGTTTATAGTCACATGCACCTATATTTTTTTTTTTACAGCTTGTAACCTGTTGGCAGCCGAGCCGTAACAAACTAATCTAATCTCTTTGTGACTTGCTCGTTACAATATGCAATATCTTTTTTTGTTAATTGCAGTATTATTTTTGTGGAGTGTTAATTGTTACAAGAAATAATATCAATAATAATTTAGACAGTGTATTTTTAACTCTCCAGCATATTCTGTAGCTCTATACAGGCTGAGTTATAGTCCAAACATTATTAACACAATGCCAAAAAAATGGAGGGCCCTGTCTGAGTTTAAAATCGACCGTATACAGTGGTTTCCCTAAAGCACTTAGCAAGATTGAAAACTCACAAATCCAAACAGAAATGTTTATTGTTAAGTTGTGTCCGACTCCCGTTGACCATATGAACTTATCCCGACAAGCAGATCTGTCTGTATTTCTGGTAACGTTTATTCATAGGGTTTTCTTGGCAAAGATACTGGAGTGGATTTACCGTTTCTTCTCCAATGGACCGTGATTTGGCTGATCCATCTGCTATGACCTGTCCATCTTAGATGACCCTACATGGTATAGCTCACAGCTTCATTGCGGTACATAATACCCTTCACCACGACAAAGTAGCACTCCAGAAGGGGAACCAGAGATTTTACTCGTCAGGTTTATCAGTATATCATTTCTTTATCATTACTGGCACAGTATCATAACATTCCCAATTGACTCATTAACCTGTATTAAATAAATATTTTGCAGTTTTATTTTTTTAAAGTCTCAAAATGTTTGCTTACCTCTTGTTGTTATCTAGTTTGGTTGCACTGACTAATATTTGTAGCTTGTGGAGAAAGAGTAGCATTCTCAGGTCTTGAAGGGCCCATACATGACCATAAGGCTCCTTCTAAATGCTAACATACTCTCTTCAGTGCAATTATGCATTTCCTTTGGAGTTGTTCTGCTCGAGAAACAAAAGGAAAAGAAAAAATGTTGTAGGAAATTAGAATTTTGCCATTTGCAGGAAGTTTGTAGTTTTAAGTCTAGACACCAATAAGCTGCAGGCTGCGGAGAGGGCATCGCCGGATTACCATTATGCCAAGTAGCCAGCCGCCTAAGGGCGCTTCCCTGTGAGGGGTGCCACTTTAAAAAAAAAAAAAAAAATTCCTGCCTTAAAAAGATGAAATGCTGCAGTTCATAGACTAGCTACTACTAACAACTTAGAACAAGAAGGAACTTACAGGAAAAGGTACGTAAATACACAGAACATGCAAAAATGGGTCTGTGCATACCTTGTGTACTCACTTGCAGGGGATCCTCCACTTCACTGCCTAGGGGCACCAAAAAGGTGGATCCGGCCCTGGCTGAGGGAAAGTAGATAGAAGAGTAACTGGGTTGTATAACGACTTGTTCAATAGAGAAATATGCATCATTTTTAAAAATGAAACCCCTTTTATAACACTTTGTTACCAGTACTGTTTGATGTGGAGCAGAGCTTGAATCCTGAACACTTCCACAATAAGAAAATGTTATTGCTACTTACCTACTATAGTCCATTCCTTCTGTATGTGTCTTTTGCCTCCAGTGGTAATCTAACTTGGCTGCAACTTTGCATTTACGCATAATTGTCAGCAGATACATTTATCTTTAGATAATTAGGAGCTGAAGATACCTGTCTCTCTCTGGGGAAAATGCACTAAGGTCCATTAAGTGTGCTCAATAAAAATTACAAGTCAGAAATAATTATCACAGTGATATATGTCCCAAATGTCCTCTTATGAACTAGGAGCGATCTATTCTGTAGTGGTTGCGAATTGTTTTCAGATTTGCATTGGCTTAAAATTCTACTGATTGTTTGTTGGTGAGTTTTTTTAATTTTTTATCAGTTTTAAAAAAAAAAAAGCAAAAAAAAAAAAATGTTTTTTTTTTTTATAGTGACTTACTAGCTGTAGATTAACACTGGTTAACACATTTGTTTGACACGTGGAGTAATCTATATGTTTATTCCAATAACTTTTCAAACTGAATTCTAATATGTATTCAGAATTAGCTGTATCGCAGCCACCCAAAAAAATATAACTCTAGCCGATGAAGACTCTGAAAACGATGACCCTAGCCCAGTTCAACATGAGGGGCAACTTGACCCTACTTTTGAAGCTAGTACATTATCTTCTGACTCCTCTAACTCAAGGTGATTTAAGCAACCTTGTTTGCAATGTGATTTTTTTTTTTTTTTAAAGGCCAAATTTTTTGTGTCTAAATTTTAAGGTGCCACTGAAGACATTTTGTTCTTTGCATTTGATGTATTGAACAATATGTTTCTTTTTGGAAAATGAAGCTCCTGGAGCAGAATATAAGCGTTTGAATGTATAACTATCTTTGGGGGCAGTCAATGTGCAGCAATATAACTGTACTAGTCGTTTGCCTGTCATAAATGACGGTATAATGTTTGATGTGGAAAGCGCTACGGACACCGGATTCTAAGCTTAAGGACAGTGCCCTCCATCTTTGTAATGTGTTAATATTGTTTTTCACAACTTATGTATATTGCTACGGAATATGTTGGCGAGCTACAAATAAACAACTATAATAATAATAACGTGTCACTTCTTCCCCCTCCCTCCCCTGTGTCTTTCCCCTTCCTCCCCCCTCCCCTGTGTCTTTCCCCTTCCTCCCCCCTCCCCTGTGTCTTTCCCCTTCCTCCCCCCTACCCTGTGTCTTTCCCTTTCCTCCCCCCTACCCTGTGTCTTTCCCTTTCCTCCCCTCCCTTTCCCTTTCCTCCCTTTCCTCCCCCCTCCCTTTCCTCCCCCCTCCCTTTCCCCTTCCTCCCCCCTCCCTTTCCCCTTCCTCCCCCCTCCCTTTCCCCTTCCTCCCCCCTCCCTTTCCCCTTCCTCCCCCCTCCCTTTCCCCTTCCTCCCCCCTCCCTTTCCCCTTCCTCCCCCCTCCCTTTCCCCTTCCTCCCCCCTCCCTTTCCCCTTCCTCCCCCCTCCCTTTCCCCTTCCTCCCCCCTCCCTTTCCCCTTCCTCTCCCTCCCGTCTCTCCCACTCCTCCCCCGTGTCTTGCTGACTATAGTTTCCGTTGTGCACATGCACTAGAACAGCGATACACACAACTGAAACTATATCCGAGGGATTTCCTGTTAGTTTCCAATAATTCAAACATTTTACCAAATATTTTTTCATGAAAGACACAATATTTAAAACATGCTCTTTTAAACTCATGATATATATTTTTTAAATTTCATATCCATTTAAATTCTGAAATGTTCTTCATCTAGACACTAAAGTGTCTTTTTTCCCTCTGAAAACCTTTTCGTCACAAGAATTATTATTATTTTTTTTGCTGTAACAATATTTGCATTACAATGGATGCTCTTGGTCATGAACATAAAACAGAATGGCTACTCTTCATTGACTCCTAAAACTAGTCTGAAAGGTGCCTTTATGATCAGTGGAAACAAATTTCCTTCTGTGATGTTAGCATATGCCGCTAATATGAAAAAATCATACGAAAATATGAAATTCCTTTTGGAAAACATTCAGAATGCCAAATATAATTGTAACATCTGGGGTGATTTTGAAAGTCATTGCACTGGTACTTGGTTTTCGGTTTGCAGCTCGGCTAAAACAGTGTATTAACTTTTGTTGTTTCTTGTACGAGTGGCACAGTCGAGACAGGAAAAGTCATTACATCAAGAAGAACTGGCCATAGCGTCAGACACCTAAAAATATTGAACAGCCCACTGATCAACCTTGAGGGAAAAAAAATAAAATGTATATATATATATTTTTTTTTTACGCAGAACTATCATGACATTGTGGCTAATCTCTTACATTCATTTAAAGTTATAGGATGCAATATGTCCTTTAAAATGAATTTCTTGGACTCTCATTTGGATCTTTTTTTCGTGAGCATCTTGGTGCGGTCACTGACTAATTTGGTGAGCGATTTTCACAAAAACGTCTCATGCATGGAAAATAACTACCATGGCAGGTGGAGTTCTAGTGTGCTTGCAGATTACTGCTGGACATTTCCAGATGCTAAGTACTCAAGAAAATCCATCAGCTGTTACTTTTTTAAATAACATGAATAGTGTTACCAATGTACATAAAAAAGAAAAAGGGGTAGGTGGAGAGAAGCGTACCACCTCCTAGTGCACATTAACCCAAAAAGAGGATATAATAAAACAGGACATGGATAATAAGACAATCAGAACACACATTAGAAGCTTATCCCATGAGGTATAATGGTTGCATCACTGGAACAGCTTGCACAATGTCAGAGTTTCCCCCGATCCTTTTGGCGTCATCCTATAGGCGTTCCAGATGGTCAATGTATGGCAGTACTGGACTAGATGTCTTAAAAATATATAGTCCTACAGATATTAGCTAGGTGGCATATTCTGTATTATGCTACTTGAGAGGTATGTGTAACCTCTCTATCCCTTCTGTATATACCTAGGGCACAGAATGGAAGCACAGTGGGTATATAGCAAGGCAAACACTCGGATTATGGTATTCATTCTGTAATTTATTATGAGTCCGTATATAAGGATATAAAATAATCCCTTATAGTATAAAAGTATAAAAAAATAAATAATAAAATCAGTTGAAATAATGAACCAGACGCATCTCATCAATGATATATGGCTTCCTGAATGGTTGTGCAACTAACAAAACAGATGCAGGTAAAATAAAAATGTACATAAATATACAATTTTAGGTGTGGCAAAATACATTTTATTTTATAAACCTGTAAGAAAGGTCAAGCTAAGAACAAAACAAGTCCTTTTTCTCTTAAATAAAGTACAAGATTAAATTGCCTTAAAAAGCCCGACAGCTACAGTATCCGCTGGTGCAGAGAATTATGTGATATTTTATTGTTAGAATGTTACAAACAAAATACATAAATACAGCCTTTAATTTTTTAACTATTTTGTGTGCGATTGTGCTTTAATGAAAACTACCAATTTTGTTTCTAAATCTCATTTTTACAACTGGGAGTTGTCCATCCTTAGTGCCAGTGCTCTTACACATAAAGGAGATCTTAAATACTTTGTATTCTCCCTATTGAAAAACTGCTCAAACCAGGCAATGGTACCTTACAGTAAAAAATAACTCTAACCTATAATAAAGTCATATAATAAAGTTACAATAGTAGTTTGTGCACTCTACAGACTTCCCCTCCAATCTGAGGTGTATCTGATCCAAAGATCACAGCTAGTGTCATTTTTTTGATCAGTTATGAGACATATGCTGTGTACTGTGTTCCAAATCTCCAATATATATTATGAGTGGACACTGCAGTGTTGTTTTGTTGTGTGTATTATTACTTTGTCTGGTGTTGTGTACTTGCCATATGTACGTGATGGGGTAGATAGCTTGTTGTCCAAAGCACAAGTACTCAGACGGTTTTAAAAAATAATATATCTTCATTGTTAAGCTTTAGATTCAATTGAAGTAGGTAAAATGAGTGGATAAATACAATATAGTTGGTACCAGACGCATTTCGCTGCTGTAATTTGCAGGTTCCAATGTCTGTGTACTTCAGACTCTCTCTCAGGTTTCTGGTATTCAGCAGGACCTGGTATTTGCAGCTCCAGGAGAAAGATTCAGCACTAATCCACAGCTTCTGACAAGCAGCTCATCCTCATATAATAAAGTTGTATTTTTTTTTATTTTTTATATTTATGCAAGTTACCTAATGTAGGACTTAAGTTTGCGGGCCTGCTGCGTACCCTCTGCCTCCAAGTTAAAGTGCTATTCAATTGGCCATGGCCAAAAGTTAGGGGCCAATAGCAAAAATCGGAAACCATTGCCGTCGGACGTAGCATTTGCGGCCTGAACATGTTAAGGGAGCAAACCCGTAACTCCTGATGCAGAAACAGCAATTGGATACAGAGATCGTCATCATGACCAACCTCCAAGCCCTTTAACTCGTAAGTGAAGGCCGTAGGACTTTAAAATCCAACCTCCAATTCTCAAAGTCCTACGGGTTTGGAGGTTGAAGCCCGTAGGACTTCACATTGATTGCCGTGATCAATATAACACAGAAATTTAACATGAAATACAGTATTGGAGAATGTTGTGCTATTCATTCTAAGATACAACATCACTTTCAATCTTAATAAAAGTACAGTATTGCTTTATTTGCTTTTAAAGTGCTTCGATATGTCATAAAGCCCTTTGTGAGACCTCCTTGGTACCATTAACTTGTGGTTAGATATTTGCCATTTGCGGGCTTGACAGAGTGGTTACCTTGGGGGAATCGGAGCAATTGAATGGCGATTTGCGATTTTATCCTTCAGGACTCTTGCAGGCGTGAAAGATCAAAGGCTTGGAGGACATTAACTTCCGATTTTACAAATCAAGATGAATCACAATCCGTAACTTGATCGGAGCCCGCAAACGGGAGCCAGTTGAATAGCAAAATAACTTGCGACCTCCACTTGTGAGCCCGGATCAGAAGAACGGCTCAATGGAATGAGGGTCTACATCTTCATAAGAGCACATATATATATATATATATATATATATATATATATATATATATATATATATATATATATATATATATATATATATATATATATATATATATATATATATATATAATTCGTCCATTAAGAGTAAGTATTTAAGTATTACTGCTCATCATACCTCCACCAAACTCTTCAAATGCTTTCCAAGTGAATAGATCAATAAAACATTTTATTGCTCCATTGATATGCACTAATGAGCGTGAGTCAACAGAAATCCATAAGGAAATTCTACATAGAAGGTGGATATATGGAAATATTGTGTAAGTGTCTGTAGGAACAGGAATTAAGTGGCAAATATAATTACATAAACAAATTATAAAATCCTCCTGAAAATATTTCTTCAACTCATTATATGAATTGTTCACTGCAGTGTAATCTTTATCATTATATTTTATTTTTAGATTCCGTAAATTCCGGGGACTTTTCTATTCAGAAAAACTGCCCATGAAATTGAACAAAATGATGTTGGGAAATAAAATAAATATGCCTTAGTTGATTACTTATTTATATGCATTTGTGCTGCAAGGAGGGCCATCCTTTTTTTTTGTGTGTGTGTGGAAGGAGACCTGTATTGAGGAGGAAGCTTTCATCTGCTTGTGGCTCTTCAAAATGGCAGAGAATTCAGCTGGGCTAATGGAAATATCATAAAGAATAAATGGATACAAACATTTATAAAATAACAGAATCATCTTTGTTCTAAAATATTACTTCCATTATCTAGCCCATTTCTTCAAAACAAATATTAATAAATATGGGACTGTGGTGGTCCTTTATATATTTATTTTTTTGCAAATATTATAGCACTGTGCCTATCTATATGTATTTGAACTCAGATATCATCTCCCACCCTAACTGTCCCTTGAATGACCAACTCAGTATGCCAAATACTTAGCATTTAGTCCAATTTATCATGATTGTGACTTGTATTTAATGTTATCTCTTTATCTAGATCTTATATTTTTGTTCTTCAGTGTATTATTATTATAAGTTACTTGAAACTGAGATTAACCCCATAACTGTATTTTGAGAGCTCTTTCACAAAACATTCTATTGGGGAGTCAATCATAGTTATATTAAAATAAACTAATTTTTTTTTTAGATATTTTATTGTATGTTAAATAAAGGTACTGTTTCAGTTGTTTAACGTTATATCGAAATGTCCCTATTTTTACCTTTTTCTAATTGAACACATGCTTATATCAGAAACACACATTACATGAAGTAATTCTGTACACATACATATTTATTTTATTTACAAACAAAACTTGTTTTCCACACCCCTAGAGGTGCTTACACAGGCAAGATGTACTTACCAATAGAAACTTCATTTGGGTATGGATTTTAACACTTTACTATGCAGATATCTACAGGGCAGTATCTGACTCCTCCTTGCTTCCTTGTGCAGGGGACTATACACACCATGATTCTTTCCTGCACAAACTGCCATCACAGATTGATGCAATGTATTGGCTGCCTGTGTTTGGCCAAAAACGAATTATGAATTTTATGCTAATTTTAGCAGGGGTTGCTAGGGGTGTTAACTCTGAAAAACAACTGCTTGCAAACTCAAATGATTTAGCAAACTTTATGATAAGTATAATAATGTTTATTTTTTATTTTTTTATACATTACTTATTCTACTCTATCTGATGCATTAATAATCTTTGAACCCTAAATATGCCTTTAATGAAACTATTTATAGTTATTTTTCTCAATGAGTGCACTCCGTCAAAATATTTTAATTCACAATAGCCTATTCTTCTTTCTAATTCGGGAACATGCGTTTTTTGCGTTTTACTTTTTCTCCTCACATAAGGGTAAAGTAGTATTCAGTCGTATAAATGAGCAATGTTTGATCAAAAAAATAGATGCAGGTTTCTTTCTTTCTTGTGTGTTAAATAAATAGGAAAAATTGAAACCCAGTTGCCCCCTACATCTCTTGCTTTCAGAAACACAGTCGCTTTCTTGGTAATCAAGTGTTTACAAAGTGATGCTTTGTTCAATCCCCTTCCGGCTCTGTATGCTTAAACAAAGAGGGTTGTAGCTTCAACACAGCTGCTCATTTGAAAGAGGAGAAGAAAAAAAAAATCAAAATGAGTCGCTCCAGCTTTGAGATCTGAAATATTGTCGTCCGATCAAAACAAAGCAAGCCAATCCTGTGTACTGTAAAATAAAGTACACTTTCTGTTCTGTATTTTTGGTGGGATTATTATATGTTTAAAGCTGTTGAATACTGTGTTCTTAACGCAATGAAACATCTGCGCCTATTCTGGTGCTGGTGAATGAAACGAATTGAAACTCAAGCCATGAAAAGCATTCTTTAACATAATTATACCTTGTTAGTTTGAGAGATACAATGCATGGATGAAATGCCAATTAAGATGACTATGTTAATGAGTTTGTCATAGAATGGTGGATTAAAGCGGTCATAAATCCCTTTGGAACAAATTTGATTAAATCCCCAAAGTTTGTACTTGTTTTCAATAGAAATGTTTTTACTAATTTTTAAAGAACTTGTTGGACCTTTCTAGTATGAGGAAGTGAAACATGTGGTGAATGTTAAAGTTGGTAATGAAAGGGGATTTCCTATAGGACAAAGTTCTAAATATTTCATATATCTTGAAGAGAAGATCCTCCCACTCTCTCACATGAATAATTATATTTTACAGTGGGGTTGATAACACTTAATCATTCTCTATTCATAGTTCTATATACTTAGGCCAGACTAATGAATACAATGACATTAAACACCTAACAATTTTGCTAATATGTGTGCCTTGCAAAAGTATTCACCCCCCTTGGAATTTTGTGTGTTTTGTTGTCTCACAACATGGAATGAACATGGATTGTTTGAGGATTTCCATCATTTAATTTACGACCATGCCCACAAGATGAAGTTGTTTTTTTTTTTTTTTTTTTTATTGTGAAGCAAGCAACAAAAAGGACAAAATAAAAGAAAACGTCAATGTGCATAACTATTCACCCCCCTAAAGTCAATACTTTGTAGAGCCACCTTTTGCGGCAATCGCAGCTCCAAGTCGATATGAGCTTGCAACATCTTACCACTGGGATTTTTTCCCATTCCTCCTTGCAAAACTCCTCCAACTCTTTCAAGTTGGACGGTTTGGAACAGCAATCTTTAAGTCTGACCACAGATTTTCTATTGGATTGAGGTTTGGACTTTGACTAGGCCATTCCAACACATTTACATGTTTCCCCTTAAACCCCTCAAGTGTTGCCTTAGCAGTGTGTTTGGGGTCATTGTCCTGCTGGAAGGTGAACTCCCGTCCTAGCCTCAAATCACGCACAGAGTGGTACAGGTTTTGCTCAAGAATATCCCTGTATTTAGCACCATCCCTTTTTCTCTAAACTCTGACCAGTTTCCCAGTCCCGGCTGCTGAAAAAAATCCCCACAGCATGATGGGGATGGTGTTCTTTGGGTGATGTGATGTGTTGGGTTTGTGCCAGACATAGCGTTTTCTTTGATGGCCAAAAATTTTAATTTTAGTCTCATCCGACCAGAGCACCTTCCTCCATACATTTTCGGAGTCTCCCACATGCCTTTTCGCAAACTCAAAACGTGCCATTTTGCTTTTTGCTGAAAGGAATGGCTTTCTTCTGCCCACTTTGCCAGAAAGCTAACACTATGGAGCGTACGGCTTATTGTTGTCCTATGTACAGATCCTCCAGTCTCTGCTGTGGAACTCTGCAGCTCCTCCAGGGTTACCTTAGGTCTCTGTGATGCCTCTCTGATTAATGCCCTCCTTGCCCGGTCCGTGAGTTTTGGTGGGCAGGTTTGCTGCTGTGCCATGTTCTTTCCATTTGATTATGAAAGATTTGATGGTGCTCCTCGGGATTTGGATATTTTTTTATAAAGTAAACCTGACTTGGGCTTCTCAACAACATTGTCCCTTACTTGTTTGGCTAGTTCCATGGTCTTCATGGCGGTGTTTGGTTAGTGGTGCCTCTTGCTTAGGCGTTGCAGCCTCTGGGGCCTTTCAAAAAAGGTGTGTATATGTAATGACAGATCATGTGACACTTAGATTGACTTTTTCTTTAGCAAATGAGATGAAGAATTCTGACTGGACGGAAATTACGTCATCCGGATGTGTTCTGGTTGTAAGCAGCCAGGTGAGGGGATTGCAGAGAGGAGGGACAAGTAAGAGCTATTTGCAGGAAGGAGATGAATCCCTGTGCAAGTCTGCCATTTTAAAAAATCCTTTTACATTTTCCATTAACTTTTTAATTAAGTAATTTTTAACATGAGGAAAAAGAGAAAACTTTTTTACCGATCATCAAAACAACCTCCTACAGATTCCTTCTTGAGTCAGTTGGATTCAGAGAGGTCTTCCTTCTGACTTCTGAAGGTAATTGGTTGCGCCAGAGCTTTTTATGGGCTTCATAACAAATGGGGTTAATACATACGCACATGCCAATTGTCTGTTTTCTATTTCTAAAAAATAGTTTTATGTATATATTTTTCTCATTTCACTTCACCAACTTAGACTATTGTGTTCTGATCCATCATATAAAATTCAGATTAACAAAACATTGAATTTAAGGCTGTAATGTAACAACATAGGTAAAAAGTCAAGGGGGTGAATTCTTTTGCAAGGCACTGTACATATATTTTTGCTAATTAATCATTAAACGACTGGAAGGATTTGTTATATCATTTGTTTAAAATACCCAACTTTCAGTCTTGGTTATCTAACCTCTAAAAAAAGGTGTGTAGGGGATATGATTACCATATATAAAAACATTCAGGGTCAATATAACTTTTTGTGCCAAGAGGTTTTCAACTGATGACAAAATGCTTTGTGGTTATAAGTAAAAAGATTCCACCTTTAAGGAAAAAAAAAAGGTCCTTCACAGTAAGGAAGGTTAAACTGTAAAATTCTCTACCAAAGGAGGCGGTGTCAGGGGATCCGATAGAGAACTTTTATTTTTTTTAAAAAAGGGATTGAATATATGTTTTAATTAAATGGGCATACAGGGTTATGAAGGATAACTAGAGAAGGAGTATTGACCCAGGGAAGAATCCGATCGTCAGTATCTGGGGTCAGGAAGGAATTTTATTGGTTTCTCCTTTTGAGACAATTTTCAAGGTTTCAATGGGGATTTTTTTCTGTTTTCCTTCCTCTGGATCAGTTAATTAACAATTAATCTGCATATTACAAAGATCAGAGGACATCTAAAAAGGTTGAACTTGATAGACCAAGTCTTTTTTCAATTACTATGTAACATTTTAACTTGTTTTTTTTCTGTAATATCTAGTTGTAATGATTTCTAGTTTTCATTTTTGTAATGACGGACACCTTTGCTATTCCACTTTTAATCATGAATACTTTTGTAGGTTCAGTTTAAGAGATGAAAGGGGAAGCGCCAGTGATGATTTAGTAGCAATACAGGCATTTTGAGTATCCTACAAACTATTAAAATATAATTGTCGACACATAACTTTATAAATGGTGCATCTCATAAACCTCTTGTATTCTGCGGCTTTAGTGGGTCACCTTGTGATTATTCCTTGTATCAAGCACTTAGTGTTTATCAGTGCATTGTACCTTCATCAGTACTGTGACCTCTTGTGGGAATGAGTTGTACTTTGACATTTGCCCTTCAATCATCTTCTAGAAGCCCTCTGTGCTGATGTGTGACACCTTTATGGTTCCAGTATTTAGCATTAATGGTAGTTGAGAGGATCGACAAACCGATATCCTAGACAACAACAATGATGTAGCTTGTACTTAATTTAACTAAGGGTTACTGGGCTATTTCTGGTAATAAAAAAAAAAAATATAGCAAAATGAAAAATATTTATAAGTAAAATGTCAATCTAATAGCATTTGATATTATAACTGGCAGACAAAAATATGAAAGGTAAATTATTTTATAGACTTCTGTAATGTGAGATGAGAAACCATTACATGTAAACCACTATACATATCCCTGTTGGATTTTTATAGAAGTCCTAGTAATTGCAGATATTAAAATGCAACATGTAAATAAATATAATTACAATTGGTTGTTAATACATTCTGAATGAAAGTGTTCGATTTATTGAACTTGATATTTAATGCAAAAGGATCATCTCTGTTAATTTAATCTGATTTTTATTAATTATTCTAGTGGGGAGGTGGAAAGCAGAAAGGGCATGTTTAATTTAATACGATTAATCCAGCATGTTGAAACATTTTATAAATCTATTTAATTCCTCTGATTTATCCGACTAGGCATTATCTTCCTGCTTATCACTCCAATGAGAAAATGAATACTCTTCGATAAAGTTAACGAAAGTGGAAGGATCATTTCAAGTAATATATGCTTAGCTTACACTCAGATATTTATATCACAGTCAGTTAAAATTATATTTATTTTTGTTTCTGCGATAACAAGGACTGTCCTATTCCTTTTAATGTAATGTTCTATCTTAAAAAAAAAACATAGTAATTAAATGGGGGGGTGCAAAGTACAAGCTTGCTAAATATTATTTTTATTTATTTACACATTTGTATTTTTGGCTGCTAAATTTGCTGCCATTTTCTTGCTGCTATACAGTCTCTTTTGTGTCTTCTTAATATCAGAAGAATGTAAAAAACTCTTTTTGACTGTGACACTCATGGGGGAAATTTTTCGAACATGAATCACTGGAGGCGATTTGTTGCAGATTATTGTGCATTAACACTACTTAGGACTCCATGTGATTTACAGAATAGCCAGTATTCCAATGAGGTCTTCAAAGCCGCAGCCATTGAGGAAGCCATTTATCTGATGCAACGTACGTTAGGCTGGCTCATTTTTAACATCTAGAACATTTTTTTTTTTTTTTTGTGTGCATATTGTACTAGAGAACTTGTAAGGCTCCCGAATAGGGCATTGGGGAACTGTCTCTTTATTTAACCATCTCATCATTCATATTCATTACTAGGGTATTGAGCTAAAATTCAACTATATCCTTTAGGAAAAATTACTCCATTTCTATTGCAGGGCTTTTAGCCAAATTTGGCTCATCTCTTAGAGAGCCTTCCAGGAAGGAGGACCCATCAAGGTCATAGGCCTACCCATGCACGCTATCCCTGTGTATTAGTTTCTACAGTTTTGTAATGGTGTGAATTGGATGATGTGGACTCTCTTTTTATAGACGGCGTGTATTGATCTAATACAGTTGATTATTTTAGGTACTCTCTTTCCTGTGTTGAAGTTCAATATTCACAATTAGGTGTTAAGCACCTTAGAGTTAGTTTCTAACTAGCAAATTGGTGACGCCCATGTAGCATTACATTTGTACCCTCGATCCACCTCTTTATACATCAAGATTGGAGTAGCACATGCATGCTCAGTTTAACAGTTGCTGTATATCAGTGTAGTCCATATTGGCTGGCAAACATGCAATTGTTGGTAATACAATAGTTATTACATAAACCCAGCGAAATGATCATATGCATTGTCATCAGCACTGTTGTTTAGTCATTCAGTCATGTTTGTCTCTCCATGGGTCTTTGGGCTGCATCACACCGGGCATATATGTTATGTTTCTGGTTGTGCTAATCCATATGGTTTTCTTGGCAAAGAGTTTGAAGTGGATTGTCAGTTCCTTTTTTCAGTGGACATTGATTTGCCTGACCTCTCTGCTATGACTTCCCATCATGGGTGATACTACCTGGTGTAGTTCACAGCTTCATTGAAGTACACAAAGCCCCTTCACCTCGACAAGGTGGGGATTCAGAACGGGCCATCAGCACTACATATTAATAAAATAGCTACCTAACCATTCACACTAGCATGCAATCCCCTATGACCCAAGACTATTGGTCAACACCCTGGGGCCAGTGCAAATTAAACCCATAGGGGGCCCCATTCTGACCTCTAAATATAACCATGAGGTTCCTTGTGTCACCTTGCACTGCTAGTTGCAATGTACCTGGACTAGACCGTTATATTTCAACTCGCTCAGTTATTTTTTTTTCTCCTGAGGGATATGTTTCTTGTTCTGGGATTAGCACTTCCATTTTGTCCTACTGTGGGTATTCATTGTAACAGTATTTAATTAGCACTGAATTGAGATCTTATCTGAATTCAAGGTTCAAATGTCTGCATCGTATATGGCAAATTCAAGTACAATTTCTATTTTTTGATAGAGCATAGTAAAAAATGTTGCTCTTAATTTTTCATTTCAAATGTTCATTGCATCTTCTTTGCTGCCAAAAGCAATGCTTAAGAAAAGCAGAACACACTTTCTTTTTTTAGCAAATAACAGCTAATATATTTTATATAAACCAGCCTTTATTTGTGCATGGTCTTAACTTGTCTTTGACACTGACCTTTTATTATTTTGTCTGTCTTCTACAACAATTGTCCCCTTAAGCCATTTTGGTGAGAAGCTTGTGCCGTTTATAGATATATTCGTGCAGAAAGGAAGTCTTGGAAGTTACTTTTACAACTTTCTTTTGAAATAATGTGGATTTTAGACTGGTCTTATCTCTTTATTGTGTACAACTTTTGAAAGAAATAGATTTGGAACGGAGTAAAGATTGCACCTCCATCAGAGCAGGGTCTCTGCAACCCGTCCAAAGCAGGTTAATATCCACTTTTACAAGACTATAACCAGTTTTCGGTGTCCAGCGATAGCAATTTCAGTTTTCTTTCAAGAACATTTGGGTCAATGTCCAGCAATTTTCTAACAAGAAGTGTCACCATTCACAGCAAAAAGTCTGTTTGCAATGTACCTGGACTAGATGGTTATATTTCAGCTTGGTCAGATAATTATTTTTTTTCTCTCCTGCCAATAAATCTTTCAAATGTTGTGAAATTCAGAAGCAATGAGATGCCTTCAGTGTCTCTTCACATTTTAATTTTTTGTTGAAGGCTTTAGAAGGATTTTTTTTCAAGCTTTCGCTGTCCAAAGTAATTGAGGGAGCTTTTGAATTTAGACAGACAGTACGGACGTTTTGTGAACTGATATATTTCTGCGCCATTGTATCTAATTGATATAGTCAGTCTCATACTTAAAGGGACACATTTTGTTTAAATGACTACTTACCGTATTTTTCGCCCTATAAGACGCACCGGCAGATAAGACGCACCTAGTTTTTAGATGAGGAAAACAAGAAAAAAAAAATCTGAATCAAACACAAATACACTTTACACACAGATACACACCTACATTACACACAAATATATATATATATATATATATATATATATATATATATATATATATATATATATATATAGATACACATACATACATATACATACACACATAAATATACATACACATACATACATACATATATACACACACATACACACACATACATACACATACATACACACACACACACACATACACATACATATCCATATACTGCAGCATTTGGAAACCATTGACCCTCCCTGACCCTCCCTGACCCTCCTGATCCTCCCTGATCCTCCCTGACCGTCCTGATCCTCCCTGACCCCCCTGATCCTCACCTTTATAGATACACATACATACACATACATACACACACACATACATACACACACACATACATACACACACACATACATACACACACACATACATACACACACACACATACATACACACACACACATACATACACACACACATACATACACACACACATACATACACACACACATACATACACACACACATACATACACACACACATACATACACACACACATACATACACACACACACATACACATACATATCCATATACTGCAGCATTTGGGAGCCCTTGACCCTCCCTGACCCTCCTGATCCTCCCTGACCCCCCTGATCCCCCTGATCCCCCTGATCCTCACCTTCCTTCTGATCTCTGCCATCTTGATCTCACCCCAGCGCTTCCTACCAGCACTCCACGTGTACTGCAGCGTTGCGTGTGTGACGTCACTAGGACGCACCGGCCGACGCGATGCTGGTAGGAAGCGCTGGGGTGAAATAAAGAGGACAGAGGCAGTCTGAAAAGGTATATTCGCCGTATAAGACGCACCAACTTTCCTCCCCCAGTTTTGGGGAAGAAAAAGTGCGTCTTATACGGCGAAAAATACGGTAAATGACAACTTTTTCCCCCCATATTTTCTTAAAGGTATATAAAAGTTTCATGGATTATGAATACATCTGATAGAGGGGAATCCAGTAGTGTATGCAAACATTTTTTTGCATAAATAAAATCCAAAAATAAACTTACCCTAGATTCTGCATAATATCTTTAGATTTTTGAAAAACACTCCAAACTCAGAATTTCAGCCTTTTGTCTGATGCTATCGTAATCTGCTCGCCATTTTGCGGACCATACGGAGATCCAACTTCTTCTCTTTGCAGAAAGCTGTAAGAGTCTTGCTCATGTAGTACTCCACTATTATTTTCTTGTGCTCAACAGAATAGCTCTTTATTTTTGCACTCACCTTGTTGTAATAATTTATATTATTATTTAACGGATGTCTGGCTGACGATCAGAACTGGGACGTATTTTGGGGGGAGGGCTTTTACTACGCATATCCTGTAAAATGTGCAAGGTAATTAAATCCGATAATGATGTACTTTCCCTCCAAATGGATTTGCATAAATTAGAGAAATGGGCGGCTAAATTGCAGATGAGATTTAATACAAATAAATGTAAGGTTATGCATTTGGGAAGGAAAAATAGCCATGCAATTTACAATCTTAATGGAGCAAATCTAGGGGTATCATATACTGAAAGGGATTTGGAAGTACTTGTGGACAACCATCTAGGTAGCAGTGCTCAACGCCAAGCAGCAGCTGCAAAGGCAAGTAAAATATTAACACGTATTAAGAAGGGAATAGAAGCCAGGGAAGAAGATATAATTCTGCCACTATACAGATCCCTAGTACGCCCTTATTTGGAATATGGAGTACAATTTTGGACACCACTTAAAAAAAAAAAGGACATTTTAGAGCTGGAAAAAAGTACAGAGAAGGGCAAAAAAACTGTTATGGAGAAAGACTAACCAAATGTAAACTTATATTCCCTAGAAAAAAGGCGTCTATGAGGGTATATGATTACCTTATTTAAATACATCCAGGGCCAGGCTTTGTCAAGTGAACTTTTTGTACCAAGAGATTTTCAACTGACAAGAGGACATCCTTTGAGATTAGAAGTAAAAAGATGTCACCTTAAAGATAGAAAAGGGTTCTTCACAGTTAGGGTGGTTAAACTGTGGAATTGTCTACCAAAGGAGGTGGTGACCGCGAATTTGATAGATAAATTCCAAAAGGGGTTAGATATATTTTTGAATAAAGACGGCATTCAAGGTTATCCTAGATAACTAGCGAAGGAATATTGATCCAGGGGGAAATTTGATCGCCGGTCTCTGGGGTCAGGAAGGAATTTTGCTTTTTCTTCCCCTTATGAGACAATTGGCAAAGTTTCAATGTTTTTTTTATTTCTGTTTGCCTTCCTCTGGATCAATTAACAATTATTAACAAATAGTCCACATATTAAAAAGATCAATAGAGATCTAAAAAGTTCGAACTTGATGGATTAACCGACTTTATTCAACCTCAAATACTATGTAACTATGTAAAAATCGTGCTAGGGCTTATTTTCCGGATAAGTCTTATTTTTGGGGGAAACACAATAGTACAGAAATGTACCCTATACTGAAGGCCTGTGGTAGAGTGATCAGGCATCTCCATATATCTCAATGGGGGTGCATTATTATTATTATTATTTTATTTTATGTATTTATTTTTAAAGCACCACAATTTTACATGGATATCAGATAAAATGTGTATATTCAATTTACTCAAATTATAAATAAACATAAAAATACAAAGACACTATAATACAATAAAGCAACAGACAATGTAGTGCAACAAAATGGAAAAGCCTACAGTCTAGATGATTAGGTCAGAGCCATTTTCAAAATCCCCAGAAGATTAATGTTGCAGGATTAAGTTCTGAGTTAGCCAGCTTCAAAATAAAGCCAGGTAGTTGGGGATGTAACTTTCCCATTACCAACAAATCACTGACTTAGTTGATCTTATAACTAGCTGCACTGCTAAAAAGTCCCCATGTTGCAGGTAGCTGGATTCCATCGCCATCTGAAATAAATGATCCCTTTGAAACAAAAGAAAAAAAATAACATACTCTCAAGACTTACAAATGACTGGAAGTTGCATTAAAAGTCTGTATCCTAAAGATGTATCAAGCCAATAACTAACTGCAGACTAAAGCTCATTTTGGCTGTAGAATTACAGCTCTCCCCCAGCTGTAGTGTGGTTTCAGTGGGATAATGTTACTTATTTGTTTCAGTGAAAGACTGTGGGTACCAAACATCAGGGACTTTAATAACAGATATTGCCTGCTGAGTAGTGCATTTGTGGTGGGAAGCTATGATCATTACTTATCTGGCTCTAAGAGTGTAGCTGGAGGCAGCCAGCAAGATAAATACCCATCTCTGGCTCTGCTTATAAAATGCAGACTACATATGCACTTCACTGCTTAGTGGGGGGGTCGAGGAAATTTGTATAGGGCTCAGGTTTCGAAAATATTCTCTCTTTCTATTCTGCGCTCTCTCCCTCTCTTTGTGTATAACAAAAATAGGTGTATGACAAAAATGATATGCAAATATTTTACTGTGTGTGTATACAGTGAACTCTGGTACACGTTGTGCCTTCTGGAGGCAAATAATTGCAAGAACCAAAACTTCCATAAAGAGTAATGTAAAAGCATGACCAGTATCAAGGAAGCATTGAGTGCCAAAGCATTTTTTCCTCTCACCAAGACATGTTAAATATGGAATTTGATGAGCTTTGAGGTAGATGAGTACTGAGGGACCACTATAATAATATAGCTATCTGTACCCTGAAAGGCTTTACCTGCTTTTGCACATTTTAATAAATTAGTAGCCAATTTCACAAAAAATGCAAATTAGAGAAATAAACGTCCCATACATTAACTTCATTGTTGACCGTTCCTAACTATCAGAGCTTCCTTCCAGCTAAATCTGGATGGAGCAAAACAAAAAAACAGTCCATTATGTTTGTATTTTATTACTAGCCTTTCACTTTTAAGTCCAAGTGTTCGCTCTGTGGCTTTCTCATCGGCTGCACTCCTCTTCTCTATCTTTCTTTATCGTTCTCCAGCTTCAGACACCAGTATGGACATTCCTCTCTGTCCCTCTTTGCAGCTCTAATACACATTTCGAGCTAGAGACAGAGTTGGTGAGCTAGGTATATATTATAAAATACATACAAAGTTTCATTGTTTTGATATAGACAAAACATTTACACTGTTTTCATAGAGGTATAACCCGTCTCAAAACAGGTTGAGGTAAAAACACAAATTCCCATTTGCGTATACAAGTGTAAAATCAATGTTTATTGCTCCGGTGTAACACACTCAGTAGATGCAGTTAATCCATAAAACAATAGTATGGATAATGCACATAGCTAGCAATCAGAGTATAAAGACTCTCTAGGGACTATAATATGCAGCAATATGTTAATGCAAAAGGAAATATAATGGCACAGTGCTAATGCGTGTGTGTTAAAAAAAAAAAAAAAAAAAAAAAAAAAAAAAAAAAGTATAATATTGCTGATCTCTAAAAACTCACCTATTCAGAGGAGCCTAGCACTCTCCTTAACTTGGAACAAGGCTCTCTAACCCCATCTCTCCCTACAACATCCATCCATTAAGCAGTCTCTTGATTTCAGATCTCTACCACCAGATTACCTCTTAGATTCTAAGCATTTACAAGAGCAAGGCCCTCATTTCTACAGTACCAATGTGTATATAGAAACGTGCTGTCTTGTCTTATTTTTAAGACTCTCCATAATTAAAATATATTAAAATAATGTTTTTCTCATCGGTCTCATTTGGGCATATTTTTATGGCTTGTTGTCCCCACAGTGAGAGATAATTAATAACATGAGATTAGGAGTCATTAGTACAGAGTGAGTATTTTTCATGTAATTTATACTTAAAACACTTTCACCTCATTATTCTTCGTAAAAACGTATATTTCTGTGTAATTTTTGTTCTGTCCTTGTATCATTCATATTAAAACAGATTAAAACTTGTTTCCAATACTTAAACAAATTGCAAGCTCTTATGTTTGCAATAATTGCCTTTTACCACCCATTTATAGGGTTGGTTTATATATTGGTGATGATGTGACTCTATTGCCATCTCTGGGTAATATATAACAAGCTTTTAGTAGCCCCATAGCTAACTGATCTAGACATTAGTAATAGGATCTGATGATCATTTTTTTTCTCCCTGATGCAAGTGCCCTTTGTGTAATAATCCTTCGTTAGATGAATAGAAACAAATTTACACATAGCCTTTCTTTAATTATGCCACGGCATTCCAGAAAGAATATTAAGGTTATATTTACACATGGGTATAAAAGTAATCAAGTATTAAAAATTAATCCATGAAAAAAAATGAATTTGGTATGCATTTATAGGAAATTATGATGATTCCCAGAGGAGAAAAAGATTTAGCATTTTAATAAGTTAACTAAATAACTAGGAACTCAGCATGTTGATCCAGTTTGGCCATTTTTATTGCTAAGTGTATAGCTGTGCACTGACATTATGTGGTCCATATATAAAGATTGTAATGCATCTTTGTAAGGGAGCCTGGAAACATTATGGGACCACTATAGTCATGTATCGAAGAGCCAGTGTAAGAAGTTTAAGAAGTTAAATAAATGTTTAACTTAACCATTAATCAACACTAGAAATGAATGTGCAAACTGCAGCAAAGAAAGACTTTAGCAAGAAAAAATGTTAGAAACTGTTACTGATCATCATGGCTGCTGCTGCACTCCTCCCCCCATCTCCCTCACTGTCATCTGCACAATACTATGCAGACAAACACAATCAACTGAGATTGAATTATTGATGCAGGCCAGATTACCTGGATCATGCTCTGTAGGATAAATGGGGGTTATAACTTAAATCCCATAACTTCTCCAAACTGAGCATGCTCCACATTATCTGGCCTGAATCATTAATTCGATCTGAGTTGATTGTCTTTATCTGTATACTATTGTGCAGATGACAATGAGTGTGGAAGGGCAGATTGCAACAGCAGCCATGATTGTTTTTTTAACGTGATTTACATTTCATTTTCTTGTGAAAAACAGCAGCAAATAAAGAATTTTTTTTTTTTTTAAATATGTTTAGTTCACTATTAGATAAAAATATATTAAATTTGAAAAGTGCTTACGTTGGCTCTTTTTAAACATCCCTTTTTTTTAAGGACTAGACATAAAAATACAGCTGCAAATGTACTTACTTTTTATATTCAATTATTCTGTAGTTGAACTGACCATGTTGGTTTATGCTGATCCTCTTGAGGTGGGAACATCCTTTTAAAGCTTGTATCTGCATAATGGGAAAGTGGCATCTAAAATTGCCAGGGCTATTGGTAGGATTAATGGAAACTAATTTGTTTACATGGAAGCAATGCCTTCCATGTGCAGCAGACCAGAAACTGCACAAAAAAGAAAATGCAAAGAATTGAATATAAATGTTAAACATTTACAGGTTTAAAAAAAAAAAAAAAAAAAAAAGCATTCACCAAGTATCAGGTTGTTAAGACCATAAATAAAAAAAAACATCACTTTTTTTTTTTTTTAAGTAATTAAAAAAAGCAGAAAAGAGTTATGTGAAATACTGTTTTTATCCAGTATTCATAATAAAATAGTTTTTCTACAGATATTTTTTCTTCCTTTTTCACTTTCTAGCAGGCAGAATTGATGAAAGACTTACCAGGATATTGTGCATATAAATACAATTTAAATTTTTCTGCTGTGTGTATATATCTGTGTGTGTGTGTGTGTATGTATGTGTGTGTATGTGTGTAATATATATTATATATATATATATATATATATATATATATATATATATATATATATATATATATGTGTGTATATATATATTTGAAAGGGCACGTTTTACATATTACAAGGTTTCTTGCAACGTGAACGTTTTAGCACATGTCTTTCTGCTTGTACAGTATAACCTAAAGTGTATGTGTAATATATATATATATATATATATATATATATAATATATATATATATATATATATATATATATATATATTTACACTGCATGTTGGGCAATATGAGATGTGCTGAACGACTCAGAAACATGATTATAACGTGCATAGATTCTTTAAATGAGGCTTGAGATTTTAAAACTTTTTATTTTCACTAGAATGTTCCTAAATTCATGACTTGCACAGCTACCACTGTTTTTTTTACGTTCTCACAAACCTTTGCCTTTTTCTTTAATGACTGGTTTAATGACTAGTTATTGTAATTCTGCCTTGCTCATAAATAAAGTTCCTATTTAAATATTTTTTATGGCAATATACAATATTAAATTAATTCTGAAAAGTAAGAGGATCAGCTCTCAAGCTGTATGTCTCCACCCTTATAAGGTCATCATTGGAAGTGTGTATGTGTGTGTCTAGACCTGTCTCTCAGCCAATGCCAGACAGACAAAGGATTTAGAACAATCAAATCTTATAAGACAATAAACAATCATCTATACATTTTCAGTCAAGGAGAACCTCTTTAATACAGGAAGATTCCAGGCTATGGAGTTTCATTGCCACAGTACCATAGTTGGTGGATACCACGAGTAGCTGAGTCTGCAACATGAAGTTAGTTTAAGGTTGAATGTTGTTCTTTTTAAATCATTAAATATCAATTGAATTAATGATACACTCTTAACCAACCATCTAGAGCATATTGTAGGGCTTTGCAAAGGTTCTTTAAGCTTAATGGGAACGGAAAAACATCTTTGTTGCATTATTGGATAGAGGATATTTGATAATGTGTCACAATCGGTTTTCTTTTTCAATTAAAAATCTCAGAGCAAAAACAAAACTTATTCAGAAGCTTAACTGTTCTTGGGGGCTTACCCTCTGCCAGCCAAGAGATCTATAGTCTTAAGTATTCTCTCCATTTCCTGTAAGCTTCAATTAAGTTTATACAGGTTTTATTTTTTGTGCAAAAAAACCCCAAACTTTTCTAATGTTTAAATTGTGCTCTTTGAAATGATTTGAAACAGAGTTGTGCTCCATATCCCCTTAAAGTTAATTAAGTGGTTTGTTTGCAGCATCCCCTGATACACGTTTAATCTTTACCTCTCTCATAAGAAGGCTGCAATAGCTCATATTGTTAACAATTATCGGACATGTCTCACTTTTGTGTTAATTCTGGATAATTAGGAAATGGTTATTCGTGCATTGATCTGGCTGGGAATTGGTTCTATCTCTAGAGTGGAATTAGTGGCGTATAAATAGTCTCCCAAAGCCCCCCCTTTGCTCATTCTATCCATTTTCTTACAAGCATTAATTAGATGATATCTTTCACTACAAATCAAACAAGGGTTCTATATGAAACATAATTGGTAACAAAATTAGAGCGAAATAAATCATTATCTCTGCTTATGGATGTGTTGAGGAGAGACGTTCTAATAGGTATGTTCCTGATAGGTATTTACATCGACAAGGTTGGATTTAAATTATTATTGTACAAGAATTGTTGTTTTAATATATAAATGTAATATGTGACAAGCAGTGTTTTTGGTTTCTATTAAGCTTTCTACTAATTAAAATAAGCCTGCCATAGTGTTACAGTGTGATCTGTCTGAGTATGACTTGATATAACTAGCATTCTTTTTAAGTCTTTTTCTATTTTTTATCCGACATTTAAAAGGGGATGGTCATTGGCTTTCGGGCCAAGGGTGGCAGTATTTTCTGATATGGCGCTAGTTTGTGAACTGTAAGTCTGCTGCTGTGGTTAAAGTGTACCATGACTGGACAAACTGCATCATTGCGAAGGAACGAGGAATTGATGTAAGAGGTGAAGGACGGCTCCGAAGATGTGTGTGAGGGCCAACCGACACGCTACATTTGAGCAACTCACAGTCCAAAAGAGCCAGGGGGGGGCTACAAGACGTGTGTCTAAAACAGTGCAGAGAACCCTGTTGCATATCGGGATCCGAGCAACGACTACTGGTCAATGCACCCTACTCTTAGGAGGGTTCATCATCTGAAATGGCTTCAATTTGCACGACAGTACCAAAAGTGTTTTTCTTCTGATTGGCAAAGGGTTGCCTTCTCTGATGAGTTTTCTGTTAGATCAACTGTACGGAGCGTTGCAGTGTCAGGCGTGAACCTCAGAAACAAACACTCTTCAACCATTGTTCGAAGAACACAAACTGGTGGCGGCAAGCGTTATGGTCTGGGAATGTTTTTTGTGGCATTGGTCTGGGTTTACTCATATCCTGGAGGTTCAATCTCAACAATTGGGTTATCTATGCCATCTTCACAGATTAAGTACACACCATCAGTGTTGACGGTCTTCCCTGGAACAGAGGGGGGATCTTCCAGCAGGACAATGCAACATGTCATATGGCCAGAATTTTCCAGGAGTGGTTGGAGGAGCAAGACAGACTTCCAAGTATTTCCATGGACTCGAGCACCTGTGAGACCACCTCGATCGCCATATGGATCTCTTCAGCAGTTGTCGGGCGCACTCCAGTCTGCATGGCTCCAGATACCCCTGACTACTTTCCACTATCTTATTGACTCCCTATCACACAATCTAGCTGTAGTCCGTGCTGCGCACACTGGTTATTCAAGATATAAGCCGGTGGTCCTAATAATGCGACTGGACTGTGTTTCATCAATGGGTAGTAATGATTAGTCAAAAAATTAAATTTCAGTTCTTCGATCATTAACCATAGTAACATAATTAATTGCCTTCATACCAATATAGTTTATGCCACTCAGGCAAAATATTTTTTTAAAAGGGTTTCTATGGGAAGTCCAAAAAGTTATTTCTAATAGGGACAATTATCCAGTAATGACTCCTTAATAATCACAACAAACTATGCTTAGTAGGAATAAAGCTAAGACCTACAACCAAATATTTTGATGCTTGTTGGATAAATTGTATTCTACCCGCTAAGTTAGGGAAGTATGTGGTTTCTTTATTGCTACTAAGCATAATGTGTTGTGATTATTAAGGAGTCATTATTGGATAATGTTACCTGTTACATATATCTAATAGGGAGAATGTGAGGGGTAAAAATGGCAGCCTGATACTGAGCAATATAAGTGTCAAAATAGAACAAGTAGGCCCATAATATTTAATATAGTTCACTAAAAAAATGTGTAAAAAGGGAAAGAAGAATGAACCTTCATCAACATGATTTGGAGTAATCTTATTAGAAAATGGGGGGGGGGGGGGGGGGGGGGAATTATTATTATTTATTTATTTATTTATTTATTTTATTTATTTATTAAAAAAACAAACAAATGTGAGTTGAATTGTGAAATGTCCGAATTTAATAAAATAAACCAATTATGAAAAAGTAAAGAAAATATTGTTGATTCAATGTAAAATATAATGTCTAGTACAATCCATAGAAATAGAAAGGCTTTCATATCTTTTATGTTAGTACATAAAACAAAAGCGCTTTCCATGAGGTTGTATCTATTCCCATCCTTGCAGTTACTGCTCACAGTACAAGATGGCTGCCCACTGAACAGGACAATGCTGAAATCTGAATTAACTCCAGTCTAGTGGCTTCTAAACAGGGCAGCTTTGTGTTTGATGCCATGGTTAGGACATGGCCACAACAGCTTTTCATTCTCATTTATTTCTTATTGCCGTTTTTTCCTCGGCTCTGAACCCTATTCTGCCTCGATTACATAGGGTCTGCCGTTTCGTTGCAAAAAGCAGTCAAGTGTAAATTTCATTTTTTGCTTCAGCTCATGAGGTGAATTTACACATTTGCGAATATTCCCTGACTTTCAAGGCTGTAGGAGGGAAAAATCAATGACTATATATTTAAAATGTAAAAATGGCTAGTGGGGCAATTCAGAGAGTATTGTCTTTTTACTAAATGTGCCAGCCATGAATGCAAGTTTGCTTATAGATAACTGTATCAGCGTATTGTTTGGTGCCTCTGTCTTTCTCTTCTCTTGCAAATTCTCATTTATTCCCCCCGCTCAACCACTTTCTAATTTTCTCACTCTTCTTTCTCTCACTCTTCTCTCACTCTTCTCTCACTCTTCTCTCACTCTTCTCTCACTCTTCTCTCACTCTTCTCTCACTCTTCTCTCACTCTTCTCTCACTCTTCTCTCACTCTTCTCTCACTCTTCTCTCACTCTTCTCTCACTCTTCTCTCACTCTTCTCTCACTCTTCTCTCACTCTTCTCTCACTCTTCTCTCACTCTTTCTTTGAACCATCTGTCTCTCCATGTCTGTCTGGCTCCTTCCACCTTCTCTCTGTCTGTCTCACTGACACTTTGAAGATATTTCTCCCTTTCTGTCTCCCACCTCTGTCCTGTTTATCAGTCCCATCTCTCTCTTAATCTTGTTCTTTGTCCTTTCTTGCTTTCTCTCTCCTCTTCTCTCTCCTCTCTCTTGTCCTCTTCTCTCTCCTCTGTCTTGTCCTCTCGTCCTCTCTCTCTCGTCCTCTCTCTCTCTCGTCCTCTCTCTCTCTCGTCCTCTCTCTCTCTCGTCCTCTCTCTCTCTCTTCCTCTCTCTCTCTCTCTCGTCCTCTCTCTCTCTCTCTCGTCCTCTCTCTCTCTCTCTCGTCCTCTCGCCCGCTCTCGTCCTCTCGCCCGCTCTCGTCCTCTCGCCCGCTCTCGTCCTCTCGCCCGCTCTCGTCCTCTCGCCCGCTCTCGTCCTCTCGCCCGCTCTCGTCCTCTCGCCCGCTCTCGTCCTCTCGCCCGCTCTCGTCCTCTCGCCCGCTCTCGTCCTCGCCCGCTCTCGACCTCGCCCTCTCTCGCCCTCGCCCTCTCTCGCCCTCGCCCTCTCTCGCCCTCGCCCTCTCTCGCCCTCGCCCTCTCTCGCCCTCGCCCTCTCTCGCCCTCGCCCTCTCTCGCCCTCGCCCTCTCTCGCCCTCCCCCTCTCTCGCCCTCCCCCTCTCTCGCCCTCCCCCCTCTCTCGCCCTCCCCCTCTCTCGCCCTCCCCCTCTCTCGCCCTCCCCCTCTCTCGCCCTCCCCCCTCTCTCGCCCTCCCCCTCTCTCGCCCTCCCCCTCCCTCGCCCTCTCTCGCCCTCTCTCGCCCTCCCCCTCCCTCGCCCTCTCTCGCCCTCTCTCGCCCTCGCCCTCTCTCGCCCTCGCCCTCTCTCGCCCTCGTCCTCTCTCGCCCTCGCCCTCTCTCGCCCTCGCCCTCTCTCGCCCTCTCTCGCCCTCGTCCTCTCTCGCCCTCGTCCTCTCTCGCCCTCGTCCTCTCTCGCCCTCGTCCTCTCTCGCCCTCGTCCTCTCTCGCCCTCGTCCTCTCTCGCCCTCGTCCTCTCTCGCCCTCTCTCGCCCTCTCTCGCCCTCTCTCGCCCTCTCTCGCCCTCTCTCGCCCTCTCTCGCCCTCTCTCGCCCTCTCTCGCCCTCTCTCGCCCTCTCTCGCCCTCTCTCGCCCTCTCTCGCCCTCTCTCGCCCTCTCTCGCCCTCTCTCGCCCTCTCTCGCCCTCTCTCTCTCTCTCTCTCTCGCCCTCGTCCTCTCTCTCTCTCTCTCGCCCTCGTCCTCTCTCTCTCTCTCTCGCCCTCGTCCTCTCTCTCTCTCTCTCGCCCTCGTCCTCTCTCTCTCTCTCTCGCCCTCGTCCTCTCTCTCTCTCTCTCGCCCTCGTCCTCTCTCTCTCTCTCTCGCCCTCGTCCTCTCTCTCTCTCTCTCTCTCTCTCGCTCGCTCGCTCTCGTCCTCTCTCTCTCTCTCTCTCTCGCCCTCGTCCTCTCTCTCTCTCTCTCGCCCTCGTCCTCTCTCTCTCTCTCTCGTCCTCTCTCTCTCTCTCTCGCTCGCTCGCTCTCGTCCTCTCTCTCTCTCTCTCGTCCTCTCTCTCTCTCTCTCGCTCGCTCGCTCTCGTCCTCTCTCTCTCTCTCTCGCCCTCGTCCTCGTCCTCTCTCGTCCTCTCTCTCTCTCTCTCTCGCCCTCGTCCTCGTCCTCTCTCGTCCTCTCTCTCTCTCTCTCGCCCTCGTCCTCGTCCTCTCTCGTCCTCTCTCTCTCTCTCTCGTCCTCTCTCTCTCTCGCTCGCTCTCGTCCTCTCTCTCTCTCTCTCTCTCTCTCGCTCTCGTCCTCTCTCTCTCTCTCTCGCTCGCTCTCGTCCTCGTCCTCTCTCTCTCTCGCTCCAACGTGAAGAACACACTTAACAGGATGACAAAGCTCTTGGAAGTAACACTTTACTAATATCTTTTTACTAAAATATCTCTGGATATATAGTTTTTCTGAAATAAAGTATTGTATTATTGAACCTGACTTCATACTTTCTATGGGTAATCTTTGGTGAAATGTGCAGCTTTTTTTCTTTTGGATGTTATAAATTTACTCTTTCATATAAATCTGTGAGCTTGTAACGTGAGACTCACATCAACAGGCAAAGCTATTGAGTAATCAGTGTCCTCTGGAAGCAGCTAGTAAAGTTTAATAATAGAGGCCCTTTGTGGTGTTAAGTAGTCAGTGCAAGTCAGCAGCCAGTCTGGCTCTATTATATCTTACATCAGCACAGTCGGCAACTTCCATTTAGTGAGACCTCTTCATACTGTCAGGTTGTTGCTCTCATAATAAGGTCAGCTGCAAGGTCCGAGCTGTCTCCTGCCCTCACGTAGCTTTAGTTTAACGCTTCTATTAAATGGAAAGTTGTCAGTATCAACATGCTTATTTTTCTAAGACAGCATAATAAACAATGAATACAACTATATAAGTTTTGTTTTCTTAATTTTAGGTAGTATCTAGCATAGACTATTAAAACTGTATGCAGTTTCAAATAAATAAGTTTTCCCCTCAAGCAGAACTGCATATCTTCTTCTACCTGTGTATCAGGGTCGGGGCCAGCTCTTCCTGTGCGCTGGACTAAAAATAAAGTCTGAGCAATTTAAGTTTTGCTTTTGACTGAGCATGCTCAGTAAAAGTCATGGGGCCATGATGGTTCATGCATTCTCACTGTGTGGGGCCAATGGGGCAGCTACAAGCAGGTTACAATAAAGCTGTGTTCACAGTGGAGCTAATGATGTCATAGTGCAGGGTCAGTAACATCAGCCAAGCTTCATAATAGCCCAGCACATGGGAAGATCTGGCCACGCCCGTAATAAACACAGAAAAGAGGAGATATACAGCTTTGCTTGAGGGGAAAATTTAAGTTTAAAAGCAAAGATTTTTTTTTTTCATTTTATTTTAATACATTTCATACGGTCTTTAATAGCCTATGCCCAGCATACAAGCTTAACTTGTAAATCAGTACAGTGCTGCTATACTTTTTGAAATGTAGGTTTCAATGATGCTACATTTCTGGCCAATTCCTTGTCTTGTTACGTTTGGGGGAAAAAAATCTTTATTGCCTATTATATTATCTTGTAACTCTACTCACACAAAATCTAGGGTAGTTCCTCTTTAATGTTATAATCATCCAAGCTAACCTAGGTGCCATGAAACGCTCGGTGCCTTCATCACTCGTGCACCTTTGCGGTTTCCATTCTGAGAGCCTAACAGACTGTATAAACCATCTGTTCTCACTTTACCACAGATCCTTGATGTTTCCAGCCTGATGTGTCTTAAATTTCTGTGGAACATCTTCAATTAAAATGAACCTTTCCTCACTCAGTCTGTTTATATGCAAAAGAAATGTTTATCGACATTAAACTCCCAGGAGGGGAGTTTTAAATACGCAATGAGATTTCACACTGTTTAATGCGTTCCACCTCTGGGTATCTATTTCAGTTTTCCATGGACTAAATGGCAATATGAATTTTGTCTTTTCTTATAAGCTTGCATTGCTTGAAGGGAAATAGCATCTTTCAATACCTTTTTAGTATATGTGTATACCTCCGTCTTATTTATTTTACTTTAGATTGTGCCTTCTCGGATACTGTCAGCAATGGAATAAATTTGGGCAGGGGGCATCTTGCTTTTCTTAGCTTATGTTAAAGATAAGTTACAATAACACAAACAAAAATTACTGCTAGTTCCCCAAAAAATATTTAAATTAAAGTGACCCCCTACAGGGGTCACATGTGAGTGGTTATATGGATAATTGGATGAAGGACCACCTGAGAAAGTAACAGGCATCAACATGGAAAAAAGCAAAATAGAGCCACCCATAAAGAATAATTACACTTGCAAAATATAAAGGAAGTATTAATATCTAAATACATTTGCCTGTAATGTTATTTATTGAAAATATATATCCATCTATTTATCTATCCAGCTATTCATCTGTCTGTCTGTCTGTCTCGTGGTCGGTCGCTCGGTCTCGTGGTCGGTCGCTCGGTCTCGTGGTCGGTCGCTCGGTCTCGTGGTCGGTCGCTCGGTCTCGCGGTCGGTCGCTCGGTCTCGCGGTCGGTCGCTCGGTCTCGCGGTCGGTCGCTCGGTCTCGCGGTCGGTCGCTCGGTCTCGCGGTCGGTCGCTCGGTCTCGCGGTCGGTCGCTCGGTCTCGCGGTCGGTCGCTCGGTCTCGCGGTCGGTCGCTCGGTCTCGCGGTCGGTCGCTCGGTCTCGCGGTCGGTCGCTCGGTCTCGCGGTCGGTCGCTCGGTCTCGCGGTCGGTCGCTCGGTCTCGCGGTCGGTCGCTCGGTCTCGCGGTCGGTCGCTCGGTCTCGCGGTCGGTCGCTCTGTCTCGCGGTCGGTCGCTCTGTCTCGCGGTCGGTCGCTCTGTCTCGCGGTCGGTCGCTCTGTCTCGCGGTCGGTCGCTCTGTCTCGCGGTCGGTCGCTCTGTCTCGCGGTCGGTCGCTCTGTCTCGCGGTCGGTCGCTCTGTCTCGCGGTCGGTCGCTCTGTCTCGCGGTCGGTCGCTCGGTCTCGCGGTCGGTCGCTCGGTCTCGCGGTCGGTCGCTCGGTGTCGCGGTCGGTCGCTCGGTGTCGCGGTCGGTCGCTCGGTGTGTCTGTCGGTGTCGCGGTCGGTCGCTCGGTGTGTCTGTCGGTGTCGCGGTCGGTCGCTCGGTGTGTCTGTCGGTGTCGCGGTCGGTCGCTCGGTGTGTCTGTCGGTGTCGCGGTCGGTCGCTCGGTGTGTCTGTCGGTCTCGCGGTCGGTCGCTCGGTGTGTCTGTCGGTCTCGCGGTCTGTCCTAAATATTTTTCGGAAATACAATGTAACCATACAAAGTCCTTTTTTTCCTCCGGCTCCTAGTAGGATTATATGGTTCCTAGAAAACCTACCTGGTCCTGAAGTATCAGATATTATATCCAACTCGATCTGTCTCTCTATCAAATGATTTATTTTTTCAAAACTATCATTCTAGCAATGGCTTTTAATTATAGCTCCCTGTTTAAAAATGTTTTTCTGTATCCTAACATATGTCTGTCTGTTACTACAATTGCAACCCTCCAACGTGCTGTGTATCTGCTTTCTGATAGAATTTCTTCTCCACGCCAGCTGTCTCAAAGTCACCAGAGACTTCGCTCTTAACCCTGGTAAACTACTGAAGCCCGATATGGTCCTCTGTCTGTATTTCCCTTCTGATTCTTCATAATAGACATGTCCTTGACCAACAGAACAGCTCTGCAAAGACGCTGCCTGCTCCAGGGTTAATTCCACCTCTGCCACGCTGCGCACAGCAGCTCACAGACTGAGCCTGTAAAATACTTCTCCAGAAGAAATTGCTGTCTTGTCCAGCAGCTGACACCTGATTTTTCCTTCCTTGTCTCTCTAACCTTACATCCCATAAATCATAATTACAGAACATTATGTCTATGCCCCTCGTGCTGAGACAGGTGTTCACTGCTATTTGGGACTTGCAGGAACAGAGGAGGCCAAATTTTAATCTGCGCACAAATTATTTTTAGTAGCTGTTTACGTTGTAGTTTTTCTGGCCTGTAATTCATTGCAATATATAGAGGACTAATTATAGGCATATGGAATTAATTAATACTGCTCAAAAAAATCAAACCGCACTGAAAAAAAACACTTCTTACATTTTTCAGATTGATGCAAATTACATTTTTATTGGATATTTAGTATTTTATTGTGGGTAGAAAGATGGTTGGAAAACTCTCCGCTTAACATACATGAATAAAACATCCTGAGAAAAACTAGATGTCCCAAGCTGGACAGGAGACCCATTTTCCCCGTAGAGATTCTTAAAAGCATATAAAGGGTTTTGGGATTTTATGGGTATATAATATACCTGTATTTCTATGTACTTTTGTGTAGTCCTTATAAGCCCTGTTCTACTGCCGAAAATCAAACACATAGGACCTGCTTGGATCGGCCCTCTGCAGCTCACCATGACACAGACTCCGTATTACCGACTGTGCAGTGTCTCATATTAATCAGTGACCATCTCTCAGCAATATGCTGCTAAAACGTGGTGCCTGATAGGCTAAGACACTGCACTGCAGACCCAGTCCTACAGAGTCTGTGTCTGCATACACTGCAGAGGGCAGATCAATGCAAGGACTGGTTGTCGGTAGTAAAACAGAGCTTATAAGTACATCTTAATAAAGCAAAGTACATAAAATTAAATGGATACATAGGTATATTATATACCTAGTAAAATCCAGGAAACTTTCATATTATTTTAATGAACAGTGTTCCCACTTTCTGAGGATTCTATTGGTGACTTATAAATGGGCTCACTTAATATTGGATCCATTTATGTGAAATCTGCTGCTCCCAGGTGACCTTTAGATGATATCCCAGGAACATGTTGCACTGCCAGAAACCCACTCAAATTGCAGTTTCACCCTTGTATAGGGATCATCAGACTTGTGTGGTCTTAGTACCCCCCTCCTGATTAGGAGTGTATGTGAACTAACAAGTCTTCCATTAGTCATTTGAAGTTTAGCTGCTACATTAACATTTTGCAGAAAGTAAAGCTTCTTCTGTATTCAGTCACTTACCATCATTAGGATGTTGATCAGCTGAAACCAGAATGGTATATTCCATAACGGATAATGACATAGAAAAGAGTAATTTAGAATTGTTTTTTTTTTGCATTCTTCCAATATGTTGCTTATGTTTAAGTGTATTTCTTTGAAATATGTCTGCAGGGGTCCTTTAACATTTTAAGTAAGTTTAATATACTCATAAAACACAGAAATACAATTCTAAAAATTCTTTATATACTATATTTAAGATGTATCGAGAACAATTCAGCATCAGTAATCGCTAGACATTATAGCATATTGGGCAAAGTGTTTTAAGTACATATGCCTTTAGGACAGTTCAAGACTTCAAAAAGCTGTAGTTTATCTAAATTGAGCACTAACATTTTGAGATTGTGTATTAAATGTTAACTTTATTTTAAAGATTTTCACTTTTAAAACACTATTATCATTGGCTATTTCTTAAGAATAATTTACATGCACCAATTTCTGCAACTGTAAAAGCTGTGGGTATAAAAGCATTTTTAGGTAATATCTTTTTTTTAGTAGGCACTGTTTGTACCTGAAGGATGCCAAGTTTTTGTTGACATGCCGTCTAAGTGGAAATATTCTGCTAACTTATTATCTAATCAAGAGTAGGACCCTTTCTGGATCACTACCATGTCATGGTGAATGGGGCTTGTGTACTTTAATGAAGCTATCAGCTATATCATGTATTGTCACCCACGATGGGCAGGTCATAGCATAGAAGTCAGGCAGATCGCGGACCACTGAAGAAGAAACTGGCCACCCACTCCAGTATATTTGCCATGAAAACATTATGTATAAGCACAACCAGACCCATGTTCTGTGGCATGCTGCAGTCCATGTGGTCACAGAGAGTTGAACACGACTGAACTACTAATCCACAACAATTCAAGAGCTGGTGGGGTGAGTGGGATTTGTTTATTGAGTGAGATAAGATTTCAGCACCGCATACTTTCCCCCTCCCATAGCTTTAGTAGAGGCAACTTGCAAGTATACTTTTTAAGCGTTGCTCAGTGACCACCTCCTTGTCCCTTCAAAAGGAAGTATGACTAACAAGGCAGCTTCCATGTAATAGCATAGTCTGCTAACATTAAGATTTTCTCTGAAATTGCTTTTATGTCCATGACTTTTATATCTAGTAATATTGTTAGTTTATTGTATACGTTGTGGTCCTTTAATGGACATATATGTGGCTGATCGCTCAAGATAAAATAAGAATTACATTTTTTACATGAAAAACAGCTGTTGAAAAGGTTTTTAATTCTTATACTAAGGCAGCAATTGCTTTTGTCAGGACACCCGTTTGGCAAACTTAGATTGAGTTGCATCAGAGTACTGAGCTAAATGAGTTACTGAGCTTGATGGAGAAATTATTTACATCCTGTAAAGGAATTAACTCCCTATGACACAAAGTGAGGTACTTAAAATAAAAGTCTTTAAAATGGATTAAAATCAACAATATTTTAAATATTTAATACAAATAAAATACTTTTGTGATGTTTGAATTTAAATTAAATTTTTATTTTTTATTTAAATGCATGATCTGTAGGAGATGTCTTGGGGTTCTACTGGACCCTGCCCTCTTGAATTCCACATATAGATTCACTAACAGAATCATGTCTTTTTCAGATAAAAAAATATCTCTAAAATACATCATTATCTAAGACAAGATACAACTAAAATTGTAATGCACTCTATCATCATATCTTGTCTAAATTACTGCAGCTTACTCCTTGCTGGTCTGCCCACTGTCTCACTTGCCACCACTCCAGTCTATAATGAATTCCTCCACTACTTATCTAACAAATTCAGTGTTCAGTATCTGCATCACCTCTATATCAGTCCTTCCACTGACTCCCCATAACCTCCAGAATACATTTTAAATCATGACCCTAACATATAAAGCCTTCATCAACAATGCACCCCTTTATATCCATTTTCTCGTCTCTAAATATATCCCCAACCGTTCTCTTCACTCTGCTAATGACCTTCTTCTTTCCTCCTCTTATCACCTCTTCTCATTCCCACCTTCAGGACTTTTCTTGTGCCGCCCCTATTCTCCCCCTCTGCAATTGATATGACATAAACATTACGCTGTATAGATTAATATAGTTTCTTAAAATATTACAGCGTATAAATTAATTGAGTTTGAGGATCAAGTTATCGACATGTGTGCAGAAATAGCATTTCTTGGTAAAGCAGTAAATATAAAGGATAAATAAGTGTTTACACTTGTAAGCTTTGATATTTAGTTAGATCACAATATTCAATCTACCCAATGTCTATTACAATCTCTTTTGGATGACTGGATAACAATTAGTCTTAACACACTTTATATTTGGTTAGATCAATACAGCAAGCAAGCAGTGTATACAAACTTATCAAATTTGGATTAACAATTTTATTTTAATACAATCTATTTTCGGTTAGTTCCATATAGGAGTATATAAACAGTGTATATAATCTTATAAAGTTTGGTTACAGTCTGTCTATAATTGGTTAGTGCAATACAGAAATTATATGCAGAGTGTACAAACAATCAGCTGTCTAAGACCGTATATATGATGTTAATAATTAGCAATATAGCCTTTTACTCTATGAAGGCAGTAAATAGCAAAATATGGTATAACAATCTATATGGCGGTTAGAATATAGAAGTATAGATTGAAGCAATATGTATCAAAGTTGGTTATATTGTATGTGAGATTGCAAGCTAATTAACCTTTGTATTTAACTAATTGGACAGCTATTATTTGGTTACTGGTCATATATCAAAATTGATTACATTTAATTTATCAAATCTGTCAATTCAATCAATAATGGTGTAAAACAGTTTTGTTGATTGTGTGATCCAAGATCATATATGTTGAGTATTGCTAAGTATGGTTTGCTGTATAGGGGCCTCATTCAATTGCTATTTGGCCAATTGAATAGGGCTCTATATAAACACAGAGCATATTTTTTACAGAAGTTTTTAGGAAGTGAAGACCTTGCTTTTGGATAAAAGTTCACTAACTAAAAATTCTGTAAAAAAAAATAAAAAAATTCTGTGCTTGTATAGAGCCCTATTCAGTTGGCTAAATCACAATTGAATGAGGACCTAGGTGTTTTAATAATTGGTTTTGTATCGGAGTTAAATTGTTATGTTATTGAATAAAGTAAATCGGACTGTTGTAGGGAATATGGGCACAGAATGAAATATATTGATTAACACCTACAGTCCGGAATGCAGGTGCGAATTAGTCTTGGTTCTGTGACCGCTCCCAAAATGGTAACGGAAGGATTTTGGTAATTGAATTAATTTACTTCCATTACAAATTAGAAAGTTAGACAAGTTTATACATTACCTATGTATAGGATTTCAGGATAACGCCTGTCTCATTTTAGGATCCCTTCTCAAGATAGTCTAAAGTAATCCCTGTTTGTGTTATTGGATCTTTTCTTTTTAGCAAGAGTTGTGATAGAGTTGGATATAGATAGATATAGCAAGATATCTTAGAGAAGATATTAAGGGGGCAGGGCTTTATGCAACAGAATGACAGTCGGGTATGCTCCTAGAACTGGACAGAAAGGACCAGCCAGAAAATAGTACAGAAGAAAGAAAAAAACTCAGGGAAAGAATGAAAAAAAAAAAAAAGTCCAGTGAAGAACCAGGAAAAGGACCCCAAACCTTCTCTATGCCATTAGATAAACTATTCCTTCCTCATCGTCACAAGGTTGGTTTCCACTAATCCCAAATAGTTACTCCCTGTTTGCAGGTATATGAATAAATTAGAATGTATTGCTAAATATGTTGTATATATCTGTTTCTATCTGCTTGAGAGAGAGCTCTGGTACAAAATATTAAACTGGATTAATATTAATGTGTGACCTCTGTCCCATATTGTCTGCCACGTATTTTGGGTTAATATTAAGAGCACAATGGCCTAGTCTAACACCTGCTTGATAATGCTATTTGGGACAATGGAGTATTGAAGTGATATGCGTATGTCTCAGAACACACTATCTTGAGACCTTCACAATGTTTCATCTTGAGGAGTCTTTCTCACCCATGTGAAAATGTCTTAGACTTTGCCTGGCTAAGTCTTGGTTTGATTTGTTTACTAGACTCAGAAATTTAATTTGTACAAAGGAAAATGATTTAACCCCTCACATATTAAGAGTATACCATAAATTTGTCCGTGTTGACAGTGGTAGTAGCAAGACCAATGGACAACCATATAATGTAAATAATAGATGAATATACCCTCTTTCTTTTACCCAACAAAATGCATGACACTTCTTATTCCAATGCATTACATTATAGTTTACCATTACCATTTCTACTTGATTTTGACTGTTTTACATGATCATGCAAAGCAGTTTCAATGAGTTCTGACTCCCTTTAAATATAGTATAGTTTTACTACAAGTTTTCTTGCGTCCTTCAGTTTCCTGGATCACGTTTTTTTGACTGGTGAGAACAACTGCAATTAAACAATGCAGAATTGATCTCTCAAGAAATATACGTCTGATATCCTCATGAAAGGAATTTGAGTCCGGGCAGACGGTTGAGTGGATTAGGCTGTCTCACACACTCTTATTTCTCCGCATTATATCTGACGAAGGATTTATCTGGAGGTTTATCCATTAAACTAGGTTATTGAAACTACCGTATTATCTTTTTTTTTCTCTTTGTTCTGCCCAAGTTTTCTTTTATTTCTCTCATCGCCACATATATTTTAGTTATTTAAAGTGAACACCGATGATATTGAAGTGCCTCCAGGAACAAATTGTGATCATATCATTGACTTAACTCATATAGTTGAAAATCATTTGCCGCAATTAAGTATTGTGTTACACATTTTTGTGCTTTATAAGAATACACTTGGGATATTTTCACAACTAAAGCTTACAGCAGCTTTGAAATAAATACAATTCTAATATAATAAGCATGCAATGTAAACAAACTGTTTTCCGCTTCAGGTTTTCTCTGCTTCTAAATTGCTACTATTAAGTACGTTGTGTACACACAAGTTGTCGTGTGCGGCTCTCCATGACCCTATGGACCACAGCACCAGGGTACATCTTGTGTCTGGTTGTGCTTATCCTAAGGTTGTCTTGGCATAGATACTGTAGTGGATTGCTAGTTCCTTCTCCAGTGGACCACGTCTGACCACTCTGCTATGACCTGCCAATCTTGGGTAACCCTACATGGTAAAGCTCACAGCTTCATTGAAGTACACCAGCTCCTTCACCATAGAAGCATTACTTATACAGCTGCTAATGATGTTAGTTTGTTACAACAAAAACAAGTGTTTTTTTTTCTTGAACTACATTGATCCTTTAAAAGGTGCAGTGCTCACTTATACCTCTAGTGTTTGGCCTATACGCATCTCGCATTCTAACAGTGATGTGGCTTTCTGGCTATTATGAGGTTTCCTCACGCATGCTTCTTCGACTGATGGTTTGTGCTTTATATGTATTGGTGTATACAAAAGTTATTGTTCTTTTCACTTCACAATTGATTTTTTTTAAGGTAGTGGCATAAACCTAGCCTAGATATCTGCCTAGATTAAGTTCCTGGGTGTGTCTTCATGAATCCTTGTCTGTTTCGCAAATGGTTGAGTCCATAGGCAATAAACACACAGTACTTAACCTTGCACTACAAGTTATATAGAGTGAAAATACTGTAGGTTATAAAAAGTGTATGAACCAAAATGTAGTGTATTTCCAGTTGAAGCTATTGGCATACTTATTGGGTACTCACCAGGTCTAGTAATGGGGCTTATACTTTTTGTAGAGTGTGAATTCACTTGTTCTTGCTTTTACTGGCTGTTTACACTGTGCATTTCCATTACTTCTTGGAAGAGAAGTGGTAGTGAATGGCAATAAGACAACAGGAATGAAGGACTGGGAGAAAAATCATGAGGATGATGGAGAGAATGTGAAGCCATGATCTGAGCCGTAGTCTGCTCCAGGCCAAGTTTTTGCGAAAAGTAGCTCTTTCATCTTTGGCTATAAAGTATATAGTCAATCTGATTTCTATATTGTCCATCTGGTGATGGTCATGTGGCGAGTTGTACCTGAGGCTGTTGGGAGGTGGTGTTTACTATCACCATTGGATTGTCTTGGCAGAATTCTACTAATCTCTACTTCCTTTGTACTCAAGGCCAAACCTGCCCGTTATTCCAGGAATTTTTTGGTTCCCTGCTTTAACATATTTTCTTGGAGTTGAATTTGCTTATAGACTTTGACAACTTCAGCCTCCTTGGCATCCATGGTTGGAGCATAGACTTGGATCACTGTGATGTTAGATGGCTTGCTTTTAATGTTTGGGTTGTAGTTGAGCACTGCTGTGGCCACCCTTTGATTATAAGGGCTACTTTATTTTTTTTGCTTAATTTGTGACTACAGTAGAAGATTTGGTGTTTGTCTTATATGAAATGTCCCATTCCAGTCCATTTGGGTTCACTAATTCCCAGTGAATTGCTAAATTATTCTTTTCAACATCAGGCTTTTATTTTTCCTATAGACACATGCGCAGCAGGGCATCCTCTTGACTTTGGCCCAACCACTTCATTAGATCTGGTGCTACTTGTACCTGCCCTCTTCTCTTACCAAGTAATGTGGTCGGTACCTTTTGACATGATTGGCTCATCTTCCGGTCCCATATCTGTATGTCTCTTTTTGTGCTTATCCATAAGGTTAGCTTGGCAAATATACTGTAGTGGGTTGACCGTTATTTCTCTATACTCTCTATTACCTGCCCATTTTAAGTGACCCTACATGGTAAAGCTCACAGCTTCATTGAGATACAAAAGCCCCTTCACCACGACAAGGTGTTGATTCGGAAAGTTATGACATTTTTATGGCCTCTTTCATCTTCTATCCCTGTGTGAGGGGATGTCTGCTGTTAATCTCTGTATTGCATGTTTAATGCACACTGCACAGACCTCAGCTTCTTATTGGTCCATGCAATCCAGTGATTCTAGCTCCTGCAGAATCTACAACCCATGACGAAACGGACCAATGGTAATCTGCTTGCATTCTGTTAGCATTAAAAGATGCAATATGGTAGGTCATGGAAAGGCTTCACAATGTGCTTATAACTTCTAAGAAAAAAATGGTAAAACGCACAGTAGTGCAATATAGTGTGGGGGAATAAATGGAAGTGGTGTATTATATGCTGAGAAAAGGGGCACTGTACTGTGGTAGGTGGGAATGGTTTCCATGTTGTAAACACTGGTTTAGGACAACTGCCAAACTCCCTATGCTTGGTTTAAGTGTGTGTAGATGGGTAAGAATATTAAGACGTGTGTGACTGCTCAGCATTTTGTGAAGCTAGGTAGGAATATTCAGCACAGTGAAAAACTTTGTGGATACCTATCATTGATTGAAACTTGTTGTTTAGTCCTTCAGTCGTGTCTGATTCTCTGTGACACTATATGTACTGCATCATGCTAGGCATAATCATAATGTCTCTGGTTGTGCTTTTCCATTCGATTTTCTTGACAAATATGTTTGGGTGGGTTGGCAGTTCCTTCTCCAATGGACTGAAATTTGTCTGATCTCTCTATGACCTGCCCATCTTGGTATAGCTGACGGCTTCATTGCAGTAAACAAGCCCCTTCACCACAAGGTAGCGATACAGAAGAGTGAAAGTATGTATATGAATACTTAACACTGGGAGGAGCTATGGTCTACTCCATATTGTGTAAAGCTTGGTGTGTGTACGTGGCAATATGAGAAGCTATGGTGGCCTACTCAATATAGTGTGAAGCTAAGTGTGCCTAGCAATTTAAGAAGTTAGGATGGGCCACTGAGCATTGTGTGAAGCTTGGTGTACATACTTGGCAATATGAGAAGCAAAATGGTGGTGTACTCCATATAGTGTGAAGTTTAATGAGCATACTCGGCAATTTACTGAGCATTGATGTAAGACGCTAGTATGGTCCACTGAGCATTGATGTAAGAAGCTAGGTTAGCATTGTGTGAAGCTGTGTGTATTCTCTGCACTCAGAAGCTAGGCATGCCTACACATTGTTTGAAACCAAATGGAATAATTTTTTGCAGCTTAAGAAATGTACTAAGCTTGAAACAAACTGCAAGCAGCCCACATATTCAGGCTTCTATAGTCAGCATTTTGCTCATGGTGTATCAGCACCTTCAAGTGGTTCTGATTTATCTTGTATAATATATCTATAAATATATGTGTGTCCTTGAACTGGATTTCAGGGGAGAATTCCCATTGTTTGCTTAATGAACCCAGAGACTTTTTCAAGTATAAAAAGGAGTGATCCTTTTATTTATAGTCCTGTAGAGAGCTGAATAAGCATAAATAGCCTGCCTTGGATTGTACAATATCTAACCCTGCCTTTTAAAGGTCATCTGTGTTGCATTGAGTTCTTAAAGTTCAGCAGGAAATAAATGCTCCGAAATGACATTTTTCCAGTCATGTGTCAACTTACAAAAAACCCTGGGCTACTGGAGCACAACATTAATAAGGTGACTGCTTTAATAGCGGTTACTCCTATCCTAATGTGTCTCTTATGTAGTATATTAATTAATGTAACCATTAACCTTGTGATGGAACAAAAAAATATGTTCTTAATTTGTAAGGTTTTTAAGGACTTGTTGAGATAGTTTATATTGTAATTACAGTTTTGATTTGCTCCTTTTTCATTTAGTTGGTTCGTGAAACTGGTTGAATTATAAAACTATTGAAAATATATGTACAGCGCCTTAGGAAGAAGTCTTTTAGTATGTATGTTTAGTTGTTCAGTCATGTTAGACTCTCCATGACATTATGGACCGCAGCACATCTTGTATCTGGTTGTGCTTATCCATAAGGTTTTCTTAGAAAAGATACTGGAGTGGGTTACCAGTTCCTTCTCCAGTGGATCACGTTCTGTCTGACCCCTCTGCTATGACCTGCCCATCTTGAGTGACGCTATATGGTATAGCTCCTAGCTTCTTTTGAAGTACACAAGCCACTTCGCCACGACAAGGTAGTGATCCAGACAGATTCTTTTACTACTATTTATTATAGGAGCTGCATAAAAGAGTGGGCCAGGTGAAGTGCACCTGGCTAGGTCCGTTCTTCCCTTACACTGTAGCATATTTAAGCAGAAAATAAGACTAAAGATAATTTTTAGGGCCAATGTATTTTAAAAAGCTATAAAATCCTTAATTATGCGGCACCAGTCCATACGTTATTGATAATCATGTAACAATTTATATGAATTCTCCTTTTTTTTTTTTTTGCTCAACAGTTTTTCACATCCTAAAGTAAACATCCTCTAACATTTCCCGTAATGTCTTTATTTGGCTATTTCTTATCAGCACTATTTAACAGAAAAGGAAAATCCGGCACTTTCCTGTATGAAAATCCATTTGGCCGGCTGAAGAAATGCATTCTGCTGAAAGAATGGGAGCGAGCGGGGCTGTAAAACGCTCATTTCATGCCGACGCGCGGTAATACTGCCTTGGAAATGAAGTGTGTTTGTGAAAGGTCATTCTAGAGCGAATATAGAAGATGTCATGAAATAGTAATGTCTCACAAAATCACAGTTTTTTTTTTCTTTCTTTATTAAATGAGGATGGTGTTTTTCTCGCCTTGCCCCTCCCCGCCATATACTGCGACTTTCTCATCACACAAACATGATATTTGACCCTCGCTTTTTGTGCTATTAAAATTACCTATTATTCTATGCTTGCAGCGCCTAGATTTTCATGAAGCCACTTGTTTTACAGCTCTCCCATTCCAGCATTTGTATTAAAATTAAAATTTCTATAGTGTTTTCATAGCCAAACACATTATAACGTCTAGGGGCTGAAAAGACAAAATAATACCAGTTCTGTTTGGCAGGACACAAGCTATGAATATTGAATTTTTGGAAATGTGAACCTGATTTTGGACGGCGGTCTGTCATTTTTAGAACCACGCGGAGTCCTAGAGGGGAAAACAAATGGCAAGTGATGGCTTCACTATTTATTTACTTTGCCATACTGAAAGGTCAAGTTAAAAATGTTATTTTTGTCCTACTCGAACAGGTTTTCATTGTACCACTTGATGGAAGTCATTAAGCCTTTTTGAAACTTGTGCGTTCAATTCGGTGTTTAAGACATTTAAAGGGCTTCTGTATTGGTAGTGTATTAGGGTTTTGTTCGTTTTTTGTTTTAAGTGATTAGCAATAAAAACACTACTTGAAGAAATGTGATGGTGTATTTTATTCCTTGGTGGTCCAGTGGTTAGGATTTGGTGCTTTCACCACTGCAACCTGGGATCGATTCCATTCAGGGAATCAAGAGGTCACACTTTCCTGAAGCCATGTAGGGTTGGACCTGGTCAGTAGGTGGATGGGATACACCTAGGAATACCAGAAGCTGTATACTGTGGCCCACTGGAGAAGGAACTGACAACCCACTTCAGTCTCTTTACCATGAACACCAAGTGGATCAGCATGGTATGTTGTGGTCCATGAGGTCACGTAGAGAGATACATGGAGGCAGCTTGGCAAAGTTGAGTATTAAAGTGTGTGTGTGTGTGTGTGTGAGGGAGGGGGGGGGCGGGGGTTAGCATTTAAATTGGGGGAGACGGTAGCAGTTTTATATGTAATGTAAGTAGTTATGGCACATTAACGTTGCTTAACATAATGTCTACACAGGCAGTATGTTATACCAAAAAAAATATAAAATGCTGTTGCTACCGTTTTCCTTTTAAATCTTACATTTGACCTTTAATGTTTTAGGTACTAACTTAATTTTGTGTGAGGTGTCTGTTAAAAGAGAGGTTTCTCTTGGAGGCCTGTAAGACTCCTACCAGCAAATCCTCTCCAGTACACTGGGCGCCAAATTCATGGCAGAGAGAAAATGATGAAGACTGAAATTCAATTTCTTTTTGTATTTTTTTTTTTTTTTTGCGTCCAATTATTATTTTATTTCCAATTCATTATTGAATAAATGAAACCCTATTGTATGGCATTACAGTAGTGCATTAAAATCGTTTTATACATGCTACCTGAATAATATTAGAGAGTCATTGTAATATTCCAAAACATTACACCAGGGGTAGGCTAAGCCACGAAACTGCGCAATAACAGTTGTGCGATTCCTTCCAATGTGCCAGCATGTGAGTAGTGCCTGCGCGATGCAAACTGCGCAGGTGTTACTCGCATGCACTTGCATGGATTAGCGGGGAGGGAGAAATAGACTGAGGGGGCGGAGGGGGAGATGGCGGTAAATGGAGAAAGGGAGGAAGAGAGGACACTTAAGGGCTACACATTACTGACCTCTCATGAATGTAAAATTACAAAAATTGATAAACAATCGTAAACCATCACAAAATCTGATTTTTTCCTAAACCTTTGATTTTCCAGATACCATTACGCAAAAGCCTTTACCAAATCCAACCCAATATATGCTATGAGATTCTGACATAAATCTAAGTTTTTGGATTTACTTGATAAGTTTGTCAAAAATGTCTATTTTATATTTCAAATAAGTTTTAATAATGAAAGCGAGTTACTTTATCTTGCTGCTCCCTTTGTTCATATGTAATTGTGTACCACAAATAGCTCCCACCATTAAAGTAACGATTGACAGGCTCATCGCAATATACAGCCCCTTCTAAGTCATTTGCAAAAATTAAAGGAAAACAAACGAAGCAAAAAATGTATTTTTTGGCTGATTAGGTTTGATTAGAGAAGCCACGCTCATGGATCGGAGACAAAACATTTGATCACTAAAAACACTGAACACCAACATCAGAATGTACTATACTTTTATTACTAGAGTACTTTATTTTTTATTACGGTTTAGCTTTGCCACAACATTTCTGATGAACATAGACAGACTCTATTTAAAAAATGGACAGTATTATATTTATTTGCATGTCCCTGCCCAGGTTCCCAGATTGCAGTGTAATAACTGTGCTACTTGGAATTCTGGCAGGAAACAATTTTAACTTGTTTTCGACTTTCAAATGTGAACACAAATGTACTATTTATATACTGTACTACTGTATGATGGAGGGCTTCTATCGTTCTTTGGCCCATCATAAATTAAATGATTGTTGTGGTAAACTACCTCCTCACAAAATCTACTACATAAGCTAGGAACTGGACCCACACCGATGAGAGGCAGTGCCCTTGTAACAGCTGTACGTGGGTAGGATTCCTGGCTTGTGGATAATCCAACCTTCGAGAGAGAGCTTTGAGTCCAAGTTTTTTTTTTTTTTTAACTTACCTAACCATTGATACCTCCCTTGTGTATATAGAACAAAATAATTGTATTCAACTCATCTGCCTCTTCCTCGTCACTTTTTATCAGTCTACGTACTAAATATTTTAAGGTTCCAGTATTTATTTCCTAAACTTTTCCATTAATAAATATTTTATTTTTATGGTTATTCTAATTCTCCTTTGCAATTAGCTTTTCTATTTTAGCTAATTTAATAGTTGTTTTTTTTTTCAATGTATGTTGTATTCCTTGAACACACATTTGGTAAATCTTTACATGTTGTCCATTTATTTTGTGTATTTGTATTTCCCAGTTCTTTATCCCAGTCTATAAGCTGTGAGCCTTAAAACTTGCCTTTTTAAAATTAACCGTTTTTATTGGCTTCTTCAAACTTCACTTCAAATGAGACTGGGTTATGATCACTATTTCCCAAACGTTCATCCTCTTCAAGATTTAATATTATATCAATATTTTTCGTATTGAGTAGATCCAAGATGGCCGCATTTCTAATAGGCTCTTTTATGACTTAGGACAGATAGTGATCTCTGAGTTTACTCCAAAACGTGCTCCCTTTTTAGGTTGTCGGGATCATTGCGACAAATCGCCTAATATAATCCTCTACCACCAAAACCCATCTATTTCAATCATTCTTTACTCTGTACCACATTTTGCTTTATTTTCTATTACTACATGTTAAGTTCTCAGATGGGTGTGTTTTTAGAGACTACTGAACTTCCCTTTAGTGCTGCTGAGAGCACTGACAGATGTAACTGCCACATTAACACTGTGCAGAAAGACACATAGTAACTGAGGTTCAAAAAAGACTTTAGTCCATCAAGTTCAACCTTTTTAGATCTTCTCTGATCTGCAATATGCAGGTTAATGGTTAATTGATCCAGAGGAAGGCAAACAGAAAAAAACACAAGTGAGCCAATCGTCTCAAATGGGAAAAAAATGAATTCCTTCCTGACCCCAGATACTGGCGATAGGATTCCTCCCTGGATCAATACTTCCTTTCTAATTATCCAGGATATTTTTTATTAAAAAAATATATCCAATCTTTTTACTTCTAATCTCAACGGATGTCCTCTTGTCAGTTGAAAACCTCTTGGCACAAAAAGCTCCCCCGACAAATCTTTATACTGACCCCGGATGTATTTATATAAGGTAATTATATCGCCTTTTTTCTAGAGAAAATAAGTTGTTCTGCCAAACTCAAAATTGGAAATCCCTCTTGGAATATTTGCATTTAAAACATAATAAATTATATTTTTCTTAATTCTAAAGACATTTTGTGTATTTTTAAGTGTAGTTATTCAAGATCATACATTTAAAAAAATCTTTAAGATGTAAATTATCTTTGCAAGCAGAAAACGGTGCTTTTGGAGTAAAAAATAAACAGCTAAATAAGTCAAGGTAGATCTTGGACACCTGTTGTGGTCTTGGGGCCAAATAATCTCTGTCTGTGTGTTTTTCTCTCTCTTCCCCAAAGCTCGCGGCGCCGGTATCTCAAGCTGAGTCCTCATGACAAGCTGGTAACCGTGAGGGTAAAATGTGACTCTTCATTACAGCTCAGATTGAATTAAACTTGAGTGTAATTTTCTTCAAGGTCACAAGCGAGTGTTTTACGCTTTGCCTTCTGTTTATTTGAGAATGCAAATTGAATTTGGTGACTCAAATTGAAGGAATGTTGGAAATATAAAACTCATCAAAGTAGATACAGACAGAGATTACAGGCTCTTCGTGGATGATGCTTTTGCCACCAGACGTACCAGCCTTTCCTCTTGATTACTAATTATCTTTGTCTTTGTTTTTCTCATTTGCAGTTTTAAATCAATATTCTTTGTTTGATGAAAAATGAAATATAAGTTAACAATTCAGCCGAGTGAGATGGCTTGGTGCAGTCCAGCCTTTAAGGTTTATTTCTTTGTGCTTGTATGAGGCCTTGTACTGTTCTCAGTCTGGTTTGTATTGATTAATAATTTTTATACAAGTTTTAATATTTTTGGGTAATCTCTATAGAGTGCGCAAATAGAATCAAAGTTTTTTTTTTATTTTTTTTATTGCTTTTTTTGTTGGGTACTGTTGATATACAGTTAAAGGGACGTGGAAGGTTTCTGGATTTCACTTTGAATATAATACAGTAGACTGTCGGCATTCGAGGGGGTTCCGTTCCCGGGTACCCCGCAAATGCACAAAATCCACCAATAAGTAAAACTCCTCCTCCTCTAGGGCCTAAGCGTCCTTCAGGCGAGTGTGTGGGGTTTAGCGTCCATCAGCGGAGGCCTCTACCATGTAAATGTTAGAGGAAAACCAATCCGCACCTGCGAATATGGAGGGAGTACTGTATACAGATTTATATTTTTATTTTTGTGTACTTTAGTTTATTCAGTCATTTTCGATTCTCAGGGACCGCATCATACCAGGCACATCTTTATGTCCAAGGTCATGCTGATCCACTTGGTTTCAATCGCAGAGATACTGGAATGTGTTGCCAGTACCTTCTCCAGTGGGCCACAGTATACAGCTCCTGGTATTCCTAGGTGATCTCCCATCCAAGTACTGACCCTGCTTGGCATGGTGGTATGACCTCTTGGTTCCCTAAATGGAATTGAACACAGGTTGCAGCAGTGAAAGCACCAAATCCTAACCACTGGACCACCAGTGGACACTTTATTTCCTTAAGAAGTGCTCAACAAGCTCAGTTTTTTCCTGCCTAAAATTGTACAAATAGTTCCTAACTGGGTTACCCCTGTGCAGCTCAAGAAGACCGTATACTATTAGATAAGGGGTTTGTCTCATAGCAACCAATCCGTGGCATCATTCTGCTACTTGAGAGAGGTCACTGACAGTATAATTTGAAATATTGCTATTTACAGTCTATCTACTCTACATGAGCTACAGGTGGCAGACCCAAGCAGGTACAAATGGTATGATTATTGGCAGAAACAGAGCTTTTAAGCACTTGGTAATAACACAAAATACGTTATAAGCATTGCTTTTTTATTGGTATTGAAAAAATGTGCAGTATGACTGATAATATAGCCTTTTTTTATAACTGTAATGGGCTGGAAAATATTTAATGAGACACCTTAAATAGGATAGGATAGTAAAGTACACATTAAAATTAGTATTTGCAAATGGAAGTTATAAAAGTAATAATACCTTCTTACCCTCATGATTGATAAATGTCTTTCTTTTGCATATGTATTCTGAGGTATCAATAGACTATGGCTGTTGATAGATTGTAACCTCAAGCCAAACGCAAAAGGAAGCCTTTAATACAATGAGCCATTAATCAATTATGAGTGTTTAATCGTTACGGATAACAAGGCTCCTCAGTCAAAATGCAATAAATTACATTTTCAGTTCCAAATATTCATACATTTATTGGTACTTGACTATTCTCCCATGATTGATACCTTTATTGTGTCCCTTTTTAGGTGATTCCTACCTTGTGTAAACTTTTGTCAGAGTACAAATCCCTTTGCCTAGATTAGCAATTGGTGGAGATGGATCAAATCAGAATTTCTGACCTCTTTCTTTAATATTTCTACGGTTACTACGGTTACTACATTGCTACTCAAGCTTCTGCATCCTTAAAGGGTCACTGCACTCTCTTAATTAGTACACTTGAAAATGTGCAAAATATTTTTTTAAAAGCAATGCACATTAATTAGGAATAATTACATAGGAAATATAAATATTTTACTGTGGGTTTCTATTTTCTTTTCTTATCTGGACCTGTCTGCTACTTTCTCAGAAAACAACGTGTAAAGTATTGAGTTTTCCATTATTCTATTTAAAACACTTGCAGTTTTAGCGGCCATATTTGTAATCTTCCTGAAAATAAAGTTTTCCTCCTTTTAGTGGAAGTAGCGTCCATTACAGCATAAATGCATATAGATTTTACATATCCTAGACTATGAGATCAGAGTCTCATATTCCTTTTCTATCTATATATTTATTTAAATCTGTTTTCTAATTAACCCTTCAACCAACGCAGTCCTAAACCTATAAGAAACCATGTAACCATTAACGGCAATTTGGATTATAGTACTAAATAAATGTGAAATCAATAAATAAAAATGTGAACGTAAATTATTTTTTTTATGTTCTAAAAAGTTTGCTCATATTAAAAAATAATGTATTGATTATAGATTTAAAAAATAGCAATCAAATTGTGTCCTTCTCTCTCTCCTTCATTATATAATGTACCTACCTTTGAAATATTTGTATCTGTAGAAGATGTAGAAGAGACAAATGTATTTTTAACCTTATTTCCACAAATACATGTGATCATTTTCAAACGAAGTAAGACTCAAACTAAAAATGCCCTTTGAATTATATCTTAAATATTCGTATAAGAAAAACAAAAAGTTAAAGACTCTTGATCCGCGAAGGAACAACATCTTATAGGTTTTCTCTTTAGGGTTTGGTTATTTACTCAGAGAGCAGCCTCCTTTAGCTCACTTGTGCTCTCCACAGGGAGAAATATCCTATATTATATCTAGCCCCGATATGCCAGGCAATTCTACCCTGAAAAGGAGAAACGCAAAGCCCAAACCTGAGTTTCAGCCTTGGTTGACCTCGTCATTGCGGAACAGCTTAACTCCCTAAGGCAAAGTGAGCAAAGAGAAATATCCTGTAGTATATTAGTCTGGTTTTACTTAATAGTGATCCAGCCCCGAACTACCAGGCAATTCTACCCTGAACAGGAGAAACCGTAAACCACAGACGTACGTTTCGCCTTTCATTGGACTTCGTCAGTGAGGTGCAGCTAAACCTCCTAAGGCACAGTGAGCAAGGAGTCCAGGTCTAGAGCCCCCCCCTTACTGCTGCCACGGTGGGTAGTTAGGACATTTTACTATCTAGTGGTCAGTAGGCATTAACAGATTGACGATCTCTGCTCTAAACTAACAAGGTCTAAATAAATTTGAATGGAAGCCCGGGCAGTTTTATATTTCAAACCCCTTGTGAGGATATAATCTTACTGTGCAGTCGTGATCTTAAGAAGATGAGCTGCAAAAAACACCAATATAATTGCACATAAAAAGTAATAAAGTAATAAATTAGAGCCCGTATTATTATTATTATTATTATTATTATTTTTACATTCTAATAGAATATTACCTTATTTCAGCAGTAGTTCATTAAAATAGTATAATTGAACTTGAGGACTACTGTGATGCTCCCTAATAAAATCTCTTCCATGCTGTGATCGCTCCAGTCTTGACCATCTATAGAATATCATTCATACCCAACATACATTTATTGCAGACAGGCCATCGGTAATCAATATAGGCCCCAAAAACATATCACTTGCTTTACTATGTCCTTTGCTCGCCTGGATTTCAAATTTAGTGTTTATACTTTATAGTTAATCATATCTGAAATCTTTTCAGTGGAATGAATGTATGTCCCCCTGAGGCTTGTAAGGAAATGTAGCAAAAGACAGATTATGCATGGCAAGCGTCTTTGTTCGCGCACTATCTAATCAATGCCGTTGCCCCATTATTCTGCCTCCGGCTGTTCGCGCTGATGCTTGTTGGAGAATAGTCTTCATTGGTGCCTGATAAATGACAGCTATCACCAAGATTAAGGCCCAGAGCGCCGGTGGAAATTGTTTAATGTTTTAGATTCCAGTCTTTGATAGAAGTCTGGGAACCGTCAAGCTAAAAAACGATCAGATTTGAAATCCTCTATAAAGACGTTACAACTCCGAACTCAAACCCAGCTCATCATTATCTTGGTTATTAACTGCAAAAACATAAAGATATGCAAATAAAGCAAATTATTTGCAAACCGCATATCTCCAAATGTACTTGTGCATCTGACGGATGGATTGTTTTGAGAGATGACAAGATGCGTAGAACCGTGATATGATAAAATGCTAATTACAGCAAAAATAAAATAAGCATTTGTTTTATAGTTATTTGAAGGAAATAAACCTGTAATTTTAATAGATTAGCATATTTTTTTCTTTCTAAGAATAGAATACAACTGCTGGTGCCGTTTGTCATCTGTGATTTTGCCTCGTCCCAATTTTCACTAATGGATAAAAGATTGTGTTATCTTTATACTGCTTGCATGATCTTAATAAAGAACAACTGTATTTCATGAAAATCTCACATAATTGTAATGTATATGTATATAAAAAATACAACCTTAGCAGCTATATAAACCGTGAACTAAAAAGTACTTCTAGAGAAATTATTTTTAAAGGCATATTTAAGTTTCATGGATTATGAATACTTTTGATAGATGAGAATCAGTAGTGTATGGGAAAAATACCAAAATAAACATTATACTCACCCTAAAGTTTGCTAAATCTATTGAGTTTACCAGCAGTTGTTTTTGCAAATCCCTGCTAAAATTAGCATAACATTCATAATTTGTTTTGGCCAATCACAGGCAGCTAATATATTTCAATCTATGATGGTAGTTTGTGCTGAAAGGCATCTTGGGACGTGTAGTCCCCTGCATAAGGATGATTTAGACACTTATCTGTAGATCTCTGCATTGTGCTGCTGTTGGCTTGAAGGTTAGTAAAGGGTGAAATCTGTATCCAAATAGTTTTCTATTGTAGGTACACTGTGCCTATGGAGGCAGTTCTGGGGGTGTGGAAAACAAATTTTATTTTAAAATAAATCTTTGTGTATAGAATAAATAAATGTCTATTTCTGATATAAGCAGCATGTGTTGGATTAGAAAAAGGTAACAAAAATGGAATTTAAATATATCTTTAAGATTATTTTTGTTAAGTTTATTTGCCACCGAACACTACCGTCTGGTCTGATATGACCACTTGCTGATAGCTTTGAACCTGAAGACCTTTTTTTTCCCCCTACTGAACAGTGATTGAGAGTGGGGGAGAACGAAGATGATTTATTACATTTACTGGACCATTTGGAATTTGACACCTGCCTCATTTCCCTGCACATGGTCAGAATCCAGCAATATGGATCAATAAATAAATGCAAGCTCTGTCAGGCAACATTTGAAATGCAATTCTCACACCCACAACCTTCACTGAAGTATCATGGGTCTAGTTTTATAAAATAATTTAAATCTAGCTGTATGACATTTGTCCTGCATATTTATGGTATTATGTTCAAGTTTTTCAAACACATGTAAAATGTTGTCATCATATAGTGGTCCACTAAGCCACAACAAATAGTGCTTAAACCATTTTAATCCTAAAAGAAAGGCAGTTTTGAAAAATTGTCACAAATTTCCTCTTAAATTGTTTTATAGAAAGATGGAGCAGGGACATCCAACCATTTAGTTATTTTGATTGATGAAAGATATCACAGCTTTTAGAACATATATATGTGCAACTTATTTAATAAGATTGTATAAAAGCAAATAATAAAACAGAATGCAACTTTTAACAATAATATGTATTTAATAAAAACATAATGCAAGGTGTTTGGACACTCAATATACAGATTATCTACCATATAAGGGAGTTGTGGGACTACCTTACCACCAATGATGACGGAGATAGCATGTGGAAACTATTGGCCAATACCTTTAGAAAATGGACAAGGATAAATAGTCTGCACAAAACTTGAGTTAAAATGATACAGCAGAGATTCCAAACATAATGCAATAACCAGGGGTTGGCAAATCACAGTGGTATTTTCTTAATTGTCTGCCTCAAAATTAATTGAATTTGGTATTAAACGCATTTTGACGAGCAAAAATTATTTTGGCACTCATTGCTTTTTCGGTAATAGACGCTCTTACTAAGGCCTGCATGAGCGAATTTGCATTACTCATAATGGGAACTCCTTATCGTTTGGTACTTACCGGTTTCGCCACACGTCTTGCCTTCTGGAACATTTTAATGACGAAGATTTTTAACCTTAATTTTGAGCACAGTCCGTTTGTGAACAATAAGCAGTCGACAAGCTGAGAAACACAACTTCACTTTTACGAATGACGATCATATGTTTTGAAGTTGGAAAGGTCTGAAAATGTTACAGTTTTAGAAGTAAGCAAGGAAAGGGTACAGTTGACTTTCACTGGTGATGTTAACCTAATATCTGGGTAGCATTTTGCTACTGTATTTTTATTAAATGTATAAATAAGTATTTTAGAAATGGTCAGATAAAATTATGGGATTTATTAAAGTTTACAGAAATATGAAAAGTGATTATTCTGATTCCGGAATGTGCTGCCAGTTCCTTCTCCATTGGACTGCAATTTGTCTGATCTCTCTGCTATCACCTGCCCATCTTGGGTGACCCTACATAGTATAGCTCACAGCTAAGCAGCGATTCAGAAGGGGAGAGAAAATTGTTGTTTAGTAGTTCAGTCACGCCCGACTCTCAGTGAAACTACAGACCACAGCACGTCTGGTACATCTCTGTCGCTACCCCTCTGAGATCCATCAAGTTTATGTTCATTGCTTCTGTGAACTCATCTAGCCATCTCCGCCTCTGTCGTCCCCTCCTTCTTGTGCCTTCAATCTTTCCCAGCATCAGAGTCCTCTCTAGGGAATGCTGCTGTCTCATGATATGGTCAAAATATTTGAGCGTTAGTCTCATGATCATACCTTCCAGTGAACAGTTTGTCTTGATTTTCAGTAGTACTAATTTATTGGATCTACTTGCAGTTCAAGGGACTCTCAGTAGTCTTCGACAACACCTCAATTCAAAGGCGTCATTTATACGGTGCTCCGCCGCCTTTATGATCCAGCTCTTACATCCGTTTGTTACTACTGGGAATACCATAGTTCGATCTATGTGGACCTTTGTTGATAGTTTAATATCTTTAAATTTTACTAGCTTATAAAAAATAATTGGCAACATGGAATTCTTAATTGTAAAGTAGAACCGGCAACATGGGTTTCTCCTTGATGAAGAGAACTGTCCAAATGAGGTTACTCTTTCAGGAGAGTTAGCTGAATGATTTTTTCCCATTATAAAGAAGAACTGGCAACACAATGCTTATCATTATAAAGGAGCACTGCTAATATGAGGTTTCTTATTGTTAAGGAGAACTGGCAGCACAGTATTCTTGGACGGAGCTTCCTTGTGCATCCAGCCAGAGTGATGATGTTTGCAAAAGAAGCAATGGATGCAGCCAATTCAGTTCCTTCAGCTCACTTTGCCTTTTCATAACTTGATGGGCTATGTTGTTTTTCCTCTTGTTTTAAACTAATTAAAACAGTGAACAGAAGCAGTGATGGAGCTCATGCAATTAAATTATCTGTTTTCATGGCATGATTTAAAGCCTGAACAGTGAACCTTTCCACCTGAATCTGCAGTTGAAAAGACTCGATTTCACAGCTGGTGATTATAACACTGAACTATAAAGAGTTTGGAATTAAACTGTATCTTAAAATTGCTTTTCAATTTATCAACAGTAACACATTGTTGGTTTTGTTTTGTATTTTTTAATCACTAATGCCCAGAGGAAGAGTCAGAGGTGGCAGTAATGTCACTTAAATATACTATTAACAGGGCAGCGTGATAATTGTGTGTGTTGCCAAATATGTCCTATTTCTGGGCACCATCTGGATTTCTGAATCTGCACTTCAATGTCACATCTCTTCAAGAAGTGGCTAGTTATGTTTTTAAAAGGCTCGCTCCATCTGGTGGTTTTTCAGAGAGAAATTTAAATTGTGTTAATGAATATCTGCAGATCATTTAACAGATTTTAAATATTACAGTTGTTTATAGATATTTTTTTTTTACTATAATGTGGAAAAATGACATTTAGAGTGAGATTGTTTCTTCTCATCTGTTCTGTTAGAGGAATCAGAGGGACAGTGAGCCTTATGGGTGTGTGAACTGCAGCTTATTGTGTTTGTTGTGTTCCTTATCGGATTTACATTAAACCCTATAAGTACAACTAAAGGCATATCTAAGTTTCATGGATTATGAATGCACCTAATAGAGGAGAATCCGTAGTGTATGGAAATATTTTTTTTGCATGAAGAAATACCAAAATAAACATTCACAAACTCACCCTGATGTTTGCTAAATCTCTTGAGTTTGCAAGCTGCAGCTTTTGTTGGTTAAAACCCCTGAAAATCCCTGTTTAAAATTAAAATAAACTTCATAATTTGTTTTGGCCAATCACAGGCAGCTAATACTTTTTAATACAATGTAACAATCAGTGATGGCAGTTTGTACAGGAAGCAATCATGGGATGTGTAGTCTGCCTGTAGAATGAAGTAGGAGGAGTCAGACATTTATCTGTAGATCTCTGCATTGAGCTGCTGCTGGCTTGAAGGTTTGTAAAGGGTTAAAATCCGTATTGGAATGCAGTGTTTCTATTCCCCCTAAAAAAAAAAAAAACGTGTTTGCTGCACCTTTCTTACCAGCTAGTTGCGTGTCTGTTGTTTTTAGTGTTAATTTCTTGAATTCGTGTAATATATATTCTATTCGTAAAACATCTTTAGTAATGCCCAAAACATGCTCTTCTAATTGCACGGCAGAATAATGAACTTCAGTGGCCCTTTAAGAAATGCCAGTAAGAGAGAACAAGAGAAATGTTTATAAAAATAAAATAATTAATAGAGAAAGCAAGAGAAAATTAAATAAAATAATAACTGTTTTTGTCACTGTAATGTGGGCCTTTTACTAGCCATGCCTATGGAGCTAAATATCTCAAGACTCACATGAGATATTTAGGAGGCTGAAACATTTACCGGAGGTTAGCTGATGTGCTTTCACCACTGCAACCTGGGTCTGATTCCAGTCAGGGAACCAAGAGGTCACCCCACCCAGACGCCTGGTCAGTACTTGGATGGGAGACCACCTTGAGATACCAGGAGCTGTATGCTGTGGCCCACTGGAGAAGGAACTGGCAACCCAGTCCTGTATCTCTGCCATGAATATAAATCAGATCAGCATGGTGGGTTACAGTCCATGAGGTCATGGAGAGTCAGACATGACTGAACACAGCACACAGCTGAGAAACACTGTGTGGTTAAAGTTATTTATCTTTCTATGAATAACTAAACCTGATAATTGGTAAAATGATTTTATAAATCCTATAAAAACCAAACATTTTTATATGTATTTTTTTCCCTTTGTTTTGTTCCATTTTCAACTCCGTTCTGATTCTTTTCTTTGCTTTCTCAATAGTGTGATTAAACTAATGAATTTTCCATACATCCTGTTGAAAGCATTGTCAATTCGTATTGCTACATGGCTATTGTGCAGATTGAATCTTCCTTTGCATCAAAAGTCTCTTTTTCCCAGACACTGGTCAGCAGAAACCCTTTGCAAATAAATACCCCCCCCCCCCCTTATAAAAATTGTGAGAAATGAGCACAGTTTTAAGCTGTGATAACGTGCCGCTAGCAGTAATCACTTCACAAGGTTTTTTTGGCATTTGCGCCGGATCTGGGACCTGTAATGTTCATATTAACTAAGATCTGACTCCACATTCTGATCTGTGGCCTAATAGTTATTATTTCCAGCATGAAATCTATAGTTTCATATCTAATGAGCATTTTGCTTTCTTTTAGTGCACAGAAGTTGGAAATCAATCAGCAGCATTTGAAGGAAAAGCTTCTTAAAGTGGAGAGCAACTTTTTAGAAGAAAAGAAGAAACGAGAGCAGCAGGAAGCTTTGGTGAAACGTCTGCAGAAACGGGTCCTGTTACTCAGCAAGGTAAGGAGACCAATCCAGTTACACGGTTTGTGTCAGCCATTATCTCCAGAAATAACCTTGTACTGTCTTGACGTGCGGGTTTTCATAGCGTTCTAATTCAATTAGTAGTGGTGTTTTATATATATATATATATATATATATATATATATATATATATATATATATATATATATATATATATATATATAAAATAGTAAATAAATACTACATCTGTGTTGACATTTGAACCTGTTTCCAGCTCAGAATTTCGAGAAAAACAGTTATTACACTGCATTCTGGGAAGCTGAGCTGGGACTTGCAAATGTGCCCACAAATGCCTCGCTCTTCAATCCATAGCCATTATCAAACATGGCTACCTTTTAAGCTTATGCATGCTGTATTACACAGCTTTAATGCAAAGCCAAGGCTGGAATAAACACAGGCTGAGTATCCAATCCATGTACAGCTGTTTCAAGCTTACTGGCTATCATCAGCATGGAGCGGGATCTCAGCCTGTGTTGTGGAAATTATGAGTAGGTAGTTCACCACAACAATCATTTATAATATGGTGGGCAAAAGAGCGATAGAAGCCTCCACCGTACAGTAGTACAGTAAATAAATAGTACATCTCTGTTGACATTTGAATGTCTAAAGCAAGTTAAAAAAAACCTGTTTCCAGCTCAGAATTCTGAGAAAAACAGTTATTACACTGCATTCTGGGAAGCTGAGCTGGGACTTATATATTTCATTATATTATATTATATTATACATATATATATTTTAATTTTTCAGTGTATTAAATTAAGTTGTGCTAAAGTTGGAGCCCTATTTTTGTTTTTAGATGAACGGATTTTATGGGTGGGAGGGGATCTTGCATGTAAGGAGGGTTTTTAGCTGCCTCCATTAAAATTTGGCAAAACTAAGGGCCAATAATTCATAGTACTAATTGGACTCTCATCATTTCTACCTATTATTTTTTTGTGAATGACCACTTGAGAACAATTAAGTCTTCCGGGACCACTTAAAGATATTTCTGTTTGTTGCATAACTGCTAGAATTTTTCCAGTTATCACTTAAATCAGTGTGATCACAGAGGTCTGAAGAAGTATTTAATTATTCTTATTTATACTAATTAGGCCTGCTCTTCCTGATGATCTTCCTCTAGTGTTAGAGTTTATCACTGTCACGATTCTGAGACGAGGGGTCCATGTGCACCCCAAGACTCTCCTGCTTTAGCTCACATGAACAATCTCCAGGTTGGGAGATTTGTGTTCATCTCAGCACTCGGCATGCCAATTCAGATCGTAACCTCATTCACGGAGAAGCAGGAAAATCAGATCCCTTTAGTTAGGATTTCAAATCGTACATGACATAAACATGCACCCTGAATTAGTGCATCAGACAGACTGATTCTCCTTACACAGATTTTTTAAAACAGCACAAAAGGATCCATCCACATGGCCCTCTTCATAATTTCCCTCCCTGTATAAGGGTTACTGTGATCTTCTCACCCTGTTAATAGGCTATCAACCCCCTCATCTCCAGATAAGGACCTGGAAGGGTTCATCTTGTTAGGTCTCTTCAGATGTTATGGCTGTACTTTGATCACGCATGAGTGGCTAGTGAGTGGCTAGTGAGGGGGTAGAGTAACATCTGGGAACTGCATTCCTGGACCAAATATATGAGAATATCAAATGGTATTGGAACTCCAACATTCATTATTGTGGCCCACATTATATACGTTATACATAAAAAAAATAGTCGCAGTCCTTAAATGTAGTTAAATGCATGTCCATTCTGATAGCCTGCAGAGAGGTGTGACTGTTCGGCCTTGGGCCATAAAGGGTCCTTGCTTGTGGGGTCCAGGGGAGCCCCTTTCTGGACCCCCAAAGTCAGTCATCACAATCACCTTGGATACATTTAGTAACAGAGGTAGGACCTTTTCAGATAATTTGTTTGAAAATACATAACTTTAAAGGACTTTATCTAAAATTCCCCGTTAATTTTTTGTTGTAACAGCCAATTTTTATTTTATCGATTTCTATGCCTACTTTTTAGTTTCTGCAAAGACTGTAAACTGTATCTCATTAAAGGGACACACAATTATACAAAAAATCTTTAAGAAATGTCTTAAAAGGCCAAAGTAGTGACACATTTGCAGTTTGTTCTTTGAAGAACTAGACTTGATCATGAGCAAAGTATGCCAGGAGACTAAAACTAAACAATATAACTTAAAATATATTAAATATTATATGCAATTATGTTAGTGTGAGCCACCATTTTTTTTTCTAAGAGCATATCAAATGAGCATATCATAAACATGGCTCTAGAGCATGCCTTTTTATTGATGACACCGTCCAATTTAATGAATAGAATCTCTTAATATGTAAAAGTTAATTATTTTCTGTTAGGAATGCACTTCACTATTCTCAAGGAAATAAGTGAAACCTGCTTCCAGCTCAGAATTCCGAGAAAAACAGTTATTACACTGCATTCTGGGAAGCTGAGCTGGGACATGCAAATGTGCCCACAAATGCCTCGCTCTTCAATCCGTAGCCATTATCAAACGTGGATTTCTTTAAGCTTATGCCTGCTGTATTACACCGCTTTAATGCAAAGCCAAGGCTGGATTTTACAAGTTACTTGTTTTTGTTACTTTTTCAAACTTAAAAATCCTTTTATAGCATAACTTTTTTTTTTTTGTGTGTGATAGAAATATATAAACCATCTAGGTGCTAGTGTGTAGAAATAAACATTGAAATGGCTAGTTATACAACACCGTGGTATCATATCAGGGCTTAGAAAGAAGTGGAGAGGAAAATAATTGAAATGTTGCTGATTTACATCATCTCCCGCCGTCTTTTATATCAAATTGAACCAATATCACATAATAAAAAAAAATATAAAAAAAAAGTTTCTCATCGGAGGAAGACATAACCTAGAGCGGAGGTTAATTATGTAATCAGAGAGTGCTTTTATTGAGTGTAGAAATGAGAGGGTTACAGTGTGTCCCCGGCTCCTTGCTGGTTAATCTATTGCACCTCACTGGGAATGAGAATCTTAAAATTCCGTCTTGATTGAAGTTGTCAAAGGGAGAGTCGTCCCTGCTGTGTCTGTGATACCGTGTGTGTGTGCTAATGCTCTGATAAGGAACGCACTGCGTCTCTCTTGAATAAATCGTATCCTTCTGGAATGTACATACTGTATGGGGGTTCCCTGGTGGTCCAGTGGTTAGCATTTGTCGCTTTCACTTAAGTGACCTGGTTTTGATTCCAATCAGGGAACCAAGAGGTCACACCACCCTGAATCCAAGCAGGGTTGGGTTTGGTCAGTACTTTGATGGGAGACCACCTAGGAATACCAGGAGCTGTATGTTGTGGCCCACTGGAGAAGGAACTGGCAACCCACTTCAGTACATCTGCCATGGATACCAAGTGGATCAGCATGTTGTTGTGTTACGGTCCATGAGGTCACAGAGTGTTGGACACAACTGAACGACACACACATTCATTTCTTACAGTCATTAGAAATACATCTACAACACACACCATGAAACAATATAACGGCTATATTCAATAAAGTGTGGGGACTTTCCGTCTCCTATGTTATTCAATGAAGCATGTTAGTCAGGTAATTTCCTAGCAGAAAGAGCTTGATATTGTAGTATATATGTATTTATATGCATAATCCTATCCTATGCTTTGCGTAAAGCTGTGTATATGCTTAAAAGAAGCCATGTATAAAAAAATTGGGGGGGGGGATGCATTGTAGTCTCATTTGCATGTCCCTACCCAGTCTCCCAGAGTGCATTAATGTGACTTTATTTCTGGGAAACTTCAGCAAGAAATATGTATTTTTCTTTTTAGACTATCAAATGGGCTTACAAATGTAATGTAATATATATATATATATATATATATATATATATATATATACTTATTTATTTTTTTATGTGTATATGACCGCAGTACGCCTGGACTGTGATTTGTCTGACCTCTCTGCTGTATTGAGGTACACAAGCTCCTTCACCACAACAAGGTAACAATTTGAAATCTTTAAATGCATGCGGAAGCTTTCTGGGTTTCACTAGGAATATAATGCTCTTATCTATTTCTCTATCTTTGTGCACTTTAAGTTTTTTCTACCTAAAAACTTACAAATATGTGACTAGTGTCCTTTGCCGCTCATGAACACAGTGTGCTTCTAAGAACAGTTTTCAGTGTCTCGTAGTAACCTATTAGTGGCAACTTTCTGCAACATGAGCGAGAGATCATGGACTGGCTAATTTGAAACACTGCGCTTCACAGTCTGTGTATTTATGAGTTGCAGGAGGTACAAACAGGTGCAAGAAGTATGATTTTAGACAGAGAAATAACAGAGCATATAATCACTTCTTAATAAGATAAAGTACATAGAAGTAAATCGATACATAGCTATATTATATTCTTAGTGAAATGCAGAAACCTTCCATGTCCCTTTAAATCTGACTAAGGCCATTAATGAAACAGTCATGATTAATCGGGACACAAAAAATCATGCAGTTAGTTTTTATTTAAAAAAATAATTGTTGATGCCTCTGCAAGACAGTAGAGGGATCCATGATACATTGGTGGAAGTTGTGTGTGTTTACATGTCTGGGAGCTTTGGTTGCATTGAATGATTCAAGGTGCCTGAACTTTGAAGGAGAAGGGGTGTCAATTTCAATCTTACCCAAGTATGAAACAAAGGACTTCTGCCTGTTCCCTGCTTCGTCACCCCTCTCTCAATTGATAACTCCAAACAATCCCCCTCCCATCATCCAGCACTCAGGATATGATGTTACAAACAAAAAAACGTTTGTCTTATTTATTAAATATTTTATTTATCAATTATGTTATGGCCATGGCTTAACTATTGAATATTATATGCAATTATGCTATAGTGGGAGACACCATTTTTGTTTTTTGCAGAATTGCATTTACAGGTGGGAGGGATATTCAGGAAAGCTTTGAAAAGCATCCGTTATTATTTAGTTGATTTTTTATTATACCATAAATATTGTTAGATTGGTAAATAATTAACCATCAAGTGTCTTTTATTTTTATTTGCTGACATATTTAAAGAACCACTATGGACATTTTTTTTCTATATGTCTTTTTAAAGTACTGAGCTTGATCATGGTCAACTTTTACATATTTCTCTTTTTTTATATACAACTAGCTACTTGCCCATCAAAAATGACGGCAATAAAATTTTAATCCTGGCAATGCTGTTTGCCACATAATGCAAGTCTATGCCCCCTCTGAGCACCTTTGGTGCTCATCGTGCGCCCCAGGCTGAGCTCCTTCGGCGCGCACATTGCGCGCCTCTCCCTCTGTGTAGTTTACAAGCCTCACAATGAGCGCCTTAGGCACTCCACAAGAGCCCTGCAATGAGCGCTCATTGCAGACATCATACAACCCTCCTCTTTCGTGCTTTCAGCGCTCATTGCAAACCTCTCCAAACTCTCTGACCCCTGTGTCTTTATCCCCCTCTCTCCCTCCCCCTCCTTTCCCTGTCCTGTGTGTTTTGTTGCTGTATGCTGTGGCCCACTGGACAAGTAGCTGGCAACACACTCTAGTATCTGCCATGAAAAACAAGTACATCATTATGGTGTGTTTTGCGGACCATGAGGTCACGGAGAGTCATTATACAAACACACATTCTTTGCTGTAGGCCTTCATTTTATTAGCCTGCTTTTTGCAGCTTCTGTCTCAACGCTGTATGACTTTGTAAACTAATAGACATTACATTAAACCTATTGATTACACTAGCAAATTTAATCTGACACATTCCCATTCTGCAGCTATTAACTTCTTTTGTATTCACAGTTTGCTCCAAACTCAGGAAGTAGATCACTGTAAGCTAAAATGGTAGAATCCACTACAGGATAATTGCATGTAAAAGTAATAAATTAGAGCCTGTATTATTTGTTTTACTTTTAAAAACATGATTTTAGTTTAGCCGTTCAAAAGAATATGTTTTATATTTATGACTACACTGATCCTTTAATGATTTATAACAGCAGTATTTAATAATAAATTCACATATTGATGGATTAGACTCAACCTTCATTTGAGTTGTCTCCATCCTGATACGGTTATCAAAGGGGAGTATCTACCTATCTATCTACCTATCTATCTACCTATCTATCTACCTATCTATCTATCTATCTATCTATCTATCTATCTATCTATCTATCTATCTATCTATCTATCTATCTATCTATCTCTACCTACCTACCTATCTTATTTTGTGCAGCTATATTGTTCAGCTTGTTTATTACATGCTCAGATTTTCTTTATTCATCTCATACTGTTGCTAAACCATTTTTCGCTATTGAGGTTTATTTGATGCCTGTGAAAATGTCATAATTCCCCACTGTGTGTCTAACTGGCTGTTAATAAAATCATTGCAGTTTTATTATGCTTTCTTAATTGTAGCTCAGCAAATGGGATCTTACTGAAGAAGCAGAAGTAAATGCGTCTAAACTGATTATTTGTGAATGCGCGCATTTGTTTCCTATATTATTATGCTATATGGTTGTCTTGTATATGGCCCGGGGTCACAACTGACCTTCTGATGGTTTTTATGCGCACACCTTTCCTGCACCACTCTGTGAAACTGAAGAATACTCTGTTTGCTTATATCAGAGATATATTTTGTAAACTGATATGTTGCTTGCACACACTAAAATTCACTCTCTCTCCCACTGTCTCTGTGTCTCCTTTCTTTCTTTCTTTCTTTCTCCCTCCCTCCCCACTCTCATACTGATGAGAAGCATCAACCAGTGGGTTTCTGGCTTGTGCATAATCCAATCCTAAGCTTTGCTTAAAGCTGTGTTATGCAATGAGCATATGCTTCAAAGGAGCCATGTATAAAATGGTAATTTGGATTCTTAGAGTAATGTACTTTGCACCCCATCTGCATGTCCCCACCCAGTCCCAGTACAATGAATGCAGTACAATGCAAAGGTGGAGTGGAAAAAGCGCACAATCCCTTCAGTAGTCCCAATGTAATGGGATAATGTTTGGTCTGAAGCTCTCAGTGTTGTTCTCTCTTATGTAGAAATGTTATTTATAAATACACTGTACTGATGGCGGACAGATAGATAGATGCTATGTATCTATCAATTGGCTGGTTGCCATTCAGATCTGTTCTCACAGTGCAAAGATCCCGGTGGCAATGAGGTAGACTAGTACTGTGGATATGGCCACCTGTTGAAGTTTGCGGTGTTGCTGTAATGATAGTGTCTAAGCAGCCATGGATCCTTCAAACGCACCCCAAATCAATGAGATGGAAACCAGGGTTGATGAACAGGTTTTATTCATACAATGCCGCAGATAAAATATACACAGTAGTCCGTCTTTGGTGTATGTCACATACAACAGATAAAACAAAGAAAAAATAAAAAGTAAAAACAAACTCTAAAAGATTTAAAACCTATACAAACTTGCTAGGTTGGTGCACAAAAATGATGTCTCCACTTTCTTTGAGGTTTTGGAGATGATATTTATGTGTAAATACACCTCATCATACGCATTTCACCGTTTTTGCTGATAATGAAATAAATGTTGGTAGTACCCTGAAGACTGCCTTGTTCTCCTGGGTGTTCCCTTGACGGTAACATCAACAGGTGGCAAATCTGCCACTTTAATGCTTCGCTCATTGCGAGCCTCTCCCCACCTCTACTTTACGTGACTTGCTTATTGTAGGCGTCGTCCAACCTGCAACTTTCGGGCCTTGCAAAGAGGGCCTTTGGCGCTCATCGCGAGCCCAGTGATTGGCACATTAGGCACTCTCCACTCTCTCACCCCTGTGTCTCTTTCCCCCCTCTCCGTCCCGCTGTCTCTTTGCCCCTGCCATGCAAAAAATTTTTTTCCCCCTTACCTTCATCCTCTGTGTCTCTTTTCCCCCCACTCCCTCCCCTGTGTGTCATTCCACCCTTTCCTCCCTCTCTCTGCTGTGTGCTGTACGTGTCCGAAACCATTTTCGGGCTTGGGAAATTGATCAATTTCCCCAAGCCCAAAATGGTCTAACGCTTTGCGGCCTTGACAAAAAAATTACGTCTCTACGGCCACCATTTTTTGCTTGATTAGCCGTTTTCAGGCCTCCAAAAAATGCCAATTGAAGAACAAATTAGCTTTCAACCTCAGTTACAGGCTCCCTGCCTGTTCCCCTGTGCTGTGTGTGAGGTTGTCCGTTAATTTTGTAATCAATTGGCGTTTTTGGGGGCCCCGGAACAACTTCCGAGTTACGGACTTGAAAAAAAATGGTGGCCGTAACTTTTTCAAAGTCTTGCCTTTTTAAAGTATGGCACCCATCTCTGGCCTCGCAATGAGCGCCTTTGGTGCTCATTGCGAGCCTTTTTCTAAGTTGGGCCTCGTGATCAGCGCCTATTATGCTCATTGCGCAGCCCGCATCTTTTAATATTGCGTGACAAACACTCTCAAATACCACCACGATTATATGTGATTTATTTATATATATATATATATATATATATATATATATATATTTGCTTTTCTATCTAAATGATTGTTTCTAAATATTTGCAGAAGCTTTACGCTTGTAGTATTTTTTGGCTTTATATACATAATTTCTGTGTTATGTTCAGTGCCCTGTGACACTTTAAAATGTAAATGGCAACCAATCTGCTATGTATTTCCTCTTCTGCCGTGTCGATCCTCTCACTGTTACCTTCAATTACCGAACCACCTGTGTAGGGAAGGTGATCAGAAAGACCATTTGCTTCTTTTACTCAGAGATTTAACGATTTTTTTTTGGGGGGGGGGGGGGGGGGGTCTCAAGGTGGTGAATTAGGTGAGTATTGATTAAAGTTGCCTGATTGTTTCAAACGATTGTGTTGCTAAGGTGTCTTTGAAACAATCAATACTAATCATATAAGTGACTCTCTGTGTCCTGCAACCACAGACCGCTACTAAAGAAGCAGCTCTGTGATTACATTGTTTTGTGAATGTCACGCAGGCAGGTCTCGTGTTCATGCGACTAGGAACATAACTGTTGCTGGGTTCATTTTCTTAAATGTATACTTCATCACTCGAAAATATCTAATGCAAGCTGATTTAGTGTGCTGTTCATGGTTAAACCTGATAAGACAGCCCACTTATATATTTTCAAATGTCCAATCATAAACAGCGACTCACTCGTGTTGCATCACCTGTGGCTTGACGCTGCATACCCATAAGAAAATAAAGAAGTGGCTAGTTATATAGAAGTTTCATGGATTATGAGTGCATCTAATAAAGAAGAATCAGTAGTGTATGAAAATATGTTTTTGCAATAAACAAATGAACATTAATAAACTTATCCTAAAGTTTGCAAAATTCTTCAGTTTTCTGGCAGTTGATTTTGAGATGCAATGCCACTGAAAATCCATGCTAAATTAGCATAAAAATCATAATTTGTTGTGGCCAATCAGAGGCAGTTACAACATTGTTGCAATGTCTGGAGATTAAGTCTCTGCAGCAAAGCATCATGGGATGCATAGTCTCTTTTTCCCCCCACCACAAGGAAGTAGCTTAGGCAGTGGTGCTATGGATCTCTGCACTGTGCTGCTGCTGTGTTTGAGGTAATTATAGGGTTACAAAAACATACTTGAATGCAGTGTTTCGATTGCTTACTACCAGATGCCTATGTAAGCAGCTCTGGGGATGTGGAAACCATTTTTTTTTAAAAATTAAATTAATGTTCATGTGTATAGTATCAATGTAATGTGTGTTTCTAATATAAACAGTATGTGTTAGATTAGAAAAGGTTAAAAACAGGGAGATTTTCTTTATAGAGATGGCAGCTTTCCAAAATATATACAATATATTATATGTGGATGTATAAAAATAAATAGAAACGCACTTTCTTAAAAATTTTGTAAAATATATATATATTTTTTTTTCTTGGCTCTTGTTTTTATTTTATTTACATTTTTCCCGAAAGCTTCTGTATATTATGTGCGTTTCATGACTTCCTTCCCCTCATTATCACTTTGTACACTATAATTAAAGCGTAGAAGAGATCTCTGGCTAATGATATACAGATTTGTTGAGACCTTTCTCAATTTCATACGGAAATGGGGAAGATCTCATTTTAATGACATTCTAGGTTTTCAAGCTATATTGTACATATATTTAACAAAGGCTATTATTTAGATTTGTGTTTTTCTTTATTTGTGGAAGCATTGAGAATCCTCACACTTGTAATATTGGTTTTCTCTTCCTGACAGATTGAATCATAGGTTTACAAAAGCAATTTTTACAGTAATAAGAAACTCGAATCAGTTTACATCACAACTGACCTTGGAGTTAATAGTCTATGTCAACTTTCAACAAGTTTGGAATTAGAGTACCTTTCTGTGATTTCTTAATTTACTTTTTTTTTTGCATTAGAAAATTGCATGGGTAAATTGAGAATGAATGGGCTTTATTGGTAACCCTTAAGAAAACAGTGCTGTAATGCAATTGTCTCTTAATGGAAATATATTGCTCTTATAATAATGTCCAAGTTATTTTTGGAAATTAATATTACCTTATAAAATGTTTAAAATGATGACCAGTAATGGGCAAAGGTAGCATGTTTTCTTACTTTTTGATTGTTATCTAAGCTATAAGTATTAAAACATTTTTATAAAATATCCAACTTTTTAACAGACTCCTCTTAGGGGGCTTCCATATTGGATCTCTAGAGCACGGAAAGTAGTTGTGCCATTCCCTGTCCTTATTGCCACAAAACCTCATAATGTTTTTGGGGAGGTCCCAACCCCCCACCCCTCCAGGTCCCCCATTCTGATCTCCTACCCCATACCTCCCCAGGTCCCCATTCTGCCCCCCCCCCCCCCCAGCTGCCCTATTCACATCTCCTACCCTCCCAGGTGCCCCATTCACATCTACTGCCCCATTCAGATCTCCTAGATCCCCCCCCCAAGGTCCCCCCATCTGTATAATACTCTTTCTATGTCATTGTGTGTGTGTGTATGTGTGTATATATATGTATGTGTGTATATATATGTATGTGTGTGTATATGTATATATATATATATATATATATATATATATATAAATATATATATATATGTGCTGCTAACTGCAGTAATCCACCTTAACACAAACGAAGGCTGTGACAGAATTCCTCATTCCCTACAGTGCGCTCACACGTTGAGCTACCCATCGGCCCTCGTCGACGAACCCCCCTGATCGCGTCGGCCCTCGTCGACGAACCCCCCTGATCGCGTCGGCCCTCGTCGACGAACCCCCCTGATCGCGTCGGCCCTCGTCGACGAACCCCCCTGATCGCGCCGGCCCTCGTCGACGAACCCCCCTGATCGCGCCGGCCCTCGTCGACGAACCCCCCTGATCGCGCCGGCCCTCGTCGACGAACCCCCCTGATCGCGCCGGCCCTCGTCGACGAACCCCCCTGATCGCGCCGGCCCTCGTCGCTGAACCCCCCTGATCGCGCCGGCCCTCGTCGACGAACCCCCCTGATCGCGCCGGCCCTCGTCGACGAACCCCCCTGATCGCGCCGGCCCTCGTCGACGAACCCCCCTGATCGCGCCGGCCCTCGTCGACGAACCCCCCTGATCGCGCCGGCCCTCGTCGACGAACCCCCCTGATCGCGCCGGCCCTCGTCGACGAACCCCCCTGATCGCGCCGGCCCTCGTCGACGAACCCCCCTGATCGCGCCGGCCCTCGTCGACGAACCCCCCTGATCGCGCCGGCCCTCGTCGACGAACCCCCCTGATCGCGCCGGCCCTCGTCGACGAACCCCCCTGATCGCGCCGGCCCTCGTCGACGAACCCCCCTGATCGCGCCGGCCCTCGTCGACGAACCCCCCTGATCGCGCCGGCCCTCGTCGACGAACCCCCCTGATCGCGCCGGCCCTCGTCGACGAACCCCCCTGATCGCGCCGGCCCTCGTCGACGAACCTCCCTGATCGCGCCGGCCCTCGTCGACGAACCCCCCTGATCGCGCCGGCCCTCGTCGACGAACCCCCCTGATCGCGCCGGCCCTCGTCGACGAACCCCCCTGATCGCGCCGGCCCTCGTCGACGAACCCCCCTGATCGCGCCGGCCCTCGTCGACGAACCCCCCTGATCGCGCCGGCCCTCGTCGACGAACCCCCCTGATCGCGCCGGCCCTCGTCGACGAACCCCCCTGATCGCGCCGGCCCTCGTCGACGAACCCCCCTGATCGCGCCGGCCCTCGTCGACGAACCCCCCTGATCGCGCCGGCCCTCGTCGACGAACCCCCCTGATCGCGCCGGCCCTCGTCGACGAACCCCCCTGATCGCGCCGGCCCTCGTCGACGAACCCCCCTGATCGCGCCGGCCCTCGTCGACGAACCCCCCTGATCGCGCCGGCCCTCGTCGACGAACCCCCCTGATCGCGCCGGCCCTCCTAGTTAGACACATGCATATACTCATAAGAGACCCCCCTAGAATATCTACAAGCCCTGGTGTTTCAGAAGTGTTCTCACACTCCAGAGACCTTCAGTGGCATTAACACATTATTTTTTTCAAGTTAAAATTTAGCCTTATGATTTTTACCTGAAGCACTACCAATTGTTTTAATAACTTTTAACTTGCCTATTTTTGCATTCAAAATACTTCAAGGCTAAGTAGATCCAATCCCTATCGCTAATTATGCACTTATGCAATACTTTTTATTTTTATTTTAATAGTGTTTTTAAATCATATTTTTACGTTATCACCTGCCATTTTCCCTTTAACTTCTCCTTCAGGGTTGAAATGTCACTAATGTGACTACTCCAGTGTCAAGGTGACTAAAAAGCAAACCAAATGCATTACTCACAAACATTTCAGTCTTTGAAAACAGATTAAAAATCAGTATTAGTCTGTTCAAAGTACTCCCTGGTGTCACAGTTTTATTTATAAGGGGCAGATCCTGGTGTAACAAGTTCTGAGTTTTGAATAGGCTGTTACACATCAGTGGCACCGAGACACAATGGAACAGGTTAGTTACTTTGAATATAGATTTGACAAGCAAGTACAAGGCTCAGTCTCCAGCAATCAAGGTGTAACACACACGGCAGGAGACCTTCACCCTCGAGCATGAATGTGAAGAATTAAACTAACATCGCTAGCACCCCGTGCTATTCTGTAAGAAAATGTTTTAATTTAGTAAACACGCATCTCCAGAGAGCCTACACAGGCCAAGGAAAAAAGAGAAGGATTATGTCTGATGGCAACATTTCAATAAGAAACACAAATACACTGTACAGGTTACAGAGCAAACTGAGTGAAGGTGAGCACAGGAAATCATTTAAATTGTTCTGTATATGTTTTAACTTGGCACCAAGAATTTTTGAGGTTTTGTAAGACACAAAGGGGTTCCCTGCTGGGCCAGTGGCTAGGATTTGGTGCTTTCATTTCGACTCCAGTCAGGGAACCAAGAGTTCACACCACTCTGAAGCCATGCAGGGTTGGGCCTTGTCAGTACTTTGATGGGAGACCACTTAAGAATACCAGGAGCTGTATGCTGTGGCCCACTGGGGAAGGAGCTGGCAACCCACTCCAGTATTTTTGCCATGAATACCAAGTGGATTATCATGGTGTGTTGCTGTCCATGCGGTCACTGAGAATCACACGACTGAACGATGCAAACACAAGACACAAAGAATGCCCCCACCTTGATTGGATCTTGGTATATAGAAGATTTTCAAACTGACAATATAAGCAGCTTTGTAAGCTTGACATTGTTGTTTAGTCGTTCAGTCTTGCCTGACTCTCTGTGACTCTCTATGGTACTCATCACACCAGGCTCATCTTCTGTCTGGTGTGCCTATCCATAAGGTCTTCTTGGCAAAGATACTGGAGTGGGTTGCCAATTCCTTCTCCAATGGATTGTGTTTTGTCCTACCTCTCTGCTATGACCTGCCCATCTTCAGTGGCCCTACATGGTATAGTTCACAGCTTCATTGAAGTACACAAGCCTCTTCACCACAATAAGGCAGCGATCCACAGAGGAAAATATTTACACAATCACTTTAATGCACTAATACTATGAACTAGATGTTTTAATTGGGCATTGATCGTTTTCACAGATTTAAAAAAACAACAAAACAATATTCAACATTAAACTTTCTTTCAAATGTAAGACTCAACTGCTCCTGGTATCCACGTATCACTAGGTGGCTTTGTCTGGCAGGCAGCTGCTAAATTTTTAGACACAAAGTGGACTAACACAGTGATCTCCATAGTCTAGAGAATTATATTAAAGGGACCTTGAAATCACTTTTTTGTTGTTGTCTCTGAAAGACGATATTTAGTAATGTACCACAATGATCTCAAAGCAGGAAAAAAATATTCGATGTTTGCAATATAGGTGCTTGCCCATGTTAGCCAATTAGAAATAATTTAGCTTTATGGGTAATAATTGTCTACCAACGAAACGTACACTGCTCTGTGCACTTCTTGATTGTTTACATGAAGTTTAAACAGGTTTTACTTAAAAGGGCATGGAATGAATGTATTGCTTTATTGCATCAGATCGACTGTGGGTAGTGATGTGTCACAGTATGCGTTATATTTTCAAATAAAAGTTTCAGAGCACGAAAACCTATTCAGAACAGGAGCTTGACCTCTGCCAACCAATATCTACACACTGAAGTATGCTGTCTGCATTTCTTGTTAGTTTCAATGACCCTTTAGATTGTTCGTTTGCCAGTTGTTTTTTTTATCTTGTAAGGTGCTTTGTGAAGAAGCACCATGTCCAGGGCCCGTTCAATCTTTTCGAGCCCCTAGGCAATGAAGGGCAGGAGCCCCTGCGAGTGAGTACGCAAGGTATGCATGGACCCATTTTCCCTTTTCTGTGCCGTGTAAGTTACTTTGCCTGTTGTTAGTCTGTTGTTATTCCCTTGTTCTAGGTGGTTACCCTTAGTAGCCCGACAATAAACCACAGCATTTCATTGTTTTAAGCCTTTTTATTTTTTAAGTAGTGGAGCCCATCACATGGAAGCTCCCCTAATGGGTAATCCGGCCATGACTATGTCCTTTTGATCTTTAGTTCAAAGACTGGGCACTCTAATTTTTGCAACGTGTTAAAATTGTTTCTGCCTTGTACTTAACCCCTGTATAGCACTACATAATATGTTGATGCTTTACAAATAAAGGATAACAATAGTAAGTGTTAACAGTTGTTACTTACTTATTTAATCATTTAAATCATGCTCTTTTAAATGCATTAAAAAGTATTGTGTTACATGTCCTTTGGCAGAGAGCTTTTGCTGCTGGGATCTATTGATTTAATTGTTCTTATAGATCTATATCTCTACCCACCCACTATCCTATCTGAAAACATCAATATTTTCTATAAAAAAATATGTCTGTGATCATAATTTACAGCTGATTGTGTTGTCAGATGGCTGCAAACTTAAAAATAGTGACGGTTTTCACAAACTAAACTAGTCCTCGTTTCTTTTTAGCGCCAGACGTCTCTCCCACATAGAGTTAAATATCACCCACAGGTGTCGCACGTAGCGCTTCACGGCTTACCTTTGCCAGCTGACATTATTTCATGTCATGTTCCCTAGTTCAGGTTTTGTGCGCAGGGTGTGGAAATGACCTTTTGCGAAATTATTAGCGCACCGACCTTGTCAGAAATCTCACTACATTAACGGGATGCTCGGCAGCGAGCGGATTGGATGCGAGCGAAACCTGGAGAAAAGCAATTTCAAGAAATGTAATGAAATCAAAACAAAAAGTGCCTTTTTTCTGATGGGAAGATGTTTATTAAGATAGGGTTTATGTAAGTGTGCTTTGGGAAATATAATGTATTTGAACTGTTCATAGCTACGGTGGAAGTCATTCCGGGCTGGGAGAGAAGGAGCATCGAAATAAAAGGCATCTTGATTGTATATTATAGTATAAATACTGTAATTTCCCAGCTGACCACTTGACCAATTGCCTCTAATCTATAAAGATGCAGTTCTACCTACCCTCGTAAATACACTTTTATAACCAAATATGTCAGAGAGTGCGTCTGTAAATTATCAATTGTTGTTTAAGCCTTTCAGTTGTATCTTTTCGTGACCCTATGCATGCCAGGTACATTGTTATGTCTCTGGTTGTGCTAATTCATATGGTTTTCTTGGCAAAGATGCTGGAGGGGTTTGCCAATTCTTTCTCCAGTGGACCACGATTTGTCTGACCTCTTTGCTATGACCTGTTTATCTTGGGTAACGGAAATAAATATACATTGGCTAATCTATACAGTAAATAAGGCACTTTTATGTCTCATTAATTTATCCCTTTACTCTTTGCCTCTAGCACTTCTTCTACAACCAGATCTAAGTCTTTAAACAAACACAAAACATGCTGAAACCCTGATAAGGTTTTAACTGCTTGTTTAGTATCAGTGCCCCATATGTATCATAGTCCTCCCCGTATGGCACTGCCACCCCCTGTTCCAGTCTGTTGAGGATCCAGAGGCTTCATTTAGGGACCTCCTAAGAAGATCCTGCATGGAGCAGATTGCTGTATGGATTTGCAAAGGATTAAAGTTAATTAAAGAGCTGTTCTTTGCTTTCATTCTCCACTATCTGTCAGCTATTTACATGCTAATGTTGGGCCTGCCAGGGAGAACAGGAGAGGTGTCAGCAACGGGCATATTATCATACCAGGAGACGGCAGAAAATAATGAGATGAGCAATTTATTTAAAAAAAAAAAAATCGCAATTGAAAGTCTGTAGTTTGTGCATTTCTTTTTTGTGTGATGCAACTGAAAATAATTCACTCCATTAAGGTTATATCTTAAATTATGCAGTGTAATACATTATACATTATAAAATCAAAATATAAGCACATTTTTTTTGTAAAGGAAATGTAAAATAGAAAAAAACATAGATGCTTGAACATGTTTGGAGTTTGATTAGATAAGATTGTGAATTTTGTTCATTGTGACCTCAAACAAATGTGAATAGTATAATAATCTGGTTATAGAAATGAATATGGAACACAAGAATAGAAGCATTGTCTCCATCTGTATTCATATATCTATTATTTTGGCACTTTTTTTGTCTTGTATTTGTAGTAACAATTTTGTACATCTCTGACTAATGATCTTTATAGGTGTCTAGAAGTTTTCAGGAGTATGAATGCTTCTGATAGAGGAGAATCAGTAGTGTATGCAAACATTTTTTTACACAAATACAACCCCCAAAATAAATAGTAATAAACTTACCCTAAGATTTGCAATTTTCTTAAATTTTCTGGCAGTAGATTTTGAGAAGGAATGTCCCTGGAATCCAAGCTAAATTAGCATAAAATTCATAATTTGTTGTGGCCAGACAGAGGCAGCTACACCATTATTGCAATGTCTGGGGATTCAATCTCTGCAGCAAAGCATTATCGGATGTGTAGTCTTTTGTTCCCACCACAAGAAAGCAAGGATGGAGTTCAGTCAGTGCTAATATTGGCTTGAAGGTTAGTATAGGGATAAAACCATACTTGAATGCAGTGTTTCTATTGGTTAGTACCCGGTGCTTATGTAGGCACCTCTGGGGGGGACTGGAAGCCATTTATTTAAAATAAAATTAATCTGTATGTGTATAAAATTAATCGCTGTAACGCATGTTTCTGATATAAGATGCATGTGTTTGATTAGGAAAAGCCAATATTAAAGAAACATCATATACCTTCAACAGTTGTTTGCCTAAGGTGTAAAAGGGTTAACTATAAAACTATTTATTGAAGCAATATATTAATCTACATTGAGAGTAAAGACCCCTTTGATGGTCACCAACACCCACAAATCTCTTATACAACACTACTATTTTAATGTGTCCAAAAAAGTATCCCAAAACGTCAATTTGATCACAAGGAAAAATTTAACCCCTTAGAATTTAACTCTCTGGTGGCGTTCTTAGAGCAGAAGGACAAACTTAATAAAACATTTTTTTTATTTTGTCTGTTTTGATACAATGTTTTGATAAATATTCTTGCACAAATATTTATTATTATATTAATACATTCGGAAAAAAAGCGATGCAAACACTGACAGTCCTGCACATTTGTTATAGCTACGAGGCTGTGGAATAGTTAGATTTCCAGGGGAATAATGGAATATGGTGAAACAAGCAGGAACAGTTTGAAATCATAGTAAAGTACCATGTTAGTACAAGCCTTTGAACATTATTTGGTCACGTTTCAATGCACTTACATTTTTTAATATTTATGCTCTAATGTAGGTAGTGTATCAGTGCTTGGCTCTTTTACTTTTTCCTTACTCTCCCTCGATGCGGTGGCACTGACTGATTGTCCTTTGAAGTACCCTTATCCTAAAGTAAACATTCCACAATTAAAATGTTGTCTCTGTGTATGATCCTTGTGCACATGTTACTGCTAAGTAGTGTCCCCTCTCTCAAATCAGCAAAGCAAGCAGTCATGATACTGCACTGAGGGTGTGGCAGAAACTGATCAAGAGGACAAAATGCTTAAAATATTGCAGATATATTTTAAAAATATAAGAATTTATAATTAAATGTAACCAAATGATATTTAAATGCTTTTATTAATGTGCTATTTCCACTGTAATAGTTACATTTAAAAAACTGTGCCTATATAGCAATGTCCCATAAACTTTTAGAAACTCTTGATATAAAAATGTTGCTATATTTTATTATATAGATAAAAATGCAAAGTTTATTTTTACTTTCTATCAATTTTTTGTCCATTATCAAGTTAAGTATTTTTATTCTATTTTATATTCAATTGTGCTTCAGTGGGAACCTCCATATTTATTTCTACACCTACAGGAAACAAACAATGTTTGCAAAAAGGCTATTAGACTTGCTAAAATAGAAAATGAAAAATGAGTTGCAAAGGAGGGTTAGACTAACCCTAAAATCATTTTTAAGTATATAAATAGGAAGAAGGCCAGGAAGGAAGCTATAGGAAAATTAGAATGTGAAACAGGCCGTCTGAAAATTAGTGACCAGGAAAAGACAGATGAGCTAATTAGGTTATTTTCTTCGGCATATACTTTGGAGACACTGCAACATGATGGGGCTACACTACTTTCACCTAATAATTGGTTAACGCAGGAAGAAATTCAAGAGAGGTTGGGTAAAAAATAAATGATAATAAAGCCCCAGGTCTTGATGGAATACATCCATTGGTACTGAGGGAACTGGGTTCTGTAGTAGCCAAACAATTATATGTAATTTTTCAAGATTCACTCAACACTGGGTCACTACCAGATGACTGAAGAAAAGCAGAGGTGATACCTATATTTAAGAAGGGAGCAAGAGCAAATCCGGGTAAACTATAAACCTGTAATACTCCCTTCTATAGTGTTTAAGCTTTTAGAAGTGTTAATAAGGTATTTTATACAATAATATGTCTTTTTGAACAGGATTATACCTAGGAGTCAACATGGATTTATGAGACCGAGGTCACATCAAACAAACCTAATTAGTTTCTAGGAGGAGGTTAGTAGGAACTTGGATCAAGGCAACTCAGTGGATGTAGTCTTTTTGGATTTTGCAAAGGCTTTTAATACAGTGCCACATGGAAGACTAATGTGCAAACTAAGGGATACAGGAATTGCAGTAAATATCTGCTCATGTATCGAGGGCTGGCTAAAAGACAAGAAGCAAAGTGTTGGGGTAAATAAAACATTCTCCGATTGGACTAAAGTGGTAAGTGGGTTCCTCGGGGTCCTCTCCTTTTTAACATTTTTATTAACGACATAGAAGTAGGACTGGAAACAATTGTCTCCATTTTTTGCTGATGACAATAAGTTGTGCAAGGTAATTAAATCCGATAATGATGTACTTTGCTTCCAAAGGGATTTGCATAAATTAGAGAAATGTGCAATTAAATAGCAGATAAGATTTAATACGAATAAATGTAAAGGTATGAACCTTGGAAGGAAAAATAACTATGCAATTTGTAAACTTAATGAAGCAAATCTAGGGGTATCGAAAGGAATTTGGGAGTGCTTGTGGACAACCGCCTAGGTGTAACAGTGCTTGATGCCAAGCAGCAGCTGCAAAAGCAAATAAACTATTAGCATATATTAAGAAGGTATAGTAGCAAGGGAAGCAAATATAATCCTGCCACTATACAAATCTCTAGTACGCCCTCATTTGGAATATGGAGTACAATTTTGGGCACCACTTTATAAAAAGGACATTTTAGAACTGGAAAAAGTAGAGAAGGGCTACAAAACTAATAAGGGAAATGGAGGGGCTAAGTTATGAAGAAAGACTAACCAAATTAAACGTATTTTCTCTAGAAAAACAGCCCTTATATACCCTATATAAAAACATTCAGGGTCATTATAAAGATTAGTCAAGGAAGCTTTTTGTGCCAAGAGGACTTCATTTGAAGTTAGAAGTAAAAAGATTCCACCTTCAAGAAAGTAAGGGTGGTTAGTCTGTGGAATTTTCTACCAAGGGAGGTGGTGACAGTGGATTCATTGTATAACGTTAAAAAGGGACTGAATATATTTTTTAAATATAAAGGGCATTCAGGGTTATCCACGTTAATTAGAGAGGGACTACTTATCCAGGTAGGAATCCGATCGCCAGCATCTGGTGTGAGGAAGGAATTATTTTCCCCTTTTGAGACAATTGGCAAAGTTTCACTTGCTTTTTTTTTATGATTGCCTTCCTCTGGATCAATTAACAATTAATCTGCATATTGCGGATCAGAGGAGATCTTTAAAGGTTGAACTTGATGGGCTAAAGGTCTTTTTTCAACCTCCATTACTATGTAACAATGCGTGGAAACATCTAATGCACATGAACTTTCAACAGTGAGAATCATAAATCCCTCTGCTTTATCTAGGGCTAATGAAAATCTCGAATTTCGATAGCTACCTTGTTGTGGTGGAGGGGCTTGTGTTCTTCAATGAAGCTGTGAGCTATACCGTGTAGGGTCACTGAAGATGGGCAGGTCAAAGCAGAGTAGTCCAACTAGTCGCGGTCCACTAGAGAAGGCACTGGCACCCCACTCCAGTATCTTTGCCGAGAAAACCATATGGATAAGCACAACGTGCGACATATCTATTGTGCCTGGAATGCTGTGGACAATGATGTCTAGGAGAGCCGGACACAACTGAATGACTAAACAACAAATGAAAATATAATTATTCTCATTAAACATATAGGTACTAGCAGTATAAAATAACCTCATATTTTAAGATGTAGAATAGCAGAAAGCAAAATGGTAGATCCCAGAGCAAAATAATTGCACATAAAACTAATATATGAGAGACTGTACTTTCAGTTGAGAAACTTATCAGTTAACACAAAACTCTCACCCTTGATTTATAAACTATTATATGAAGTTATTATTTGTTCTTTTTTTATCTTTTACTTTTATAAAATATTTTCTTTTGTTTTGTTTTAGTTCTTCATCTCTTCAATTGTTATATGTTTTTTGCCAATACCAAAAAGCGATACATTAGTCTATTTATGAGCACTGACTAATAAATTGTAATAAAGTTGCACTAAAAGATGTGACCTTAAGAAGAACACAGAGTAAATTGAGATGTGCTCCGAGCATCTTTCGATAGTGACAATTAGGTATATCAGACAGTTTAAATTGGGAGCGTTTGTATCTGCAACTGGAATTAAATCCATTTTCATTCTTCCTCTCCAAATGAAACTGAAATAGGTCAGCGCTCCCCTCTTCTAATAGATATACATAATGGTAATTGATGGCCTCTGTAGAAAACGTAGCGCTAAATAGAAACATTCAAGGATAAGCCGGACAATGACCAGCGATGTGAGCCTACAGGGTCACAATAATGCTCAATCAGAGTGAGAATTTCTTTATTAAATATCTTTTACTTCACCTGTATATAAAAGGCCACTCTACAATGAAAAAATACCTGTATTTGAAAACTTTGTGGCTCACGAAGACCGTAATGAAGCAGAGAATATTCATTAGAGGTATATGTAAGTTCCCCTGTTTTTAACTTTTTTTTAAAATCCAACACATACTGCTTATATCAAAAGCACACATTGCATTGAGTTATTCTGTTCACATAAGGATTTATTTTAATTAAAAAATTAATTTGGTATCCACACCCCAGAGGTACCTACATAGGCACCTGGTACCTACCAACAGAAACACTGCATTCAATAATGTTTTTTTGTTTTTTTTTAATAATATTAACCTTAATGCTAACAGTAGCATAGTGCAGAGAACCAGAGCAGCACTACCTGAAGCTGCTTCCTTGTAATGGAACAAAAGACTATACATCCCATGATGCTTGGCACCAGAGACTGATCTCCAGACATTACAACAATGTTATAGCTACCTCTGATTGACCAAGAGGAACTATGAATTTTAGGATAATTTAGCTAGGGTTTTCTGGGTCGTCCCTTCTCAAAAGGAACTGCCAGATAGCTGAAGAAGTTTGCAAATGTCATGTTTATGTTGGGATTTTTTCGTGATTTTCCTCTATCAGATGCATTCATAATCCATGAAACTTTTATATACTTATTTCAGTTTTTATTTTTATAAGACCACTGTGGTCCTTTTTTTTTGAATGTTTTTGAATAACTAATTTTGATAATTGGTAAAACGTTTTTCAGAAAGCAATACATACATAACATGTTTATACCTAATTATTCATTACTACAGGGGTCTGTTTTCGTTTATTAACAGATCCTGTTGGTTACTGAACATTTCTAGCAAATGCACTGGTAGTTGTAGATACCACATTCCCATTAAACATACTAGCTAAAATATCCTCATATTTTAAAATGTAGAATAGCAGAAAGCAAAATAGTAGATCCCACAGCAACATAACTGCACATAAAACTAATCTATATGAGAGACTATATTATTTTATGTTCCATGCTAAGTGCAGTTGTTGCAGTGTGTCTAAATCCTACACCTTTTCCAGACAATAGTTTTATGAACAATATTATAACTTTACTTCTTCCCAGTATATTTTAATGACTGACTGGCAATGACTGACTATAGTGGAACCTCTATATTCATCCAAAAATCCCATATTGTATACAAGAAAATGCTCCTATATTCATCCAAAAGTTACAAAATTTTAAATAACAGTCAGAAACCAACAACATGGGACAAGTTATTTGCTAAATCGAGTTCTAGTGAATTGTCGAGAAATAGTGTTTTGGTAAATAAACAAAGTATTTTTCAGAAATATCTGTCCCTGGCCAAATTACCAGTATAGTGTGCACACCTTAGAGAAATAATACACCAACACAGAGTTCTGGTATACAGCTTTCTCTCTACTAGTTTTATTACGTCAGCCATCCTTTATATAGTTTTTAGTAATAAGATAAAAGTTACAATTTAAGCAAAACATCAGGTTTATTCGGTAATTCATTGGTTCTGAAGTGTCTGCTTTTATGAGACCTTGATCAGACATTGGGTCAAAACATTAAGGAGTCTCTAGGTGTCATCCCACAGGGGGATGAGTCTTCCTCTCATTGGTCAGAAGTTTAGAACAAAGGAAAGATGGCGTTGTCCTCCTCGTGCTCAGGGTGTGATAAGGCTCGTCATCCTTAACAGACCGGAAATTGTGCTGCCTACATCTTGTATGAAGGGGAGTGACAAATCCTCCATTTTAGAGTCTCCCAATGATTCAGCATTTATTAGTAAAACTTGGTTATACGATAATACTGCAAAGATAAGATATATATAAGTAGGTGCACGAATACAGTTATGCATTTTGTACTGATCCTAATCCATAACAATAGGACAAAAAAAATAGACCTTGATCATCAGAATTGGAGTTACCTGGGCTTCCCTTATAAACCATAAATTCCTTTTATTTATTTTTATTAAAATCCAGCTTTCTTCCTGCTTAAATATGCTCTTAGACACACAGTTTGTATATATATTTTCCGATTATTATTTTTTTCGTTGTACAGTGGCCTTTAAATGTAATAGACATAAATAATGCTGATAAATATAATTGTATTTATATTATATATATATATATATTGTATATGTTATTCTTTCAGTATGATCCTTGCACTGTTTCTGCCATAAGATCCAATAAAACACATTTATTGTTATGTCCCAGTCAGTCCCCTTCAGGGTGTTTTCCAACCTTCAGAGCCCAGATGACATTATTTCTGAGGTAGTGAGCTGCAGACAGTTTCCTGAAGGTGTTGGGTCCCTGGTGTGACATCCTGATAACATTCGCTGCTTGTCCATAATATGTTTTATATTTTGATATATCTGGAAACTACATTTTTTACAACATATCGGCCAAATGTCCAAGAATATGCATATTAGTTTCTTTCTGTTTTCATTTAAAAATATATATTTTTTGTTTTCAGCTACTTAAGTGGCAAAATGTTTTTATAAAGTTAAAAATAAATAAATGCACCATTATAGTTTAACTATGATATTTAATGTTCTTAACAGGACATGGGAGGCTCCCTTTCTAAATATTGAAAAAAACTGAAGTAAAAGTATTTATTTGCATTTCTAAATGTTGTTTAATAAACAAGTGATTAGGCTATTTAACCTTCCAAATAGTTCCTACAAAGGTCCACCCCCAGCAGCTCAACCACACAGTGTCTCTCGTTCCAGATGTACTAGTCAACTCCAGACTTTTTCAACAGCATGTTGTTGCAATGCTGCTGTGAGTCTGTGATTGGCTAGTACATAGAAACACTGTGTGCGTGAGCTGCTGGGGGTGGACCTTTAAAGGAACTGTTCATGGGGTTAAAGTGAGTAAAAGCAGAGCTTTTATTAATAAAATATTTGCAAAAATGTCTTAGTAGATTACTTTAATATTACAATCATGGAACCATCCATATCCCTTTAACGGGGTTAGACACCTGGGAAGGAATAAAATCTGAATCTGTGGATCCTCCACCCCTATTCAGTTGTGTTGAGGGTTCTGCCACGGAGAATAGTTACTACAGTAGGACTTAATAGTTAAGCATGTCATTGTAGGATACCCTCCCCCCTCCCCCCCTTCTGTTGGAAACAAACTAGCAGACCAAGGTGCAGTCCGCCATTAAACAAAACACATCTGCTAACACACCTGTAATGCAGGCTGCCATGGTTTACATGTGTCACAACTGTGGGAATACAGGCCTGCAAAATGAAACACTGCAGCCTGCATCATCTCTTCCAGAAAAATAGGTGGGTTGTCCAGACTGGAAGAATTGTTGCTAGAAAACATTATTTTATGTAGGGTATTGAACCTGCTATTCTAATGCCACACCTCAGACACTTTCCATGTTGCCCCCAGTTTAATATCAAGAGTGGATCATGTCCTTCTCCAACAATACAGGGCCCATGCTATCGCTCAACAACTAGCAAATAACTCTGTTGAACTTTAAAACAAATATGTTGTCATTATCTATGCCTCTGTTATCAATTGCTCTACCTCTCTCCCATTGTGATTTTGTTTCTACCCCCCAAACAAAAAAAAAATATATATATATATATATATAAACCTTTGTACGTCCATTTTAAAGGACCACTGTGATTACTTATTTTTCTATATACTTGATAATGATATATATTTTTAGCATGTAATAAAAATAACCACAGCCTTTACGCTTTTCACTTTTATATGCAAATCTTAAATGCAGGCTTCCATTTTCCTTACTGAACATGCTTCTTGCAGCTTTTGTCTCAACGTTGAGTGTTCTTGTCAACTATTGGACATTCCATTAGAACTGCCAGTTGCACATAACAATTCTTATTATGCCAGTACAAACTTTTTGGATATTCAAAGTATCCTCCCACATAGGAAATAGACTGTAACCTAAAATGGTAGATTGCACAGCAAGATAAACTGAATCTAAAAAAAAAGTAGTGCTTGTATTGTATTTTTATATTTTAAAAACTTGTTGCTTATTTTCAAGTGTAGTTAAACAAAAAGGCTATTTGTGGCCAGGTATTTTAAGAACTTGGGGCTGTATATGCATCTCTTTTGGTAAAATAGGTTGCATGTCAATGATTTAGAGGTTTCTGTATATCATAACACATTAAAAAGAAAATATGGAGGGTGGGCTGGGGGTAAAAACAGAGCAATTAAGCAGTGCTGCTAACATATGGATGTGAGAGCAGGACCATAAAGAAGTCTGACGTAGAATTGACGCCTTTGAATTGTGGTATGGGCAAAAATTGCTTAGAGTCCCTTGGACTTCAAGAAGATCCAATACCTTAGTGCTTCAGTAAATAAAAACAAACTGCTCACTGGAACGTTTGATAATGAGGCTAAAGCTCAAATATTTTGCCATATCATGAGATGGAAAGCACATGAAGAAAGAGACAATAGAGGCGCAGATGGATAGATGACGTAATTGAAATAATGAACATGAAGGGCAGTGGCTGACGGATGCTACGGGCTTGCTGTGGTCTGTAGGGTGATGGAGAGTCGGGAATGACTTAACGACTACACAACAATAACAGTGCAATATAAAAACACTATTTATTATATGCTTTCGGAAAAAAAAAAAAAATAATATATATATATATATATAATTAATAAAAACAATGGTTTTAGCAGAGCAGTACTAAAACCGCTTCTATGTGTTTAATCCAAAAAGTGTATCTTCAGAGATGTTGAAAATCATTAAAGTTTTGGTGCATATTTTAACTCCCGGCACTCGCTTCCTTAGCACCCTCACTATCTAAAAAGCCAAAACACCTAAAAAATGAAAAGCTTTGGCTCATTTGTGTGTGTATTCTGGATAAGATTTCTCACTCACTCTTCTGTGCTGGTAATTAAAGCGTACATGAACAACATATGGCATGTTATGCCCATTTGTAATGGTGATTGTTTTTTAATTAAATTGTGTGCATTGCACATCATTTTCTAGAATAAATTAATTATAAGCTCCTTTTTCAAATTTCTCTTTCCACAGTTCTGTAGTAAATGAACTTGACTTGGTATTCTGGGAGTAGGCTATTTACCTTTCACATGCCATTTAATAATTGCTTGTGAATGAACTGTAATTATAGTAATAAAAAATAATGTTCCAAAAAGTCATTTTTTTGCAATCCCATTTATTTGTGCCCTGAGCACCTCAACATATTGGAATATTTACTATATATAATTTTCAAATTATTTTTTATTTTGCAAGAGCAGCAATTATATTAAAGTGTCCAGCTACAGCCATTGTTTTCTGCAATGTACAACTTTCAGGGCTAAAGGATCACTCTAATTTAAAAATAAACTAGTTAAAATGAAAGTACATGCATAAGTCTACTTGATTTCTAATGTTTAAACTATGTAGTGCTACTAGTCATACTTTATAGCTCTTACTTTTATAGGTTTCTGTTGGTTGCTCTACCACTTTTGCATAATTAGGTGGGGCTGTAGTAGACTATGTATTCTGGTGTCTGACTGGAGTACATCTTAAGACTAATCTAGATCCGTACACAACCAAGTTTGCTACAGCTGCCCTGTCCATAACTTTTCAAAGGGGGCGGAGATAAGCATCACAGAACAATAGACAGAAACCTATAAAGGTAATTACTTTAAAGTAGAACTATTAGCATTACAAGATAACATTCTAAATCAAGTATACTTACGCATATACTTTTAGTTTAACAGCGTTTATTTTGATAGTACAGTGGATTTTTAACATTTGTTGGGGGCATTTCCTATTTTCTGCCTGCCAGCAGTTGCAGCCACTTGGTGGCACAGCAAAAAACTTGTTACATTTCCTAAGGTTAGATTTAGGGGATAGGGTTTCGGGTTATGGTGGAGGCAGATATTAAGCTGTGTGTTCCACTATTTTACTATGTTAAGGTTTTCCACTGCCACTACCCTAACCCAAAACCCTAAATCTCATACTCACACAAACTAGAAATGTAATAAATTCTTGGCCTCGCCACCTAGGTGCTGCTGCTGGCAAGCGGAAAACAGGAAAGTTGTTAGTTTCTTTTTGCTTATGCCGTTGTAGCCTTATTCAGATGAATTATTATATACTAGCAAATTCCCCAACCAAAAAGGATGGCAATAGAATTGTAAGTCAAGGAATGGTGTTTGGCACACAAATGAAGTGTTTTGGTTGTGTGGTTACGTTTTGCGCTGAATGCGAACCTCGTGGTGAGCGCCTTTGGCGCTCATCGTGTGGCTGTCATAGGCGCCTTCGCCATTTATTGCGATAGTGCATTGTGGTGTTTTTTAAAGTTTTGTATATATGTATGTTGTAATGAGAATTAATTAATTAGTAAATTAAATCATAAATTAATATAGCTTACTTATTTGTAATTAATTAATATATACAGCAAGCAATGTGCTGAAGAGCTAACATCCCTGTTTTGATGTTCCTGCAGCATACAATGTAGATTTGCACTGTTGTTGAGCTGAGGTGTAAGTGTCAGCAATGTGTGTAGTGTAAATAGGCGGCGTGCGCGAGGGGAAGCCGTTAGTGTAGCTGTGTAGTTCCGCATTGTGTAAGTTAGTGTTGTAAAATGGCGGCGAATGTGTATGTGGTACACGGGTGTGGATGATTTAGCGTCCTTGCTAATAGTGTATGTTGTACCCATATGGCTTTTTGTAAAAGTCGTATGTGCTTGGTGGTGTTTTGCGGCTTTAGGGGTCATGTAGCCTTGTTTTCGTTTTTTGCGGTGGCCATTTTTTCTCTTGCTTAGTGTTTTTTCCATGTTTTTCGTTGTGCGCGGGTCGGCCATTAAGTTTGTATTTTTTTCGGCTCGTATTTTGTTTTATGCAAGTCGTGGTTTCCTTTTGTAAGTTTTACGGGCCGTTTTTTTTTTTTCAGTGCTACGGGTCTTGCAGTGTGAATTGTGTATTTGAGTGTTGTGTTCATGTGTAGTCCTGCGGGTCGTAGTTATGATGGTAAAGTGTTGCGGGGTCGTAGAGATGAGCACCTGCGGCGCTCATCTCCACCAGCGCAAGGAGCGCCTTCGGCGCACCCTGAATAAGTACTACTGGGTCGTAGGGATAAGTGCCTGCGCCTTTGGCGCTCCTTGCCTGGCCGCAACAGCGGCCCACGCATCGCGAGGGCCGCAGTTTCCCTGTTGCGTTACCAATGGATTTTGCCAAGCCTGCCTGCTGACAACTATATATGTGATTGTGGTCATGGTATAGTAACCGGTTAATGTTTCAGTGGCTGCTGAGCCCAGATATCCCTGTCCAACTTTTACTTAAAACAAAATATTTTTTATAAGGCTTGACTGACTGATAACCAATGTGCTTTTCATTATATGGTGATCCTTTTTAATAGCCACAGCAGATTTCAAGTTTTTCTTTTCTTATTCTGCAGTGGTTATTTAATGTTTGTGAATACACAGTTTTATATCCTCCATGTTCTTGCTGTATTCAGTAAATCATTCTTCCATCAAACTTGATGTTTATATTTTATGGCTTTGTTTATTGCCTGCCACAAATTGGCTTTGTAGGTTCCTGTCTTTTGTATGAGCTCATGAAGCTGCCCTGATGTTTGTCATGTTGTAGGGGAGGTTAGGACCCGCTGAGGGCTGGCCGCCTTGTCAGTCCCTAATTGTACTATCCTTGGATCCAATTTCTTGCTGTTGATACTTATCAGGATTCTGAAACTTTAATAGCTGGTGAACTGGACAGTTTGTCAGACATTTCTCTCCATCAGTAACATATGACAGTATGCTTTCTGAGAAAGATGTGAAATGCAGTGCTTGGTGGCTGATTGAATTCCATCACCTTTTCCACTATCTTATTGGACTTGAAAATGTGATCCTTAAAACTCTCAACAACTGAATATTGTCTGTTCCCAAGTAACCTCATGACTATCTTGTCTTCACAGGGCCCACAGTGACAAGGAGCAGGTTTTGTGATTAATGAGATTTTAGAGCATTTCTACCTCCCTGTCTCTGCTCTGGGTCAGTGGTTAAAACCTTGTGCTACTTTTCTATTAAAAAAAACACCAAACACTCATTTTTAATATTGATTTAAAAGAGCAACACAATAGAAGCAGCTTTTTTCTTTAAATCTGAGATTTAATAATTATCATTCCACACGAAGAAGCCATTGCAGTGTTTTGTGCAGGAATTATTCTTCTGTGACAATCCGAGGGTAGGGGCTATACAAGCCCAAGGCCACCTGCTATAGACTACAGGTTAACTACCCACTAGGACCGTTGGGTTCTTTGAAATCTCTGCACCAGCACCCTGATATCTGACTTATGCATCATTCAGGGTCCTTGCATCAGAAGCCAGCACTTCTAGGCTACCAAGAGAATCCAGCTCTGCTTCTTCTTAGGGGGCTTGATAAGTCTTGTTACAGTCAAGCCTACCCTAGCAGGATCCTACAGAGTCTCTCATCCAGGGAAACAGGAGCAAAATAAGAGACCCACGATTTTTATAGGTCTCCAGAAGTGAACTGATTTATTTTGAAAAGTCAAACAATATTTGTAGGCGATAGATACAGAGGGGTGTACACAATGTAACAATGAGAGGGTGTGGCAGACAATTACAGGAGATGACCCCACATGGGGTCTAGCAGTATCTTCCTGAGAGCAATAGGCTTAACCTCCAATACACATCCTGCCGTCTCTAACACATATCAGTTGTGATTAACTTTTTCTGGGACAAAACAAATTACAAATACAATGGAGGTGTTTACGTACATAACCCAGTGGCTGGAGCCAAGCTGTCTGTCCTTTAATAGGAAGTTTGTTTTTCTGTATCAACACATCTTAACACTACCTTTTTATGCCTCATTGTTACGCCCTCCTAGATGTGGGGGACTACGGTCACCCCAATTCTCTCTCTCTTTATGTCGCAACTTTTTGTTCAGGTCTCGACACCAGCAGACACTTCAGATAACAGCATAATTTCTGAAGTGGCAGGCACCATCAGACCCCTTTTCTTCGGATCTCAGAATCACACACCATGTACCTTTCATTAGTACAAGCAGACACTACCTTTGTTTAGTGTGTCCAAAATCTGACTGGCACTTCTTTATTTTTCAAAACACTCCCCCTGTACTGTGTTAAATGTGGACACTTTTATTATAAAGTTTAAAATATTATCACATAAAAAAAAACTTCTTGGTTTAGCATACATGGGAACACTCTGATTCTGAGACTTAGGTTCAAGGGACACAACAACAAGGTTTTGCCAATTGTGTACACAGATGCAATTTCTTAAATAAATTCATTAAACAATATATTTTTGTTAAAGTAATAGCTAGATTAGTTTCTTCCTTGTCATTATGATGTAAAATTGACTCTTCTTTTTCCTTTTAAGAAGCCTAAAGCTGCTTTCTGGAGCCTCTTCCTTTCTTTCTGTTCTCTTTGAGACCTGCCTTCTTGCACAGCTGTGACCTAAAGCCATATGCACCAGGGAGTTGTGGTAACTTTAGTGAAGAGCTATATAATTTTTTTACTGACAAATGCACTACATATCTCATATTCCCTTTATAGAATAGAGGAGGGAATTTGGGAAATTTATTTAAGTAGAACCTCTGAATTATTTATATTCTCATCTAATAACAGCTGTGGTCAAATTATTTTATATATGACCTTGACAGTTTGCAAAATGTTTTAGTAAGTAAAAAATAAACCGAGCATTTACATATTTAGCCTTTACACCCAATTTTCTATTTTTATATTTTTTAACGATTTCTGCTAAACACATGCTAGGTATAAAAAATAAGCTGAACCATTTCATAGATCTTGCAACTTCCATAACATATAACACACACACGTAGTATAAGATGCGACAATGACAATCCTTTAATCTTCTTGCAATCGTATAGGAATGTTAAAGTGTGGTATAGGAAATGAGACCATAAAGTTACTGTTGTGATTTTAAATTAATGGGATTAAGTAAATGTTTGCTCATTACTCCAAATTGGATTTTTTCAACTGTGACAAAACTGTCAGAGCGGATTTGTCTTTGTTAATTTAAAACAAGAAAATAACTTTAACCACCTTTGTATTCTATTCTATGGATCTCATCTCTACCCTTCATTTACCCTCCCTATTACCACATATAACTGGAAAATGTTTTATGGTGGATTACACCATTTAATATAAAACTAATTTACTGTTTAACTTTATTCTTGGTGTGTATGTTATATTACAATGAAAATGTTTACATTGTGTGTGTGTGTGTGTGTGTATATATATATATATATATATATATATGTGTATATATATATATATATATATATATATATATATATATATATATATATCACCGTATGCATATTGTTGTACACATATCTGTGACCCAAATGTATTGAACCTAAAGAAAGAAAAAGCAAATCTTTGATAAGTATCCAAATTATAGATGCGTCTTAATTTTGAAATCAAGACAATTACTTAATAATGCACAGTGTGTTATGATCTAAAAGGTAACATGTAGGGTTTAGCCTTCGTTTTTATAGTGAAAAGAACCACTGTGGTTCTATATTTAAATATACAGGTGGTCCTCTGATTAAGGACTAGATATGTTCTCGAGAATGTCTTTAAACCGGATTTGTGTGTGATAATGGCTCATATGTGGTAATAGTAAAACCGTAATTATAATACCCCTGTATTGTAATAACAAGTCACATAAACTATCAAGCGCTTTCTTTTAATACAAACAAAACATAAAAACAAACTCAAAAGCTTTAGAAGCCCGTTCTTAAGTATGAGTCATCTGTAAGTCAAGTCATCTGTAAACCAGGGACCCTCTGTATATTATTTTGAGGAACTACACTTGAATTAAGACCAAATGTGTTTAGGCTGTCCAATAAATACAGCCTCTACTTGTATTACTTTTTATATGCAATTATGCAGCAGTGGAATCTACTAGTTTGGTTTCTGCTGATCAGTTTCATGTGAGGGGAGGAGACTTTTATTGAACAGGAATAGTATATGTTCACTGGGGAAATATGGAATTTAAAACTACCAGTGCTTACAACAGGTCTAATGGATTTTTTTTTTAGTTTATAAGAACTTCACCTGATAGGATGGTAAACGTAAATCACTCTAAAAAGAAAATATAACCTCACAATAAACAATGACTGCATACAAAAAAATGTAAAAGCTGTTTATATATTTCTTGCTTTGTACAGAATTGTATATGTTACCAAGTTTAATAATGCTAAATACCAAATAGAATAAAATTGAAAATGTGTTTTCATTTCGAAATCAAAATTATTCAAACCTCATCCCAGATTCCTCCTGAGCTTCTGCCAGTGTAGATGAACAGTCTTCATTTTTCTCTATGGTGAGCCAGGTTTAGTTATGTTGTATGTGGGCTATATGAGAGCGTGGACCCGTAAGTTCAGTGCACAACAAGCCAAATTGCTGGCTAGATTTATTATTTGTGGTATTTACCTGTACTGGACCCAAGCTTTATTTTTTATAATTGCTCGAATTGATTTTGTAATTGTTTAGCCAACATAATTGACCTACTGCAGCTCTGCACATTAATAACTCCCTCATGGAAGACACTGGCCCACCTCTAATGCTGGTGGATAGACATCTTTGAGACACAGTTCAGCCTGAGTTGTTGTCATTCCAGTGGCATTGGACAGAGTATCTGAATAAACTCTACAGTTTCTGCTTGTAGGCTCTGTTTGTTATACATAGAGAACACATGCAGTAGATCCATGTCCCCCTCTGGATCACTACTTGCCGTGGTGAAGGGGCTTGTGTATGATGCTGTGAGCTATACCATGTAGAGTCACACAAGATGGGCATAGCTGAGATGCTGGACAAATTGGGGTCCACTGGAGAAGGAACTCGCAACTCACTTCAGTATCTTTCCCAATAAAACCTTATGGATAAACACAGCCAGAGACAGATGTGCCTGGTGTGCTTTGGTCCATGGGGTCACGGAGAGTTGAACACAACTGAATGACTGAACAACAAGATACATATAGTTTGTCAATAATATCTTCCTAAAATTCTTTATTTCTTAGGACATGGTTATGTTTGTCCCAAGCAAGATTAAATACATTACTGTATTTGTCTCCATTCGAAGTCCCTTCCATTAACTCACTTTTTTGCCCACTTTGTAACTTTAAATCACGCCCTTTTGTTCTCACACATGTCTTTTTCTGGATGGCATATCCTTCCTGAAATTAAAACCTTTTTATATTAGATTGTCCATCATATTCCTTTGATTGTAGGTTTCCCATCATACCCCTTTGATTGTAGGTTTCCCATCATACCCCTTTGATTGTAGGTTTTCTATCATACCCCCCATGTCTTTTATGTTCTCAGTGCTGTGCATATTAGTGTCATAAAGTCTTAAATATTCTACATTTTACAACATACAGCACTTTAATCGCCCTCTTTTTTCTAAGTTATTAATATTCCTTTTGATATAGGTCTCTCATACAACAGTATATATAGACTATTATACAAGGTAGAATTTTTTTTTTTTTATATATGAGATTTGGAAAAGAAAATTAAATGTTTTAAAGATAGTTTGCATGACTATTTATTTAATTGTAGAAGAACAAAACAGAGTATTGAAGCACTACAGGTTGCCTTGAAAATGTGACACCACAAGTAAATATATATATATTTGTTTTGGCTAATCAGGTTACCTCTTTTATCTATTATTTCTGCAACTCTGTGTTACCTCTTTTACATCTTCCCGAAAAACTTAAGCAAATAAATATGTATTTATTTTCTTGCAGCATTTTGATTACATGCAATATTTTATTTCTTGGCATTTTAGGGTGAAAGACCTGCAAGTATTATAATGAGCACATTGTATTCCACTGGTGGTATGCGCAGATATGCTCCAGATCAAAGTGTTGGGCTATTGTTGATTTTCAGTCTTTTATTATTATGTCCTTTTTAATATAGTTTTATATAATGAAGGCATTTGGATTCTTAATCAAATGTTATTGTGTAATAAAACTTTGCCCGAAAAGGATTTAAAAAGTCTTATCTCAAAGGACAGATTTCGAGCAGTGCTATGGTGAAGTGATTTAGAAGAAAAACGAAAACGAGCTGCTGGAAATAGGATATTTCTGCTTGACTTGCCACAAATTCCAGGACAAACTTGTCACCATAACAGTGGTTGTTCATGAATGGAATTAGCAGTTGGCTTTCACACGCTCAGTCTTTGTGGTTGTGCCAAAATCGCAGAGTTTCTGCGGGTGGCAATTTATTTTTCTAGGTAAACAATGTTGGAAATATATAAATAAACATTGTTTTTGTCCGCTATAATGACATGGCGGGTATGCACATATGGAGATTGGAATTCAAACAAAGTAGGCAGGAAAGCACCAGGTTGTAGATGGCATTTTATGTGAAAGAGCAGAGTTTATGTTCATGAATTATTTAACATTAGTCAGTCTGGTGAAGGAAACTTTGACACTTAAAATAAGTTTATTTCAATTTTATTCAAATGTCATATTTAATAGATTTTTTTTTTTTTTTTTTACCTGTTCCTCCACTTTGTTTAATTTCAGTGGGTCAGTCACAAATAATTTAGTATCAAAGCTTTTAAGGAATACTGTAGTTTAGCAACATTTTGTATGTAACGAATTAATAGTACTAGCAGACCCATGCAAGATGGTATCATGGGAGTTGCCATCTTGAACTGTTCTGTAGCCTGACAAGGAAGTCTGTCCTGGTGGGACATCTCCTTCTATTTAAGCTTATTGTCAAGTGGCTATGTGTATTTGCGTTGTTCAGTCGTATCCAACTCTCTGTGACCTCATGGACCATACACACCCTGCTGATCTACTTTGTTTTCATGGCAGCGATACTGGAGTGAGCTGCCAACCCTACTTGGCTTCAGGGTGATGTAACCTCTTGGTTCCCTGACTGGAATCAAACCCAGGGCTTAGCGGTGAAAGCACAACATCCTAACCCCTGGACCACCAGGGAACCAAGTGGCTAAACATAGTGGAAATATTACAAAATAACTGAATATAGGCCTTATCTAAATCAAAGATTCCTCCCATTTCTCCATGTCCAATCCAAGCAACACTGATTATAACTGTATTTATTTATTTATTATAAACCTTTAAAAAAAAAACTTTTTAAACATTACCAAGTTTTTAAAAAGAGCCTACTATATGACATTTTATTTTTTAAAGGATCACTTAAGTGTCCTATTTATTTTGTGTTAAAAAAAATTCTCAAAAACTTGATAATGGAAGATTTTTTAGGATGTTAACATACAATCTTTAATTTTTAAATGAAAGTTTAGTTTTCTAAAATGATTACTTAAAAAGCTTTTTATGCTCAAGGCTTACTTAGATGTAAATGCTGTTATTTTGGTACATATCTTACAATCAAACTATTACCCAAACCTCTCTACTTTTGACCTAAACTAAACCTACAAAACGAATACAAGTCACACCATATACCAAAACAATAACGAATAAGTAGATAACAAAGAAAAAGTACTTATCCACCCACTCAAGTAGGTAAGAAATGTCTTCTTGGAAAACGTATGGAAAGTGTTCTTATAGTAACAA